>OX155905.1:30311120-30803215 GCA_944588485.1 Phosphuga atrata | reverse complement strand
ATAGTCTTGTCTGCCTAGTCTTGTCTGTCTAGTCTTGTCTGTCCAGTCTTGTCTGTCCAGTTTTGTCTGTCCAGTCTTGTCTGTCCAGGCTTGTCTGTTCGGTCTTGTCTGTCCAGTCTTGTCTGTCCAGTCTTGTCGGTCCAGTCTTGTCGGTCCAGTCTTGTCTGTCCAGTCTTGTCTGTCCAGTCTTGCATGTCCAGTCTTGTCTGTCCAGTCTTGTCTGTCCAGTCTTGTCTGTCCAGTCTTGTCTGTCCAGTCTTGTCTGTCCAGTCTTGTCTGTCCAGTCTTGTCTGTCCAGTCTTGTCTGTCCAGTCTTGTCTGTCCAGTCTTGTCTGTCCAGTCTTGTCTGTCCAGTCTTGTCTGTCCAGTCTTGTCTGTCCAGTCTTGTCTGTCCAGTCTTGTCTGTCCAGTCTTGTCTGTCCAGTCTTGTCTGTCCAGTCTTGTCTGTCCAGTCTTGTCTGTCTAGTCTTGTCTGTCTAGTCTTGTCTGTCTAGTCTTGTCTGTCTAGTCTTGTCTGCCTAGTCTTGTCTGTCTAGTCTTGTCTGTCTAGTCTTGTCTGTCTAGTCTTGTCTGTCTAGTCTTGTCTGTCTAGTCTTGTCTGTCTAGTCTTGTCTGTCAAGTCTTGTCTGTCAAGTCTTGTCTGTCTAGTCTTGTCTGTCTAGTCTTGTCTGTCTAGTCTTGTCTGTCTAGTCTGTCTAGTCTTGTCTGTCTAGTCTTGTCTGTCTAGTCTTGTCTGTCTAGTCTTGTCTGTCTAGTCTTGTCTGTCTAGTCTTGTCTGTCTAGTCTTGTATGTCTAGTCTTGTCTGTCTAGTCTTGTCTGTCTAGTCTTGTCTGTCTAGTCTTGTCTGTCTAGTCTTGTCTGTCTAGTCTTGTCTGTCTAGTCTTGTCTGTCTAGTCTTGTCTGTCTAGTCTTGTCTGTCTAGTCTTGTCTGTCTAGTCTTGTCTGTCTAGTCTTGTCTGTCTAGTCTTGTCTGTCTAGTCTTGTCTGTCTAGTCTTGTCTGTCTAGTCTTGTCTGTCTAGTCTTGTCTGTCTAGTCTTGTCTGTCTAGTCTTGTCTGTCTAGTCTTGTCTGTCTAGTCTTGTCTGTCTAGTCTTGTCTGTCTAGTCTTGTCTGTCTAGTCTTGTCTGTCTAGTCTTGTCTGTATAGTCATGTCTGTCTAGTCTTGTCTGTCTAGTCTTGTCTGTCTAGTCTTGTCTGTCTAGTCTTGTCTGTCTAGTCTTGTCTGTCTAGTCTTGTCTGTCTAGTCTTGTCTGTCTAGTCTTGTCTGTCTAGTCTTGTCTGTCTAGTCTTGTCTGTCTAGTCTTGTCTGTCTAGTCTTGTCTGTCTAGTCTTGTCTGTCTAGTCTTGTCTGTCTAGTCTTGTCTGTCTAGTCTTGTCTGTCTAGTCTTGTCTGTCTAGTCTTGTCTGTCTAGTCTTGTCTGTCTAGTCTTGTCTGTCTAGTCTTGTCTGTCTAGTCTTGTCTGTCTAGTCTTGTCTGTCTAGTCTTGTCTGTCTAGTCTTGTCTGTCTAGTCTTGTCTGTCTAGTCTTGTCTGTCTAGTCTTGTCTGTCTAGTCTTGTCTGTCTAGTCTTGTCTGTCTAGTCTTGTCTTGTCTGTCTAGTCTTGTCTGTCTAGTCTTGTCTGTCTTGTCTTGTCTGTCTAGTCTTGTCTGTCTAGTCTTGTCTGTCTAGTCTTGTCTGTCTAGTCTTGTCTGTCTAGTCTTGTCTGTCTAGTCTTGTCTGTCTAGTCTTGTCTGTCTAGTCTTGTCTGTCTAGTCTTGTCTGTCTAGTCTTGTCTGTCTAGTCTTGTCTGTCTAGTCTTGTCTGTCTAGTCTTGTCTGTCTAGTCTTGTCTGTCTAGTCTTGTCTGTCTAGTCTTGTCTGTCTAGTCTTGTCTGTCTAGTCTTGTCTGTCTAGTCTTGTCTGTCTAGTCTTGTCTGTCTAGTCTTGTCTGTCTAGTCTTGTCTGTCTAGTCTTGTCTGTCTAGTCTTGTCTGTCTAGTCTTGTCTGTCTAGTCTTGTCTGTCTAGTCTTGTCTGTCTAGTCTTGTCTGTCTAGTCTTGTCTGTCTAGTCTTGTCTGTCTAGTCTTGTCTGTCTAGTCTTGTCTGTCTAGTCTTGTCTGTCTAGTCTTGTCTGTCTAGTCTTGTCTGTCTAGTCTTGTCTGTCTAGTCTTGTCTGTCTAGTCTTGTCTGTCTAGTCTTGTCTGTCTAGTCTTGTCTGTCTAGTCTTGTCTGTCTAGTCTTGTCTGTCTAGTCTTGTCTGTCTAGTCTTGTCTGTCTAGTCTTGTCTGTCTAGTCTTGTCTGTCTAGTCTTGTCTGTCTAGTCTTGTCTGTCTAGTCTTGTCTGTCTAGTCTTGTCTGTCTAGTCTTGTCTGTCTAGTCTTGTCTGTCTAGTCTTGTCTGTCTAGTCTTGTCTGTCTAGTCTTGTCTGTCTAGTCTTGTCTGTCTAGTCTTGTCTGTCTAGTCTTGTCTGTCTAGTCTTGTCTGTCTAGTCTTGTCTGTCTAGTCTTGTCTGTCTAGTCTTGTCTGTCTAGTCTTGTCTGTCTAGTCTTGTCTGTTTAGTCTTGTCTGTCTAGTCTTGTCTGTCTTGTCTTGTCTGTCTAGTCTTGTCTGTCTAGTCTTGTCTGTCTAGTCTTGTCTGTCTAGTCTTGTCTGTCTAGTCTTGTCTGTCTAGTCTTGTCTGTCTAGTCTTGTCTGTTTAGTCTTGTCTGCCTAGTCTTTTCTGTCTAGTCTTGTCCGTCTAGTCTTGTCTGTGTCTTGTCTGTCTAGTCTTGTCTGTCTAGTCTTGTCTGTCTAGTCTTGTCTGTCTAGTCTTGTCTGTCTAGTCTTGTCTGTCTAGTCTTGTCTGTCTAGTCTTGTCTGTCTAGTCTTGTCTGTTTAGTCTTGTCTGCCTAGTCTTTTCTGTCTAGTCTTGTCCGTCTAATCTTGTCTGTCTAGTCTTGTCTGTCTAGTCTTGTCTGTCTAGTCTTGTCTGTCTGAAGAGAAAGCACTTTCCAGACAACACATTAAATCTCCTCATTTTCAGGAAATCCCACAGACAAAGCCACAGACAAACATGTTTCCACTGTAAATCTATTTCCCTAGCTAACATGTTAACAAGATCTCAGAAATATAAATTATTATATTCGTGTGCTACATTATGTTCCATCAGATGCAAGATTTTATTCTCAGCGTTCCGTTCTTTTTCTCGCTGTATTTTTTTCCTTTGTAGCTTTTAGACTGGCAGCCGTATATAAAACGAAGTGTAAAACACGTGCCTTGTACGGCACAGGCAACACTTTCTTATTGATCGCTTGTTCGGTTTCTTGCGACCGTCGTTGAAAAATGATCTCCGAGTTGTGCTACATCTGTAACCACTCTAAATATGTCACAATCAAATTCAATAGAAAAATGCTTTTCGATTCCATGGATTCAAATAATAAAAATTCAAATTCGTTACAAATTTTTGTAATATTAATTATTACAAAAATTTGAAAGTTGTATTGGATTTATATAATTTGTAAATTGTTTGTCTTAATTAGATTAAATTAGATTTATATAAATACTCTTTAGCCTGAATCTAATTTTGTTTATTTATTTGTGCGTGTCTATATGCTTATACTAAAGAATAAAACTACAAAGAACCTTAATTTACAGGAAGAATCACTTCTGAGGAGATGTTTTATTTAGTAGGGAAAACGAAATAAAACAGAATAAAAACCTTTATAGTGGATGAAACAAACTCTGTCGCACGCATTCCAGCCGTAACAAAAAGGGAAGAAACGCGCACGTTTGTAAGCCCACGGGTCTATTCTATCAATCATTATTTAACTAGAACACGAACTTTAAACTAAGTTATCCCGTTTTAGCCAGATTACATCTTGATGCGAGGACCCGGCTTCATTCTCAGCTCAACTTCAGAACCGCCCCCGTATTTCAACCCGTCGGATACACCGCGTGTTCCTTCCACATTAAATAACCATACATTTCCGCACAGATCATTTCACACTAATTCTCGAGCCATTTACAAAACCAGATAAGAAACGAAGAAGAAGAATAGAACAGTTTTTTTTAAGAACGATTTACATGTAACCCTCCTATAAAGCGTTGCTTTCAAAACGCAGTTTTCATAAAACGAGGAGAAAAATTACAAGCAGACCTTATATAACAAGGTAAGCTTATAACACGGTTGCCACATAGCATGAGTTTTTATGACTCTTCATACACATACCAGACTCTCAGGAAATATGATGATAAACCCAAAATATAATATAAATATAATTTAAAAGATAAATCTCACCTATCAAATGGCACATTGAATCATTCAATTGAAATGTTTTCATTGAAGTGAAATGATCTGTGCGTGAAATGATCATTGACAAATCCCAGCTAACAAAATTGTTATTCTGAAACAATTTGGGCTAAAATTGAGGCTAAAATTGAAAGTTTTATTACTTATTGTTCTAAAATCGTATCATCTCTAATATTGTTTGTCTCTAATATGCTAATCATCTATTTTTTGCGTGTTTAAAAATGCTGACTTTTGTACATAGATTTATATTACTTATTAAATCTCTAATATTGTAAGTCTGATCTATAATATTGTTTGTGCAATTAGCAGATATTTGATTATTTATAAAATCAGTCTTTGCAGACTACAATATATAAATAGATATAAATTACGTTGATCATGTTGTGTTGGATTTATCTGCGTCAAATAACGCTCGTACCTATATTCGACATTTTATAAAACATTTCTTGTGAATTTGCTTTCGGGGAATTAATTTTTCTCGAGGGCGGAAATTCGTTTCGGCGGAAACAAGTTCTGTACAAATATTTAAGAGTAATCGTACATGCTTGAACCTGCGCCGCAACATTTCTTTCACTGCAAACAGGCGGCGAAGAGAAAAGGAACGCTCCAAGGATATTGCGCGACCTAAAAATTATCCTCGCATTTCAATTTGAGACGGATCTCGTAAAATGTGAAAAATACTAGAGAGAGATTTCAAATTTTATTTTTATTATTTACATTATGTTTTTTTGTGTGTAATTTATACATATTAATATTTGATTTCTTATTTATTGACGGTTTTAGTTCCAAGCGAAATAAATTTCCTTATTTTTTAATAGAAAATGTACATTAATTATTTCATATTTACGCCAGTAGACTAGACTCAGTCCTCAAGGTTTCCTCTAGTCTAAACTTTTAGTAATGTTGTCTGAAGGTGTAGACTAAACTTGGTCTTCAAGGTTTCATCTAGAGAGTAGACATTTAATCCCTGTCTGATTGTGTAGACTAGCCTTGGTCTAGATTAGATTTTTAATAATAATGTCTGATTTTGTAGACTAGACTTGGTCTTAAAGTTTTCGTCTAGATTTATCTTTTAATAATACATTGCGAGTGTATAGACTAGACTTGGTATTCAAGGTTTCATCTAGACCAGGGTTGGCGAACCTTTTTGAGTAGTGGGTCACTAGGTCAGTGGCGTCACTTGTAAAAGAGGAGGGTGGTCAAAGACTACTTTTTTTGTTCACACTTATAAGGCTTTTACAAAATTCAAGTTTCCTTTTTGTTTTTCAACTTCTACTTTGGAAGTGGAGAGAAAAAAGTAAAGGTCGAAATCAAAAAATTTATAATCTCGGTCTAGTCTAATCTCAGTATAATCTCGGTAATTCAGTCGTTGGTTAATCGGACGTCACGTCCAGTAATCCGGCGGTCTGGAGATCGCTCGCGCTCTTACCTCCCAATCCTCTTTCTTATAATCCGGCGGTTGTCTGGTCCCATATTTGTCGGATTATCGAGATTATACTGTATAAGAGTCCTCGAGCGGATCGATGGATGGTTCGATGGTATTTTTGAATTAAAGGCTTCTTGTAAATATGATACATGTTTTCCGACTAATTTTGGGAAGCTGAATCGATTAGTAAAATCTAGAAGTCAATGTGATAAGCCGTTCAAAAGTTATGCCATCGTGAAATCAGACTAAGTTTTGAGTTTGATTGAGTTGTACTTAGAAATTAGGCAAAAGAAATAAAAGTAGCTGCTTAGACAATTTTTGTAGAAAATTCCATTGTCTAAACAACGGAGTTAATTTTGTTTTGAAAAATTTTGGTTTGGAAATTTAGGGAGAGAATCAAATTTAGGCAAGGTTTGGGTTTGATTCGTTGTAACTTGGAAGTTGTAACAAAATACGTGAAAATGAAAAACTGTTAAGAATTTCATTGTCTAAGAGAACATTTGTTTGGTTTTGTCACTTGCTTTGTGATTTTTGGGACGATTTGAAGGGAAGTCTAAATGGAAGAGATTTGAGAAAAATGATTTAAGTGGTTTAAACAACGTTAGTAGAGAATTGAATTGTCTATAACAGCGTTTCTCAACCCTTTTTTGGCCCACGGACCAGTAAATTTAAAAAAAAGATACGCGGACCAGTGATATTTTTTTAACAAAATTTTACTAGGTATTAAAGAACTACTACACAAAGGTGAATTAAAGTCATTTAACACAAAATATCGCGAAATAACACGTAGCATGAGTAACTTTGATGAAATTTATGACAGTATGTGTGCCAAAATTAAAACCAAATGTAGCGAGTTTCAGGAGAAAGATTCGGGTTGGTCACTAAGGGAGATTTCCCATTTAGAAATTAATATCAATAAATATAAACCAATACGTGGGTCGTCATTTATTAAACTGCCAAAAGAGATTAGGGATCGGAAAGCTTGTATCAATGTTCAGAATGTAGACGAATTTTGTTTTTTATGGAGCATTGTATCCGCATTACACCCCACGAATGTGAGTTCTGATCGCCCGGCATCATATCCCAACTTTTCTTCAATTTTAAAATATGACAGATTAGAGTTTCCGCATAGAATCAAAGACATTCCTAAATTTGAACAGATGAATAATATTAGTATTAACGTTTATAGCTTGGAGTTTAATTTTAAATCTAAACAACATGACGTAGTAGGACCAATTTACCATACTAATGCGACTAGGGAAAGACATGTAAATTTATTATATTTGGAAGAAGGGGTTAAAGGTCATTATGTTTATATTAAAAATATTTCACGGCTTCTAAGAAGTCAAATCTCGGAAGATTGTAGAAAAAAATATTTATGTGACGGCTGTTTAACCTTTTTTTCAAATGAATTCGCGTATAATCAACATAAATTGAATGACTGCAGCAAAATTTACACTATTATGCCGACGGAAGACCTTGTAAAACATAAGAGAGGTGATATGATGCCGGGGAATATATTAAAATTTCAAAATTTCGATAGAAAAATGCGTATACCCTTTGTTGTATACGCAGATTTTGAATCAATTTTAAAACCTGTTGATACATGCTCAACGAACCCTGACAATAGCTATACTAATCAGACACATATCCATGTACCATACAGTTTCGCCTATAATATAAAATGTTCATTCGATGACTCATTGAGTAAATTTTTCACTTATTCCGGGGAAGATTGCCCGAAATTGTTTTGTCAGAACCTCTATGCATATGTTAAGGAATTATACAGGAAACATTTAAGCGTTATACTTCCGATGATTAAATTAACTGCAGATGAGCAAAATTCCTACGATACGGCCACTTCTTGTCACATATGTAATTAATTATTACAAGTAACAGACAAAGTCGCCGATCACGATCATTTAACGGGTAAATTTCGGGGAGCCGCCCACTCAAATTGTAATTTGAATTATAAAATACCTAAAATGATCCCGGTATTTTTCCATAACATGTCGAATTATGATGTTTATTTATTTATTAAAGAATTTGGATCTGACGAGGAAAAAATTGATATCATCCCCCAAAATAAGGAAAAATATATATCCATTACCAAAAATCTACCTGTTGGTAGAACTACTACAAGTTAATTGTAACATTTTTATTATCATTTACTTACAATAATATTTAAATGTAAAGATATGTAATTATTTTTCTTTTTTTTTTCTTCAGTGCCGTACTAATCATAAATTACATAGAATTAAAATTAGTATAAGACATTTATTTCGTAATTTTATAAATTAAAATTTAGTTTTTATAAGTAAATTTTTTTCGCGGATAGAAAAAATTGTCTGCGGACCAGTAAAATTTCTCCGCGGACCACTGGTGGTCCGCCGGACCAGCGGTTGAGAATAGCATAATATAACATATTAATATTGCAATAGTTTTTAACTATTTTGAAAATTTTCTGAAAAAATCCAAAATCTAATTTAAGTAAAAGTTGAAACTTTCCAATGACTATAACTCAAAAGCTAAGAATTTTATTCAATTTTTTTTTAGATAAAAGTTGCAAAGAATGTAATTCTCTATAAAAGTTACTTTCATCAATTTTTTGTTATTTCTTGTTTTTATGCAGAAATTTGCAAAAATCGGAATGAAGCTAAAAGCTGCTTTGGGTTGTCCAATTTAAGGGATGATATTGAAAAACAAAAAAAAAAAAATTAAGCAACCCCCGACACAAAAAAACTCTAAAAAGCAAAAAAATATTATTTTTTCTTGCCCATTTACATAATTAAAAGTACCTTTTAATATTTTGAGGATAAGCGTCGCTGCGTCGGGGGACCGCTATGTGAAGAAGTATAATTAGTTATACCTACATAGGTATAACGAACAGAAAATAAGTAAGAAATTAGATGTATCAATCTATCTAAGGTCTACTAAGTTCCTGCAGAGTTTCGATATGGTATCCGTCAGGTTGGCATCAAAGAGAACTCGCAGACGTCGTTAACTGTTGTCTTTAGTTTGAGATTTTTTCTGAGTAAATGTATCAAGACTGAAAACTAAAAGATTGGATATAGTTGTTTTGTTACTTACGTACGTTGCTTACACAGAGTAACTATAATCCACACTTTATCATTCTTTTTATTTCTTTGTTTTCTGGTTTTATTACTTGATTTACTTAACAGTTCCCCGACGCGGCGATGTTCATCATCAAAATATTAATAAGTTAAAAGGGATCAAGGGAGGTTAAATGGCTGGTATGGGTCTCAGGGGTAGCAGAAAGTGCCACTATTCCTGCTACAACAAAACTCTGGGAAACGCCCACAGTCCCAAAAAGGACAAATCCAGCAAATGCCACGTCCTCGTCGTGGCCTCTGGGTGCATCGCGTACAATGGATGTGCGTGGTGTAGCAGACGGAAGGGGGTAAATGGCGAGTTTCCGGCGCCTGAAAACCGGAACAAAAGTGGCTAAGGGAGAAAACCCTAACAGAAAATCCTGGTCCTTCAAGCTTGAGGGTTGAATCGATGGGCCAACACCTCATCATTCGGAAAAAGGAAAAAATGTTAAAAACTTCAAAAATCCGCCTCGGAACAATGATGGACATAAAATACAACGAACTAGGCAAAGAAAATTGACTATGAGAATGGCGACCTGGAACATTCAAGCATTACGAACAAAGAAAACAGAAGTATTCCAAGAATTAAACAAAATGAGACTGGATGTCTGTGTGCTTACAGAAACTAAAAAAAAGGGAATGGAGTCGGGATGGTAGGGGAATATATACATGTTTATAGTGGAGTTAAAAAGGACACAAGAACAAAGAGAGGAGTAGCAATAGCAATACACAGAAAATATAAAAAATACATTAAAGACCATGAAGAAATTGACGAACAAATAATATAAATGGAAATTAAAAAAAAAATGGACAGAATATAGTTATAATAGGAGTATACGCTCCTAGCGAGGATGCAGCCACTAAAGATATGTTCTACGAAAAACTATTCCGAATAATATCTGAGATAAAAGGAGATCGAGAAATACTTATCTTGGGAGACCTAAATGCTCGTACAGGGAGAGAAGGAAACAACCCGGTAATAGGTAGATATGGAGAACAAACTGAAAACGATAACGGCAGACGTCTAAAACAACTATGTCAGAATATGTCTCTAAAGATAATGAATGGTTTCTTCTCCCACAAATATATAGATAAATACACGTGGACCCAACCCACAAAAGGACTAAGATCGATAATCGATTACATTATACAAAACACAAAAATAACAACCACTGACGTAAGGGTGTATCGAGGAGCGGAATGCGGATCGGACCACCACCTATTGGTAGCAACAGTCCTAATAAATTATAGGAAAACTAATACGGACAAAACTAGTAAAAACGACATCTTTGGAAAAAACACGAATGAAATCATATACAATCTAGAGAGTTTCGGCAACGAATCTACTAAATTTTTGTACAAACTAAGATTAACTGCCATGCTGGCTAAAGTGCAATACGGAAACACAACAGCGAAACAACTATATCAACACCTAAGGAACTGTATGCACCAAGCAGCGAACGAAGCTATAGGACCACAAGAAAGGCATTTTAAAAATAAAAAGTGGTGGTGTGAAGAAATAGAAAGACTAGCAGAAATTAAAAAAAAGCTTATCAAACTTGGCTACAATCTAAAAAAATAGAAGATAGAACGATCTATGCACACTGGAATAGAGAAGTTAAAAAACTTGTAACAAAAAAGAAAAATGAGATTTGGGAAAAAAGATGCAAGGAGATAGAGAGGTGCATGGGAGGAACAAATGTTTCGGAAGCGTGGAAGGCAAGCAAACATATTAGAAAAGAAGGGCATGTAAATAAAATAGAACTAATAAGTATGGAGGAGTGGGAAACATATTACAAAGAACTGCTAACAGAAAAGAGAAAAGAGTTCCACATTGATAACCTGGACATAGAGACACCCACAAATGAAGAAGTAAATGCGATAGCGATAAAAGAAATAAAAGAAGCACTAAAAGAATCTAAAAATAAGAAGGCTGCAGGGCCAGGAAATATCCCAATTGAACTAGTTAAAAATGGACCAGAAATATTACTAGAGCTGATAGCCAAGATCTTCAACAAACGTCTAATAGAAGGCGACAACATTCCAGAAGATTGGAATATTGCTCATATGAGCTCAATATATAAAAAAGGAGACAAAAGACAATGTAGTAACTATAGAGGGATCAGCGTAACTAGTGCGCTTGGGAGGTTGTACGGCCGGATACCAATAAAAAGAATTGAAAGCAGCATCAAAGAAGTAGAGGAGCAAAGTGGCTTCCGAGCCGGGAGATCATGCATTGACAATATATTTGTTATTCAACAAATTATAGAAAAGCGGATAGATAGAAATCTACCCACACACCTATTATTTATCGACTTGGAGAAAGCTTTCGATACGGTACCCTGGAAAAAGCTTTTTGAAGCATTGGCGAGGATTGGGATAAATAGTGTATACTGTCGGGCAATCAGAAATATTTATTTCGAGTCAAAAAGTGCAGTCAAGATAGGAAAAGTTATATCGCGGCCTTTCCGTACAACGAAAGGATTAAGACAAGGCTGCAGCCTGTCTCCTACATTATTTAAAATATACATACAAGAAGCACTAACAATCTGGAGAAGAAACACCGCAGGAATGGGAATAAGAACAGGTGAACATTGTTTGACAAGCCTGCTATTTGATGACGACCAAGTGATAATAACAAGTGATGAAAGAGATATAGATTATATGTTAAGAAAATTGAAAGAAGAGTATTCGGAATGGGGTTTAAACATGACTATGTCAAAAACAGAATATCTTCGTGTCGGGGAAGAAGGAGAAGACCCAGAACTGGAGTTGAGAAAGATTAAAAATGTAGGGCATACAAATATTTAGGAACTATCATCTCAGAAGAAGGAACAAAAAAAAAAGGATATAGAAAATAGACTTGGACAAGGGAAAAAGGCTATCTGCTTGTTAAATTCAACGCTATGGTCAAATGAAATTAAACTAAAAACAAAAATGAGGGTATACAAATCTATTGTAGCACCAATAAGTGTCTGACCCGTGGGTCATAGGTTCGCCCTGATCTAGACTAACCTCATCAAAGAAACTCAGGCTTTCGTAGTCTTTACTTATGGTTCAGAATGTTGGCAAGTTTCACAAAGGGATAAAAAAAGTATAGAAGTAGTAGAAATGGACTTTCTACGAAGAGCTTGTCAAACGTCCAAACTAGATCGTGTAAGAAATGAACATATAAGAAGACAGACGAAGAGAGTCTATGGCACTACAGACGACATAGAAACACGGCAATTAAAGTGGTATGGACACATGCAAAAGAATGACTGGAGAAAGATGGCCAAACATAGCATTCCAATATATACCTAGAGCAAGGAGAAGAAGAGGCAGACCAGCAATAAAATGGATAGATGGTATTACGGAAACCATTAAAGATAGATCCATAGAAGAAGATGGCTGGAGAGATAAGGAGAGGTGGAAAAAGAAGGGCGGGATGCGGCAAAGGCTGTAGGAACCTCGCTGTATATATATATATATATATATATATATATATATATATATATATATATATATATATTATATATATATATATATATATATATATATATATATAAAAGGGATCATCAAATGCCTGAACAGATATTCATAAATTATAGCTAAGAATATTCTCGATCACGTCAGTTTTCAAACACAAGTTTGGATATACGGAACTATACAAATACATGTGTCAAATTGGTTGCAGATTACTTTTGTCAAGAAGGAAATGAGCGGATGATCATCATGCGCATGAACAGATCTTCATAAATTATAGCTAAGAACCTCCTCGCTCAAGTCAGCTTTCAAATAAAAAAACCCGCATCAAAATCGGTCCGTTTGTTTAGGAGCTACGATTCCACAGCTAACAGAACATATACATTGTGACACACAATAAAGTGAAGAATTTAGAGAAACGTTTTAGACCAGGCATGAGCAACCTTTTTTGGGATAGGAGTAACTAGGGCTATTTTACAATTATTCTCTCGTCTACAGGGGCGATATAGCGTATGGCATACACATTGGTCCCGTTTATTAAAATATGGGACAGAGAAGTAATTTTTATAGGGTACAGAAGCCGACACAGTTACTATATGCGGCACGCGGGCCGCAGGTTGCTCATGCCTGTTTTAGACAAAACTTGTCGAAGTCGAAAGTGCTCTGCATTTTTATTCAATAAACGTTTTATATAGTGGGTTCGACATTTTAATTTTATTTTATTCATTTCTACATATTAAATTAAAATCCCCACTTTGAGCCATGGATCTATTCAATGTTTTTTATAAAGCTAGTCAAGCTGCACTGATCCGAAACTACTTGAAACTACTGTGGGAACGTAAGTCACGTCTGTTAAAAATCTGGTTCATCCAATCTTGCATTCGACTTAAGATCGTCCCGAAGTTCGTCTCCATCAAAACTTCTTCCTCCAGCATGTCAGCTGAGATTGCCAAAAAAGCGGCGCAAGAAGTTAAATCCCATTACAAACGCCTCAACATGGTGAACGCATACTTGAAGTTCCTGTATTTCAAGCTCAACTCTACCCTCCACCACGCCGAATTCTCGACCCTGGATTACAATGCCAGGGATTCAGTCCGTGCAAGTTCCATGATTTTACATGCCAAGTTAGAGGGTAAGATTTCCAGACTGTTACATAAGCAACAACATTATCGTTATGTCTCCCCTCAAGGTGATTATAGTCATCCCCGTTTTTGCCCTTCAGGCTCACATTATCCGATTTTTAATTCACGTTACTCTCAATATTCCTACCCAAGCCACTCCTTTAAATCTTCAGATTCACAAGTTCCCCAACTTCCCCGTTCCTCAAACCCGAGCACCAATGTGTTGGTCTTGCCCAACACATTGCCTCTCCCACCCTCTAATTTACATCCATCCGTCTTTGTTTCTAACAAACCCTTTACTAAGCCACCCTCCCCCTCCTTACCTGAGTATATGAATAAACCTCTTTTTAAAGTTTCACCAAACTCCAATAGACCTTTCTCTAACTTTCATCCCTTTAAATTTCACCCGAGGGTACTTAATTTATCCTCGTCTACCTTCTCAGATAGCCAATTGAGCCAAGTTTGCTCCTAACACATCTCCTAGTCTTGATGATCTACATCTTCTGGCAGTTGACTGTGAAACAATAATTTCCAAAGTAGAGTCTCTTCTCCAGCACTTTTTAATTCCTCGTGTGAATTCTATTTTACTGAGGGATTCTGGTTCTGTCTCACGGAGCGCCCCCCATGGGTATTCACCCACCTCTTACCTTCTCAAAGTCATCAACAAGAAAAGAATTGATGAAAACCTTATTTTTAGCAAACCTGACAAAGGCAACTGTCTTGTCATTTTGAATAAAACCAATTACATTGAGAAGTTGGAAAAGTTCCTAAACGGAGGCGGTTTCGTGAGATTGAGTAGGAGCCCCATGAATAAATTCATGACGCTAGTCAAAGAATCCCTTACCTCTGCTGAACCCACCCTCAAACATTTTGACATGGTTAGATTTAAAATGTGTCCCATGAACCCGGTCATTCCCAGACTCTACGGCTTACCCAAAATCGACAAAGTCCATCATCCCGTTAGGCATGTCGTCTCTTATACCAATTCCCCTTGTTATTTCCTAGCTAAATGGCTTAAAAAGGTATTCCTTGACTGCCTTAACTTCACTAATCCTCACGCTGTTAAAAATTCTTACCAACTAGCCGATAAGCTTCAGAGTGCCCACACTACATCTAATTCCTTTCTTGTTTCATTTGACGTGTCTAATCTTTTCCCTTCCATCCCCCCTAAGGACTGTATACGGATCCTATCATATCTTGATTCTAAGTTACCCCTTACCGTCATCACCGACTTAATCATGTTGACGGGACTTGTTTTAGACCAAAGTTTCTTTATTTTTAATAATCAAATTTGTTCACAAGTTTCAGGCTTAGCAATGGGCTCTCCCCTGAGCCCTCTCCTTGCTGAACTTTTTATGAACAACCTGGAACAAACTATTTTAGACACTACTTTAGCAGCACCTCATATTCTATTTTGGCATCGTTATGTGGATGATATCCTCTCCCTTTTCGAAGGAGATCACACAAATCTTGAAAATTTCCTCTCCATGATTAATTCCATCCATCCTGCTATAGACTTCACATGCGAGAGAGAAGTTGGTAATAAGATCCCGTTCCTTGATTTATTAATCATACATGACAGGAATTCCTCCTCTCTGGCATTTGAAGTTTATACGAAACCCACCTCTACCGATAGCGTTATCCCTATCTTTTCATTACATCCTTACTCCCACAAGTTTGCATCATTTAACGCCCTCTTTCACAGACTCTTCAACTTCCCCCTTAGTCCTGAGTCCTTCGAAAAGGAATTGGGTATCATTCTACAGATCGCCTTCTATAATAACTTCCCCATCAATCTTATAAAAAGCCTTTATATCAAAAACTTTGTCAAACATAAATGTTCCTTCAATTTTCTTCCCGCATTAAAAACACCCAGCGTATGGTCTCCTCTGAAGTTTGTCGGTAAAACCTCCATTGACTTAGCACGTCTTTTCTCTTCCCACAACCTCTCACCTGCTTTCCTTACGACAGGCTCATTATCCCGTTCCTTGGTCCGTACAAAAGATAGTTTGCCTCTACTTTCACATACGGGGTTTACTCCCTCGCATGTGATAATTGTGACTCCCTGTATGTTGGCCAAACTGGCAGGGCTATATCTCTTCGTATTAAAGAACACCTTAACCAGTTCCACGAACATAAGAATACAGGCATTACCTCTTCCAACTCCGCTCTAGCAGACCACCTCCTCCTCACAGGGCATAGCTCTTCCATCGACAACGCCAAACTCCTACATGTCCACCACAAATCCTGTAAGCTTAATCACCTTGAGGCACTTGAGATTTACACAGCCTGTCTAAATCCTAAGCTGACCGTCCTGAATGAGGTCACTAAGTTTTCAACTCCTATAATCACAGCCTTATTAAAGTAATAATTTTCATTAACACAGTCTGACTTATCTTGCCCTCAGCTTTCATTTCTATTTTATTTACCTTCTTTTTTGTTTTTGTTAGCTTAAATATTGTTAAGCTTCAACGGCTTTGAGGTTGTCGGTGCGGGATGACAAAGGAGAAAGGGTGACAAACATAGGTTTTCTCTTTTGTCATCCTGCATTGATGGTTTTGGATTTGTTCACTTTCTCAAAGTCTTTAAAGTTTTTTAGCTTTGTATTATGCTTTGTTTATTTTATGTAAGCTTTAAAGTTTTTATAAAAGTTATTTTTCTGTTATATTCTGCTTTGGTACTCCTCATTGTTAGCTCAAACGTTGTAAGTTTTAGCGTTTTTGGATTGTCGGTACGGGATGACAAGAGAGTGAGTGTGGCAAAGGGTTTTCTCTTTTGTCATCCTGTGGGTTTTTTGTATTTTCTACTTTCTTAATGTCTATAAGGTTTCAACTTTGTAGAAATCTTTAAAAGTTTTTTGAAATTTCATGTTATTGTTTTGTAACTAGGCTATCATGTTTACAGGCAGATTTTCAAAATTCCCCCCATTTTTACGTTTTATACGCCGCAGGTTGGTTTTTATTGCTTATATGCATAAAAACCATCCTGCTTAAAAATCTTCTTCCTTCCAATTTACACCACCATTTTCTATTAAAATGTCGAGGTGGTCGTCACGTGGCCCCTCTGTAAATTTATTTTATTTCACTTTATAATCATTTTTGCTGTTTATTTTGTAATCATTACAGGCTGTTGCACTAAGCCTTTTTATTTAAATATGTTGTGATCATTTTTTGTCCCTGTTTTCACCGGGACACAAATATTTTTTAATCGAGCATTTGGGTAAGATATATCTTACAATTATCTCCTTATTTAGTTGAATGCGTTTCACAAAGTTTTTTATTTCATTTATGTTTTTAGCACAGAAGATGACTTGTTTGTCGAAATGACAATTCGAAAGCGCTCTGCATTTTTATTCAATAAACGTTTTATATAGTGTAGGGCTATCAATACCGGAATCCCGGGATCCCGAAAACCGGGATTTTAGTCTATTTTTTTCGGTATTAGAAAATCGGTATTACAAGAAAAATACCGGTATTTCGGTATTTGTATAAAATATCTTACTTTTTATTTATATAAGTTATTTCAATTAGCAGAACAGAATAAGAACAAGAATAATAAATTCGTATTTATACGTCTTCAATGCATAGTGAAGTTAGTCACTGAATTTCGATAAGAAGAAACTTGCTTTCCTGTTTACGCGCCATCTCTCATATCACACGCACACGATTAACAACACATAAATTCAACGATATAAGCTATATTTCTGAATTTATTATTTGCTATAAATTGCTGTAATGTTTGTTGTTTGAAACCGTAAGTTTTTTATTATACATCAAATTTTTATAATGATTTTATTAAGTTTTGGATATACAATCGTATATGTATATGTATATCGTATACGTACGCGGCGTATCGTACGCCATGTCTACGACCACACAAAAGGAGTTCTTCAAACACAAAAGGGCAACGATGCATCTTCGGTTTGGCACTATTTTTTATATGAAACAAATGTTCATCTAGCCAAGTATAAAGAGTGTTCAAAGGAAATAAAATGTGGTGGAGGCTCTACTAGTGGACTACATACTCATTAAAGACAATGCATGGAATAAATCTAAGAAAAAGCAGTGAGGTAACTTTGAATGATAACAATGATCAAGATCAACCAAGTCAGTCTAAAGACCCTAATTTAATAACAAGTTATTTAAAAAGCAATAAAAACGGAAGCCTAGCTAAAGTACTAGCTCGAATGGCAGCTCGACACGGCTTATTATTTAATATTTTGAAAACATCTATTGATATTAGAGAAAGATTAATTGCTCGTGGTTTTAAAGATGTTCCAAAATCAGCAAGTACAATAAGAAATATTATACTCGAATATAATAAAACTATTCGAATTACCATAAAAGATGAAATAGCTCAGCTTAAATCTAAAGGCAAACGATTCAGAGTAACATTTGATGAATGGACATCGATTCGCAATCGACGCAATCTAAATATAAATATGCATACTGCTGGAGGATTTTGAACTAGTACGAGCATTTGGAAGTCTGCCAGCAGAAAGGTGTTTAATGCGGGTTAGAGAAAAGTTAGAAGAATTTGGCTTCTGTATTTCTAAAGATATAGTCAACATAATCATATATTGATGCTGAGCATCAGATCTGCTTGGTGTAGCTATAACCGATATACTTTATAAGTCAAGGCCAGAAGTTCTGACAATTTCATCGTTTGGTTCTGACTCAGAACCAAACGATGAAATTGTTGATAACGGCATGAATGTTGAAGTAGAGGATGATGAGAATGGAGAATATGTTGACGGCGTCGTTATAGAATCTTATTTAGTAGATACTACGGTCAGTATTAGTCATGCTACTATTTCTCCTCTTGTAACAAAAAATAGGAAAGGTAGTCAAAATATTTATAAATTCATTTAATAAAAATGATAACTTTTTACAGAAATATGTAAAAGAAGATTTTGGTAGAGAAATTGCTTTAAAATTAGACTGTAAAACAAGATGGAATAGCATGTTACTTATCTTAGAAACATTTTACCAATTGAGACATTGTGTTCAAAAAGCCCTTATTGACATAAATTCCGGAATTAATTTTTATGACGGAGACTTTAACTTATTATCTGAAATTATCACTTCCCTTACTCCTATAAAATTAGCAGTTGATGCATTATGTTGTTGTGATCTCGCGATTTTGGTTTCCAAGAATTTGAGTTTCTCACGAGTCGGCAATGAAAACTAAGTGGACACCCGATTAGTTTTTGTTTATTTAGGACCATTAGTCTGGTTTATCTAAATCATGCGGGCAGACGCTCGAACTTAGGGATCGTGCCGAGACGCCGAGAGGATTTTGTTATATGAGTTCTGGAACTTTTCCATAAGGATTAGGGGAGGACTCACACCAAGACAGAGGTGATGAGGTAGAGGGGAAGTTAAAAAGGGGCAGTCAGAATTGAGCTAGCAAGAGAGTAATTTGAGTTTTGAAAACGAACCTCCGTATTTTCGTCGAAGTAAATTCCGGGTTTCGACCACAAGTATTGTAGAATTAAGTGTATTGTTATTAGTTAGTAATTATTGTAATAAGTTAGCGATTAGTTGTACATATTGTAAGATATTAGTAGATAAGTAGTATTTAATTACATATAAAGGACATATTTGCGTGTAATTAATTCATCCATTGTTTTGATCCTGGAGCAGCACCATACCAAATTACCAGTTCGCAACAATGTCACCAAGATTCTAATCTTCTTACAGCAGATGAAACAATAAAATTTATGATGGAAACTCTTCCGAATTAAAATTTTGAAATTGCTAAAGAAGTTTATGACGCTTTAAAAATTCGCATATTACAAAGACGAAATAATTTATCGCAGGTACTTCAGTACTTGCATTGTGGAGAACAACATATTAGCCATTTAGTGCAAACTATATTTCCACAGTCACTTAATACGTTAAATAATTCGTTTGATTAAACGACTTTCGCCCGAAACCGCAGAAGAACATGTTGGATCAGATTCAGATAAAGACGAAAATTCCGAAGAATTCTTGGAAAGAAATCTGACCAATACATTAAGGACTGGCTTCAACTGTGCTTTTCATGACCATTACAAATTAAAACTGCAACTTCAATCAGCAATCCAACAAAAAGTTTCAGTTCAACTTAAAATTACAAAAGTGCAAGGGATAGAACCAATTATAAAAGACGAAATTGCTATTTTTGGAAAAACAGGAGTAAGAGGAAAATATTTGCCACTGACGTACGACCAATTAAGTACAATTGCACCAACAAGTGTAGAATCGGAAAGGGCGTTTTCTGCAGCAAGTCACTTATATACAAAGATTCGCTCCAGTCTGAACGACAAAACAATTGATTGTTTATGTTTTTTCGGGCATATTTTAATAAAACACACTGAAATAGCGAAATGTAGTAATGTTTATGATAACTTTGTTCCGAATGTTTGCTATAAATAATTTGTTTTTTTATATACAGAGGGAATAAAGAAATGTTTAGTTTTTATACTCATTTCGTTTAAATATTTTTTTGTATAGTTTATAACTAAATAAATATATTTTTAAGTTTTTCCTTTGTTTTCTTTTTAATAAATCACCATTATCATTAATATTTATAAAAATCTGTCGAAAATATTTTTTCTCGTAATACCGGTATCAATACCGGTATTCCGGTTTTGAAAACGAATAATACCAAAATACCGGTTTTCATTTTTGCTCCGGTATTGAAAGCCCTAATATAGTGGGTTCGACATTTTTATTTTATTTTATTCATTTCTACATATTGAAAATTTAATGTTGTCTGAGAATCTTTTTAAAATTTGCAAAAATTTCGCATGGCGTTACAAGAAATTGATATTTACTTCACAGGTTTAATAGCAGGTTATTTTGAAAAAAAGCTGAATGTTTGACAGGTTATTACTCAGAATCTAGATGAAATAGACAAGAGTGTTTTAAATAAGAGTTATAGAGAATGTAATTCTCAATAAAAGTTGTTTTAAGCAATTTTCTGCAATTTTGTTTTTTTATGCAAAAAAATGCAAAAAACCGAGTGAAGGTTCAATTTGGGCCAAGTCAACTTTAAGGGATGATATCAGGAGAAGTAAACAAGTAGTTAAAAACTCTTTAGACAAAACTCTAATGCTTTATAAGAATTTACCTCCTTTGGTGTCGTATTAATGAGAAAATACATAAAAATTTATGATGTATTATACAATAAAATCCAATTAAAGGATGTGGAATATTCTGCTTAAGATATTGAATAGAACCAATGTTTCTTACAACGTTCAGCGTCCCCGTGGCAAAAGTTGCTAACTAGTAAAAACGACTGTGCGTTTAACTTTAATTGCGGGAACAATATTTGGTCCTTGACGATGTAATCTAGGTAAACATAGATTTAATCTGGATTAGATTAAGATTAAGACAAATCCACACTGAGCGGCCGAGACTTAAAATTAAGTCAATTTTAATAGTGGTCAGAAAATTTTCACTACGTCTATGTTTTTTGTTTAGTGACGCGAGTTGTTGCCATAGTAACAACAAACAGAAATCATTTAATAATGAAACCCCATTTGATTTACATTGGACTTTTACCCACAATTTTAATTTTATTAATAATGATCCTTTACATACAATAATTTACTTATTAATGTGTTCATGTTGGTGTGCAAGTAGATGAAACATATTTAAAATACAATAATTGAAGAAGAAATTTCATTTTCATATATCTAATATCCATACATTTGTGGTTGAGAAACATTGATAAGAAAGTAATAAAAGTTAGAAAATCAATGCCTGGGTCACTTAAAAAGCCTGTGTGGATCAGTGTCTGACCCGTGGGTCATAGGTTCGCCATCCCTGATCTAGACTAACCTCATCAAAGAAACTCAGGCTTTCGCAGTTTTTACATCTCGTTACAATGAAAACAACTTTACAGTTCAAGTGAAATAAATATTGAAGCGCTTGTGGATTACAAGAATAATTACAAAATGTATAAATGGATTTGAAACTAGTCGGCATAAAAGCAATTGAAGCGTCTGTCTGTAATTGGTGTTTGCACACCTTGGGTTAGTGGATTTAGTAGTAATTGGTGTTGGGACAAGGAATGCTAATTGTCTATTTATTTTGGGTCTGGAGCCGCAGCATTTCCAACTTTATTAGGCCAGATCTCCGAGACAGACCACAATAACTTCGCAGATCCTCAAATCACCGGCGAATAATTGCTTTAATTTACTGATATTACAGTCGACTAAGATCGCTGCTGGATGGATTCAAGTACCTTACAGTGCTTTATACAAAAACACCATATCGAGCGAAATGCTAGAAAGAAAAAGTAAAGCAGCGAATAATTGCTTTAATTTAGTGATATTACAATCGAGTACGATCGCTGCACGATTAATTCAAGTACTTTGAAGTGCTTTATTGAAAAAACATTATTTCGAGTGCAATGCTAGAAGCAACAGTAATGCAAAACTTCAAAGCGATTTCGACTTCGCCGTGAAAATGTTGACTGCCGGCGAATTAAGGCCTCACGATACCGCGTCCAAAACATCCTTAATAATCTTGTTAGTTTAAATGAAACAAGAAATATACTTTCAGACTTTGTCAAGAGTGTAGTGGCAACGAGCCGTTCTATTTTTATTTCTTAGTTTACGAGGGCATTATATTAATTTCCCAAATATTTTAGAACAATTTCCGAAAATATTTGATTGGGGTCGGTAATGTAATCCTCGAGCACATTAAAAAATATTTGTACTTTTAGTTTTACGAGGGCAATACGGTGATTACTCAAATATTTCCAAAAGAATTTTCGAAAATATTTGATTAGGGCCAACGGTGTAATCCCCGGGGAGATTACGACAATATGTTTTTCCCGATAAAACAATATGTTTAGCAACAGCCCGGCGACAGTCCAGCACATGGTTTACAAACTAGTGTATTCCATTTTATAATTCAAGAGAGCAAAGCTGCACTGATGAGAGATAGATATCGAAACGCGGCTGCAAATGGATATTCACTTGGGTTAAATAGAAAGATCTGATCTTAAAAAACAATTTATTTATCTGGTTCTTGTTGAGTGTCACGAACAGAGTGAACTGAGTCCTAGGTAATGACAGACAAATATTTGTTCTATTTCAACATGAGATATGTATCGTAATCTTAAAAGGACTTAATAATATTATAGAGTTTTGGAAAGGTTGCATATATTTATATACTCAAGCTATGTACCGCTTTAATAAGCTGCTATCGGTGAACTAGTTTTTGGTATAATTTTTTTGTGTCTTTCATCAAGGTACAGTAGTGACTAGGGTTTTCGCGTACCCGACTTTTTTTAATACCCGGGTATCGGGTATTATATTTTAATATACCCGAGTATACCCGGGTACCCGGGTATTTACAATTTTTGCAGAACAAGAGACAATTTTCTTATAATAATATTTGATTTTATTACGAAAGAATGAAGTATTTCAATAGGCCTCCTTAACTAATAGTACAATCAGTCACACAGTCTTGTTCTCATTAATTAATTAGGAACTTAGGAACCGATTCTTGTTTACATAATACTCTAGAACTAGTTCCATTGTCTTGCCTTCGCTTTCGGATGAATTTACTATGAGTGACGGCCCGAATGGAAGTACCGTCTTGAGCAACCCAGAGTGCAACAATTTCGGAAATTTTAGTACAAGGTCGAACAAAATTTTGTTATTCGCGGTCTTTGGAACTAGGTTTGAACATTGTTCAGATTCCGATTGAGAAGACGATTGTAGATGGCCATTTTTTTTTCGCACGTAAAGTTCTGTTTTTTGATCTTACTTTATTCTTACTTCGATCTTAGCAAAGTCAACTACTTCCTTAGAGTTATTTTAATTGTTTGTAGTGCAAATTTTCTAATATTATTTGTAAGGCGCTACTTAGTAATAATTTTCCGAGATTTTGATGAATTCTTTGATCAAAATGGGACAACGAAATAGTACCCGAGTACTAAAAAATTTCATATACCCAGGTATACCCGGATCCGGGAACCCGGATAGAAAACCCTAGTTTTTTGAATTAAATTTCAAAGGCCAAATTTGAATTAAGAAAGTGGACAACTTTTCTCGGGCCCTATCCATCGGTGGAATATATTGACAGAATATTTAGGTTCAAAAAAAGTTGTTAAAAGTCTTTTACAAACCAGATGAAGGTCAGGAACAAATTATAGAGGCTTTGATCTACATCGCAAAAGATACAGAACAGGCACGAGAAACTAGAGACGAAGCCCTCAGTCTGTTTAGAAAAATGGGAAACCTAGTATTTATTATACTAACGGAAATTTGGAGCTCTATATTGAAAAGAATAGACAAAACATGTAATGTTAAGAAAGAAAAAATAACACTGAACGTTGCAACTAATTTGTCTACTTCACTTGATGATTTTACTATTAACCTTAGGGATTAATTTGATTATTGCGAATCATCCGTCAAAGAAAGAAACCCGGAAAAAAAGTACAACGACCTATCTCAAAGAACGAGAATTCAAAGATCACGCCATAGTGTTTTTGATGGCTTTTCAGTCCATCTGAATGGAAAAGAGAAATTTAAAGTAAAAACCTTTCTTCCGATAAATGAAGTTCGCATAAGAACGTATATATAAGACGATAACGTATATATAAGATATATATATATATATATATATATATATATATAAGACGTTTTGGTTTCTTTTTTTCGCTTGAAAACTCCGAATTCCGAAGAATTGAGAGAAAGTTGCAAAGAATTTCCTGAAATCTATTATGAAGACGTTAACGAGAAAGAGAATTAGAAATGGAATGTCATGCATGTCAATCCAATGTGTGCATTTAACAGGATACACAAAATTATTCCTAGTGAAAATGAAGGAACTAATAGTAGATGGTGTTTCAAAAAGAATATACGTATTACAAAGTATTATTTTGTCTATACTATGGATCGCTGCGCCTCGGCTAGGCTATTGGAGAAACGAATACATCTCCAATAGTTTAGTTTAAATTAATAGCCGCTAGAAGCTCCACGTCCTAAGATCGCTGCAAGTACCTTGAAGTGCTTTATGGAAAAAACAATTTGATACGCTCTGCGTCCTGATGACAAAGGCAAACGAGTGGCATTTTGCAACGAGATTCATGATGCTATTGACAATGATAGCACTTTCGCAAAACGCATCGTGTTCAGTAATGAAGTGACTTTCCACGTTAGTGGTCAAGATGGTAAACAAGCACAATGGTCGAATTGGAGCACAGAACCCACATGCAGTCATTGAACATGTACGAGATTCCCCAGTCAATGTGTTTTGTGCTATATGCCGATCATCTGTTTACGGTTCATTCTCCTTTGATGGAAACACGGTCCACGGAACCCACATGCAGTCATTGAACATGTACGAGATTAGGCCAAAGTCAATGTCTTTTATGCGATATCCCGATCATATGTTTACGGCCCATTCTTCTTTGGTGGAAACACGGTTAACGGTCAGCAGTATCTCGCTATGTTACAAAACTCGTTGTTTCCGGGACTGCACGAAGACAACTTCATTTTTCAACAAGACGGGGCACCCCTCACTGGAGTCGCCAAGTGCGTGAATATCTGAATTAAACTCTACCGAACCGTTGGATTGGTCGTCAAGGAGCTGACGACTTAGCTGGGGTCCACGGTCACCAGATTTTATACTCGGTGACTTCTTCCTGTGGAGTTTCGTTAAAGACAACGTTTATGTACCACCACTCACACAGAACCTGGAAGAGTTAAAGTACCGGATCCGTACTGCCATAACATATCATGAAAGATATGCTTGCCCGAGTATTGGAGAAATTTGGGTATCGGTGTGATATTGTTCGTGTCGCTCATGGAGGACAGATTGTACATCTGTAATCTAAACTTGAGAGGTTCGTAAATATGTGTGCAAAGTTTCATATTCGTATTTTCAAGTTTAATAAATATATGCATGCGAATTACGTATATACTTTTTGAAACACCCTGTAGTTTCAGACTTTGTAAAGAGCGTCATTGTTCCTATCCCTAAAAAGCCTACGACAAAGTAATTCGAACAATACCGTACGCTTAGTCTGATAACCATTGGGTCCAAGGGCGTAGCCAGGATCAGAAGTAGGAGGGGGGGCGGCTCATATTTGCTTCGTGGATTATGAAATGAATTATGCATTATGAAATAAAGTATCCATCTATCGTACAATTTCAGAACAGCTTCGCCGTGCTCTTTGTACCCGAAGACGCCAGGGTGAGGTTTTAATAACGTCATAGGTATTTCTGTGCGGCGGGGTGGGTTCTAGGGGGGGCAGCTGCCCCTCCCTGGCCCTCGCTGGGTACGCCCTTGATTGGGTACAACTTCGCAATCCTCAAGAGAATTGAAGGAAATATCGAGGCAACACTCAGAGAAGACCAATTTGAGTTCCGAAAAAGAAAAGGCAGAGATACACTCTTGACTATAAAAATCACTCTTGGTTATGAAAATCATCTGAAATAAACGCTTGAGTAAGAATCTATAGAGACATACTCATTGCCTTTGTTAACGAAGGGAAGACTAAATATATGAAAACAGCCAGAAAAGAGCAAAGACCAATTAGGACAAATAAGCATACCTTCAAAAATTCATTTACCTATTTACGTTCCAAAAGCAGCATATTTAATTAAAAGAAGAATCTCTTAACATTTTATATTAGTCTTAAGCTGAGGAAACAACTACTCCACACATATGTATGGAACAAATTGATGTATGGTAGTGAAATATGGACCCTTGGGCTACACGATAAACTGTGGTTTAATGCCTTCGAGATGTGGTGTTACTACAGAATACTTAGGATCTCATGGGTGGATAAAATAACTAATGAAGAAACCCTGGTAAGAATGGAAAGCTGTCTGCGTCTCCTGACGAGGAAGTGTACCATAAGCTTATTAAATTAGAAAAGTGTTGATCAACTTTTCTTTCTGAGATTTTGACCATACTTGCGTTATGTTGAAAATAACAGCAGCAGACCCTGTTCAATCATTTGTGACAGCCGATCTATTCTGGATGCTCTGAAGAATTTAAACGCACCCACTGAATTATTGTTGGAGAAGTGGAAGACAGCTGCCAGAGTTTCAAGGAAGAACAAGATCCGTTGGCATTGGGTTAAGGCCCACGCTGGTTTTGAACGAGCAAACATGCTTGCCAAATAAGCAGCTGACAAGGAAGATTTGCCAACTTCCTTTAGTAAATTGCCCAAAGAGGCTTTAACCCTTTGACATACGAATAAAATGCGCGTTGACGTGTCCATATACATGTGATCTTATTACAGATACATAACGTCTTAGAGACGTCATAGTATGTCAAGGGGTTAAGATCGTGCTCCAAACGGCATTTAGAGAAGCTCTGGCAGGACAGATGGGGTGTCGCTACAACAGGCTTGTGGACCAAGCTGTTTTTACCGTCCAGACCTGGAGGGGTTTCAACATCAATCTGTCCCACCACGCAATCCAGTTAATAACAGGCTATGGTAATTTCAAAGCATACCTCCACAGATTTGGTAAAAGAGAAAGTCCCCTCTGTGAGTGTGGCCAAAATAACACCGCAGCACACGTACTGTTTTATTGCACAGATACCGAAATATCGAGACGATCTTTGAAGACTGATATGCGAATGCATCAACTTACCTGGCCTAAGGATGAAGATGATATATTAACAGTACCAAAATCGAGATGAACACGCCAAACAATTATCTAGACTGGATAATGACGAACAGTTTAGAATTCAATAATTCCAGAGAGAAGGTTCAGAGATCTCGGGAATGTAGATAAAATTAGAAAAGTAAAACTGATAGCGTTACAACCAGCATAGTGTCCTTTTGGACGGAATGCTGGCCTTCATGCGCTAGTCTGCACATGAAGGAAAATACAAATAGGCTGTATGCGTCTCCTAAGAATGTTAACTCTGAGACGCGCAAAATGGATAAGTCGAATTAAAACACGAAAGGCTTCTCCACGCAATAAAATAAGGTTCTGTGAAAGAATACCACATCTCGAATACATGAATCAAATGATTCAAAACCTAGTTTCGAGAGCTACTATCACCTGAAAAGGCTTGCATATCCAACACAGAGACTCATGGATGGTAGCTGCGCACTAATCCTCCAGATTGAGCACTGGTGAGGACATAGCATTAGTGTCATAAGTATTGTAATTTCCTTTATAGGTGTTGAAGTAAAAGTAATTAATGTTAATCTATAAAATGTTTTCATAAAATTGATGAACCAATTTAAATACGCTTTAGAAAATAATACAATAATTCCATATAAGAAAACATTGAAGAAATTGCAAAGTGAGAATTAATGGTATCCTAAGTAATCTGATTAGTGTTGAAAGAATTAGTTATATTAATTATATTAGTATTATTACTAGTACATGTGGATCGTATTTTTCGGAATGGAAAAGTTTTTGTGGATGGAAGAGTTGAAAAGAATGGAATAGTTGCTAAAGGTGGAATAATTGATGAGGGTGAAATTGTATAATGAATTTTGACATTTGTATATGAAAGAGTAATCAGAATTGCGAGCTGCGCGATTCTTGTAGAAAGCGCATCAGCTAAGGTTGTATGAGTTGCAAGATGTACAACTCCTACTGCACAGAATATTAACTAATAATTCATCCGTCTCAAATGATTTTAATGCTGTCAGGTTTGTAAAATAATATAATCAAACACTTTTGAGGTGTACTTAATCATATAATGTTACCAATTGTCTGAAATCAAAGTGACTTTAATTTAAGGAGTGATATTAGAAATGAAAAGTTCCCAACGTTCATAAAAAGGTTACTATATCTAACGATGTGATATTAGTTACTAAGGTGTACAACATGGACGATAAAAAATCAGCTGTGGAGTAAAAAGTTACTTAAAATCTCACAAAAACTTTCATAACCTTTAAATTGATTAAGTGACATTGATGTTGTCAACTTTGACGTTCAACATAACCAACATATTGTTTTAATCAAGTTGGTATCTTGTGTTTTTGAGTTACCAACATACTCAAACATAATCTCACCAACTATTTGTTAAAGTTACATTGTTGTCTTTATTTTTCGTCAAAATTGCAAGCCTTAGTTACTAAGTTCACTTCATCATATATAGTAACCTCCTTTTATGAAGGTTGGCAACTCTTGATTTCCAATATCACTTTTCCAATTATAGTAAGTTTGCTTTTAGACAATTAGCAACACTTAGCAAAATTATGTTACTAAAAGTTTCACCAAAAAAAATAATAACCAATAAATTACTCAACTGACGTTAATGTCAACTTTGATTTAATTTTCATGTATTTCTTTATTTAAAAAATCCAGTGTCAAGGTTATCGGCCATGAAAATACTAAAATGGTCAAATTGTTTCAATAGAAATATCTATGATCTTAATAGATCTGAAAGAGTTTTTATTATATCTATTGCAGTTTTCGAGTTGTTGCTATTTGAATCCATTAGTATCAGTTCCAGTTAATATCAGTTTGACTTCGAGGGATGCGTATGTCGTCTGGATTTCTATGGCGGGAAACCTAATCTACGGGGGTTAAACCAACGGTCCTTTTTCAAATTGACCTATATTGAATCGAGATCTCGCGCTGCCGCGCGTCTTGGTCTTCATCAGATAAATCAAGATTGATTTATCTGATCTGATGGGGTGAATCAAAACCAGATTAGTCAAGAACAGATATATCAAGACCACATACGCGCTGCCGCGGTTATGTGGTCTTGGTCAGAAAAAATAAATTCTGTGTCAAGGCTATCGGCCACGAGAATACCAAATTTCAATAGAAAGATCTATAAGCTACGCCGAACTGAAAGAATTTTGAATACAACTGTCCAAGTATTCAAACTATAGTTATTTGAATGTCTTACCTCGTGTGCGACTTTCAGTTTGAGGGGCGGCGACTGCCGCCAGATAAAATATTTTGAAAAACTAACTAAGGGATATCATAGACTGACTATTTCTCTACAAATGTGTGAAATTGTATTGTTCCACGTTGTGTGAAACTTACTAAAATAATTTTCCACTTCTCTGAATTTCGTTTATGATTTTTTTCATTTATAAAAAAAATTTCGGCCAAACGGTTCGCTTTGGAAAGATGAAAATGACACAACATTTAGATGAAAATGTGCTCTATAAAATAGCGCTAAGTGCATGTTTCTTAGACTTCGGAAAATTGGACAAAAAAATATATTTGCAAGTTTTCAATGAATATTTCTTTATTAAAACAATTATGTGTCCAGGCTATCGGCCATGAAAATAACAAAACGTCAATTTCAATAGAAAAATGTATAATCTATATAAATCTGAAAGAAATTTCAATACATCTCTTGCAGTTTTCATTTTATAGTTATTTGAATTTTTCTTTCTTTTTTATTAATTTCTGTTACGTTCGAGTTTGAGGGCCGCCGCCAGATAAAATATTTTTCAAAACTAACAGTTCTCTAGAAAATTCTCTAGAAATGTGTCAAATTCTCTAAGAAATGTGTCAAATTTTATTGTTCCACGTTGTGTGAAACTTACTAAAATATTTTTTTCAACAAATCCAGACATGTCAATCACGAATTCCGATCAAAAACGAACGCGAAAATTTCAAAATATTCAAAAATTGCAAAAAATATATTAATCCTTGAAGGATTTCAATGAAACTTTTACTGAATCTGGGTATCCACCAGAAGTAACTGCTGATAAAATTTGAACGATCCCACTCCAATGGGGACGCCGTGAGGAATTATTTTTGCATAAAACCTTATTTGCAAATTACTCGTCAACGCCTCAAGGTGGAAAATTATAACCGGGATATCCGTATGTAAGACGTCGGTGTCTACAAAAAAGTATTCTTTGAAAATTTTGTAAAAACCTTCAGCTTGGTCGCAAAAGTAAAAAATATAAAATTGAAAAAATTTTAGAAGGGGTACCTGAATTTCGTTTCTCAATTTACATGGATTTAAATGGCTCTTCCGCCAAAACGGTTTGCATTGGAAAAATTAAAATGACATAACATTTAAATGAAAATGTGCTCTATAAGATAAGCTCTAAATGCATGTTTTTTAGACTCCGGAAAATTGGACAAAAAAATATACTTGCAAGTTTTCAATAAATATTTCTTTATTAGACAAAATTATGTGCCCAGGCTATCAGCCACGAAGATACCAAAACTTCAATTTCAATAGAAATACAAATAATCTATATAGATCTGAAAGAAATTTCAATATATCTCTAGCAGTTTACACTTTATAGTTATTTGAATTTATTAATTTCTGTTATGTTCGAGTTTGAGGGGCGGCGGCCGCCGCCAGATAAAATATTTTGCAAAACTAACTAAGAGATATCATAAACTGACTAATTCTCTACAAATGTGTGAAATTTTATCGTTCCACGTTGTGTAAAACTTACAAAAATAATTTTTCAACAAATCCAGACATGCCAAACAGGAATTCCGATCAAAAAAAACGCGAAAATTTTCCGAACGCGAAAATTTCAAAGTATTCAAAAATTGCGAAAAAATATATTAATTCTTGAAGGATTTCAATGAAACTTATGCTGAATGTGGGTATCCACCAGAGGTATGAGTTGACAAAATTAGAACGCTCCCACTCCAATGGGGACGTCGTGAAGAATGATTTTCTCGTCAACAATTTTATGGAAATATCTCGTCAACGCCTCATGATGGAAAACTATAACCGGGATATCCGTATGTAAGACGTCGGTGTCTACAAAAAAGTATTCTTTGCAAATTTTGTAAAAACCTTCGGTTTAGTCGTAGAAGCAAAAAATATAAAATCCGAAAATTTATCGAAGGGGTACCCCTTCTCTGAATTTCGTTTTTCAATTTACATGGGTTTAAATGGACTCTTCCGCCAAAACGGTTCGCTTTGGAAAAATGAAAATGACACAACTTTTAGATGAAAATCTGCTCTATAAAGTAGCGCTAAATGCATGTTTCTTAGACTCCGGAAAATTGGACAAAAAAATATATTTGCAAGAATTTCTTTATTAAAAAAATCCTGTGTCAAGTCTATCGACCACAAATATGTCAATTTCAATAGAAACATGTACACTCTATATAAAACTTATGTAAACTACATAAAACTTTATGCGTTTGTTAAAAGAAAGTGCGCTCTATAGATCTGTGTTAAAATTATTTCATCCAAACCCAAGGAAATGAGGCATATGATTTTTCGAAGACGAAGCAGAAAAGTAGACGACATTTTTAAGTTCATGCAGCACATTTCAATAGGCCTCAATGAGCACTATTCGATTTTAAAAAGAAAAACCGGATAAATTTACAGATGGCTTTTTCTTCAGCCGTCAATTGGTAGAACTGATCGTTTTTCAACAATAACTCTTTTGTTATACATGCTAGGAAGTCGCGGAATACACTTTTAGATTCCAAAAAATTAAATGTGCAATTTTTAACTATTCTTGTAGGAAAGTCGTAATTCTCACCGTTTGGAAAATGAATTTTAAATCACCAGATGACCCAAAAACTTACATCGTCCCCCATGTAAAATTAGCCGAATTTTCAGAATGTCCAATCAGAAATTTGTAAAACAATAGTTTTCTTTTATAAAATCAGTAAAACCTCTAATCAAATATGGTCGAGTTTACCTTTACTCAGGTAGAAGTGTAAATTTGCTAGAATATTCAATTGTTTCTAATGTAGAATTTACCAACTTTAACAAATCTGAGAAATAAAATTTTCCCGGACACCATTCACCACGGAAAATGGAAGAAAACTTCTGTGGGGCGGAGTTGATTATGCAACCGTTGCTAGCCACCCCGAATCCTGGCAAATGAATTGCATTTAAAAAAAATCCTGGTAAAACGGTTTGCAAAGGAATGATAAGTTTACTCTATCGATTCATGCTAGAAGAATTTACTAAAAATGTAGGGAAATGAAAAACACAAATGTTTGAAAATCAAGTAAACAGTTGGAGGAAGATTTCAAACGACGGCCACGTCTGGACCGTCAGCCGCAAAAAATTCATGCAACATATTTTAATAGAACTTGATGAGTTGTTATATTCGAATTTGAATCGAAAATGCCGGTAAATATTAAAATGGCTGTTGTTTCCAAAGTGAAATCGTAAAACTGACAGTTCTTCGCCAATAACTCTGTTGCTATACGTTCGAGGAAGACTCGTGTTTGTATCGTTGGCATCTAAATTTCATTTAAAAGCTCCAATTATTCTTACAAAAAACTCGTAAATATTGCGGTTTATGAAGTAAATTTTAGAATTCAAATGTGAACGGAAGCAACTGTTTCTGATGTAAAATGGTCTGAATTTTAAGAATCTGCTAAAAGAAAAGTGTAAAATCTTCGTTTTCTTGTAGAAATTTGTGAAAAATTGCGAATTTTGACGTTGCTATGTGTTGCTAATCAAGAGCCAGAGTCGCCGAAATCAGCAATTTGAAGATTTCAAGATATCTCTTTGAATTTGATTTGAATTTCAACCTAACAATGAGCGAAAAATCAGAATTTTGATTTAAATTCCTTTTTTTTATTTTATCTTCTCACAAGAACACGGATAATCAAAAACGGATAAACTTCAACAATGACATTTGCACATAACCTGAGCGAAAATAGTGTCAGAATGATCAGCTGTAAGTGTAAATTGGCGATTCAGCGGCAAGCAATGGTCTTACTTTTTTTGACCTGGAGTGCGAATCTGTTGATGGATTTGAGAAATTCAAACGCCATACTGCTGGCCTTTTAGCCGGGCATACACTTCTCAGACTGGAAATGTAAATTTTCCTTTTCGCGTTTTCGTTTGTAGAGGTGAAAAAAAAGTGACTTTGCGAATTGGGGCCTGCGGAACGTACCCGGAGGTGTAACGCGCCGAGAAAGATGTCGTTTGAAAGTAGACACGTGGGGCTATAATCCCAGAGAAGAGCAATACAATTCTAAAACATTTCACCGAATATTGAAGGTTTCAATTTGCTCAATTTTGAAAAATTCGTTTCGAGTTTGGACGGGCGTCGAGGCCCCCAAATGCGATCGAGCGATGCGTCGTTCCTATCGCCTTATAGACCCTTTCGTTCTCTATTCAGAAACCACCACCGCGACGCCCTGCTATTTAATTTAGCGAATCCCAGAGGATTCTCACGTACTTCTGCAAAACATGGTTTTTCGGGCCTCCCGGCGCCATCCGACACGCAATCGCAATTAAACTCCAAAACAAACTTAAAGACACTATGCCGAATCGATTGGTGCCGGTCCGGTCCCGATCCGACTGTTGGGTATCCCGGGAGAGGGATCCCCGCAAATTAGGTGAAAAAAACATCGCGTTTTTTCGATTTTTGTGTTAAAATTGACCCAGAGCGGGAACAGGATGCCGAAGGTACCAGATTCTTCCACCGCCGATTGCGGGTAAACATCTCGCATCGAACGAACCGGTTTGGAGACACGGCGCTCTTCAATCAAGAGAACGGCGTCCACAGATGTGATGGAAAAAACGGTTTTTTTTTCGCTTACATTTTCCGCCGCACCGGGTGAACCGACGGTCGCGTACTTTTCCGCATGACGTCAAAAAACGTGAAATCGACGCGGCAAGAGGACGCAGTAAAAAAATCGAGCCGCTGACCAAAATTGCTCCTCAAAGGTGCTAGAAACGATCTCCTGTTTTTGGCACCTGGAGGACGCCGTGTGGGACTTGCGAGCGGCAGACAGACACGGGTCGAAGGCCCGTTCAGTTTTACAACAGAAAATGACAATTTCCCGTTTCGACACGCAAGAGGAACGGAGTTTTTGAAGAAAAAGTGAAAAATTTAAAACACACCTACAGCCGCCCCCTGCGGGGGCGGAACTTTGTAAGGCACGTCAAAAAAAACCTAATTTTTTGTTCAATTTACTGGAAAAAAATCAAGACGTAAACCGCATTTTTTGACAATTTTTCTTAATTTTCAAAAAATCTTGACTTTTGACCCCTTCCGAGTTCAGTGACGGTACCTTACTCGATTAGTATATTTCGAAAATAATTAATTAGCTAGTAGACTTATAACGAATTTCATCAATTTGTTTTATTTGCCCTCTTCACCAGTAAAAATAAATTTATAATTTAAATAAACAAACAAATTAAGAAACAAGTTTATTCCAATTATTAATAGTAAAATATTTTGATTTTAACAAAATATTTAGCTTTATAAGAAAAACAATTTTCTTTTATTTTATAGAAGACTATTAGAGATACCTTCAAATATAATATTTATTACACCTTTATGGTCATAATAATCCATAAAAAAACGTTTCTGTTTCGGTAGGAAGAAATAACGTGTTATGTGGGAAAGCTCTTGCTTATACAGCTCAACGATGACATCTTATCGATCGACGTCTGCTCCCAGCTCTGCTTTCCCGACCGTTATCTCACCCTCCCTCCCTTTCCATTTTCATTTAGTTTGCTGTCGCACCTGCCAGACTTTCACTCTTAAATGAATCTTAATTCCACTAATATTAACTAAAACACCCTTCAATCTACATTATAATTTTATTGCCTTTCTTACTTATTCTTTTCATAACTTTTATCTAGCCAATATCACGAGAATAAATCAAACTTTGACAATAAAATGCATTCGTTTTAATACAAGATAAAATCATTTACTTATTATCAATTCCAGACAATTTCTGGACAGACAAGGCTAAACAGACAAGGCTAGACAGACAAGGTTAGACAGACAAGGCTAGACGGACAAGGCTAGACGGACTCGGTAGTGTAGTGGATGAGGTACCCGCCTGACAAGCGGGAAACCGGTATTCGATTCCGCGCCGATGAGGCATTTTCAAGCGGTCGTTTGACCCTTTCACCCTGAAGGAATGCGAAATACGCGATACCGCGGTGACGAATACAAAAAAGACAAGTGGAAAAGGGGACTTAGTGTGAGGTTCCCCCAAACCACAATAAAAAAAGTCAGACGAATCAAGACCGGCAAGGATACATAAACAAGAATAGACAGATAAGCCTAGACAGACTAGACTAGAGAGACAAGGCTAAATGTTAAAAGAAAATATATTTAAAAATGATTTCAACCAAATCTGAGTTAAACAAATTTTAAGGTGTTAGTAATATTAAGGTGTTAGTTTTAAGATGTTAGTTTGGTAGTTACCAAAATATTGAGACAAATATTTACTTTACTTTGCCACCTAAAGTTAATTTTCAGCAGCAATTACTCAATAAACGTGTAGTATTCGTTTCAAAGAATTTTCGCGAGACAATTTACCAGCATGCATTCCGAATATCATCGAAATATACGTGCGTATTAGTAGTGCGTAAGCAGCAAAAATGTTGTTGCAAAAGTTCTTCAAGTGTATTCAGTGTATTCGTTTCTAAAACAAAGCATTTACGTGATCAATTTGGCATCATCGAAATCATCTTAAAATATTCGTTTACGTTGATAAGTTAATAAACATCACATCGTTATTAAATGCATTTACCTAATCATCAATATTAATCATCATCATCTCATTATATCACATCATTATCATTACTATATAATCATCATTATCACATCATTATAGTCATTATCATTACCATGAAAATGACTATATTCAGCATATAGTCTCCTCGGCGAGTTTTAATACAGCATTTATCTGCCCTCTCTGAAGCCGTATTGTCTTTCAAACAATTCGAGTCTCAAGTTCTATTTTTAGTCAGTCCAGTAGCAGTTGTTCTAAAAGTTTTGCGGGTGTCTCTAGAATACACAGCGGACTAAATGAAGTAGTGTTCAAATTGATAACGACTTCTGTAGTCACATGGTTGAAACTAATTCAAAAATGCAAAATGATAACTACATCCACTTCGGGAGAGCTTTACTGATTAAATCAAGGGAGGAACACGGAAATCTTTGTTACTCTTTAGCACTGTAGCGGCAACAAGCCGTTACATTTTTATTTCTTAGTTTTTCGAGGGCATTACAATAATTACCCAAATATTTTCGGACAATTTCCGAAAATATTTTATTAGGATCGGTAATTTAATCCTCGAGCAGATTAAGAAATATTTATACTTTAGTTTTACAAGGGCATTACGGTGATTACCCAAATATTTTCAAAAGAATTTGCGAAAATATTTTATTAGGGTCAATGGTGTAATCCCCGGGGAAATTACGACAAGATGTTTTTCCCGAGAATCGGTAATCACCAAAGCGACAAATAGCCGAAAATTGAAAAATAATAACCCCCAAACAAGGGACCAGTATACCTGGAGATAATATAAATACCTGGACCCCCGAATAAACTAGACAGTTCGATCAGCAGTTCCGTCCAGACAGTGAGGCGCAAACAGTCAGCAGGTCGACTCCAGTTCAGTTCAACATTCAGGCGCAACCAACCAACCAGTCCAGTTCAGTCCAGCCAGGGAACCCATACACACCGGTCCAGTCAGTAGACCCAGTCAACCAGACTCAGCTAGAAGTTCAGACAGTCAGCGAGTGACACTCAGTTCAGACCAGCCGGTGGACTCATTCACACCGGTCCAGCCAGTGGTACCAGTCAACCAGACTCAGCCAGCAGCCAGTCCAACCAAACTCAACCAGCAGTCCGTCAACTAGACCAGTCGAGTCCGGTTCAAAGAGTCCAGCTCCACTCATTCCCTCAACAGTGTTTGTATCTCTTGTACATTTGTATTTATATCGTCCATGTAAATAAATTCCTCTGCAAACCGTGAGTGATACATTATTTTACCGCGTATCCGGTACTGTACTTGCTTTGACGTAGCGAAAGGCTCACACAATGCATATCGAGCGCCGTGTGCTAAAAAGTGTGCTAAACAGAAGATTTCCGTGTTCCTCCCTTGATTTAACTATTAGAGCTGTCCCGAAGTGGATGTTGTTATCATTTTGGTATCGATTTTGTCGGCCGATGGCGGACAGAACTACCCGGACAAGCAACTCGGACGCGTATGTGCTTACACTGCAACAGTGTTACCACTTGTGCCGACATTGGATTATTGTAATTTTTTGAATGTTTATCCCACGGGATTGGTCTATTATAAACACATCTAATTAATTTTTCAAGAAAAGAAGAAAATTTTTTTTCAATATCCATAGTCGTTTAGGTAGATAACAACAAAATTTAATTATAAATACACTCATTTTGCACTGTAGGCGCCGCCGGCAGACTGGCGAGAGTTCAAAGTTCAAACTCGACCGTTGAGCGGTCGTTTTCGGGCGTCATCGGACAATGACGGTCGTGTTTGTGTACGTGCTCCCTTTCTTTTACAAGTGTTTGATTCAATCGTCCGAGTTCGGCCGTCGTCGCCCGAGCAAATTTCTGCCGATGACGGATTAGGTGTACGCGGGCCATAACAGGACTAGCCTCTCTCGTTTCCGTTTCTTTGGGAAATTTCTAGCAATTAGTTCAGAGTTCATTATCTCTCCAATACAAATCGTCGACACCCTAACAGTACACCTATAAAATAGATTACGAACTGGAATACCTATTAGCATATTTGTTGTGCAATAAATAGTAAGAAACGAGGTTTTATCGTTTCGGGGAATACCTAAAACCCCGAACACACAGCAATTCAACTCATAACAACTCATAAATAGGAATATTTCCACGCAATCGATTTAATATTTGGGTTCGGTGTGGCTTCGCGGATTTCTTAATTGAATTTCTGTCATTGCGTTGCTCGAGTATCGAGACATATTGCGACTTGCTCTATCAATCGAGTTTAAAGTTTAGTTTCTGAGGAAACTTAATATCATACAGTTAGTTAAATCTGGGAAAATATTCAACTTGGTTAATCAATTACAGGGTAATTGAAATTCCCATATACTACAGGTGATTTATTACGTGCATTGTAATTACATCCTTAAGGCATGCCGTAACGCTATTGCAATAATGTAATTGAGATTTATTAAATTATAGGATTCCGACACAATAGATGAAACAAGCCTATAAGCTTAAGAGAACCCAGATAAACAAACAATGCAAACAACAATAGACAAACAAGATTTCAATATTTTGTTGCATTAACATGTTTTCATTTACACAATATTTATTGATTAATAAGCAGTTATACCACTATTTGCTTTGAAAACAATTCGTCGCGGAATTGATTCGTAGAGTGTTTGAACGGTTTTTAAGAAGTCTCTTTCGAAGTCTGATAGATCACGTGTTTCACCAATCACTGGTGTTAATCGTCGCAGAACCAAGCACATAATATCGTATTCTTCTTCGTCAGCTTTCCAACATCCACTCCTGGACATAAGCCTCTTCGTAAGTCTTCCATATCTAGCGATTTAAGACTTTGCGATGCCAGTCTTTACCAGCAATCGGTTTAATGTCATCCAATCACCTTTTTTGTGGACGACCCCGTTGTTGTTTCTTTGTGGATCACCCCTCCCCCGCTCCATATAATATACTACAAGATAACCTCAAAACGTAGCACATCAACTGGCACTGCAGCCGCGTCGCAGAATTTACACGTACACAGTGGTGCCAACCGGTAACAAGCCGTACTGTATTGCATGGTGTTCATATTATTTTGTCTAATCCTTGTATATATAGGGTGTTTTTTTTAGTATAGAGCAAGTACAGAATTTTGAACTGAAATGAAACTCATAAAAATCTTGTTAACGGCCATGGCATTAGCTTTATTGGAAAGATAATTTTATGCCATTACTAGCGACTTCACATATCCCCACATAAAGTAGTCCAGAGGTGTGGTATCACACCACCGTGGAGCCAAATTCACGGGCCAAACTCACGTTACGCGAGATTATGCGGTCAGCGAATGTTTCATGCAATAATTGCGCCGTCTTCTTGGAAATAAAGCTCCTCCACATTAACCCGATTCAATTGGGGAATAAAAAAGCCAACAATCATGGATAGATAGCGCTCTCCATTGAGTGCCACGTGTTGGCATCATCTTTATAGAAATATGGGCCAATGATTCCACGAGCCCATAAAGCACACCAAACAGTGTGTTTTTGTGGATGTATCGGCGTTTCTATAATGCCTTCAGGATTTTCCTGGCTCCAAATCCGGCAATTTTGTTTGATTACGTCGCCAATGAGCCAAAAATGAGGCTCATCGCTGAACATTTTTTTTTGCGACTAGCAGGAAACATCTTATTTTCGGCCCATTCATAAGATGGTCACGCGGCTTCCTTCAGTTCTTGCACGAGCTTTATCTTGTAAGCTCGTAAACCGAGATCATTTCGCAAAATCTTCCATAAGGTGGATGGACACAGCTCGAATTGCTGTACACGATGGCAAATCGACTCACTCCGGTCCTCCTCAATACTGCGCTCCACAGCTACAATAACTTCTTCGGTGCGCAATGTACGACGTCTCTACAAGTTTTGAAACGTTTTTCGAAATTTCGCTTAGTTTTCGAGTTATTTTCGAATTTTTGAGACAAGAAACGTATAAAATATATTTTTTGTTTTAATATTGCCCAAGGTTGATTATTACCAACCTGAGACAGAGAAACCCACTAAGTAACAATTTTTTTTTTGAGAAAATTAAATTTGAAAGTTCTGTTTGAAACGTTTTTCAAAATTTCGTTTAATTTTCGTGTTATTTTAGATTGTCTGAGATAACAAAAATATAAAACAAAAACAAAATTTGAATTTGTTTCAAGGTTGATTATTACCAACATGACAGACAAAATATCAGTAAATATGTAAATAATCACAAAAAATGTAAAACAAAATCTGTATTATTACCAACATTACAACAGCGGACTTTATTTATTTTATTTCTTCAACATTTGACTGCAAGTTAGACAAAAAATCTTTAATCAAATACCAAGTATACTCGTACCGGAGATAGAATGCATCTCGTCTCTACTAGTTTAGCATTGTTCTGCGCATACCCCCACATTATTTCGAGTGCGTGGAGTTTAGTTGTCCGTGTTTGAAAAACTGACGCATATTTCGTAACTCAAACCAAGCTGCGCGTACTTCGGCGCATCCCTTGCCCCTCATACCTCGGCGCAGTAGAGCTGCATTCTCTCACCGGTTTCACTATTTTCGATTACACATTACAAGAATTTTTTTTCTTGTATACCCTACAAGAAAAAAAAATTGTAATGTTGTGTAATCGAAAACTCCTGAAAACCGGCATAATACCAGGAAAAGAAGATTTGATAACACTATTTTAACAAACTTTCTACATTTATAATTTTTTTTTAATTTAAACATTTGTACAACACCACACAACACCTGTAGAATACCATATATGAAACTGGAATATTGCCAAACGAGTGGCTAACATCAACATTTATCACGATAAATGTAGCAAGAGAATGTAGCAAAAACTTAAAAGTATTTCTAAAAATAATACTCCAAAGACTATACAAAAAATTGGAAGAAGGTATTAGTAACACGCAGTTCGGATTCAGGAATGGTAGGAGCAGCGCTATTTGGGATTAACGCATTGACACAAAAATGTGTGGATGTGAACGTAGAGGTACAGTCTTGCTTCATAGACTATGCGAAAACTTTTGACGAGGTCCAGCAAGAACCTTCAGTAACGTCAACACAAGTGGCATCATAAGCATCAACACAGTGGACTTACGAATCTTTGAAAATCTGTATTGGAATCAAACAACAGAGGTGAGAGTAGAAGGTGCTTGTACAGAAAACATCAATGTCCAATGTCTAGGCAGGGGTGCATTTTGTAACCGATACTATTCAATTTGTACTCAGAAGCAATATTTCAGGAAGCAATCCTTGAAATAGAGAAAGCAGGGCTGACTATAAACGGACGACCGATCAATAAAATAAGATATATACGGATAACACGGTGATACTGGCAGAAAATATCGAATACTTGTAAAAAATGGTAGAAAGAACGAATGTCATAGCTTGCAATACCGGTTGAAAATGAATTTAAAAAAACCAGATATATCATCATTTCAAAAGCAGCAACACCTAATGCTAACCTTATCATCGACCATATACGTAAGTACCTTGGCACCTGGATAACACACGACAAAGTTCAGCCAAAAGAAATCAAATACAAAATTGAACTAACCAGAGCTGCCTTTATTCAAATGAGAGACCTATTTTGCAGTCGTGATCTAAAGCTGGAACTAGAACGAATTTGAATGGTGAGGTGCAACGTATTTCCCCTATTAATGTACGGCCTGGAAGCAGGGATAGTAAATCAGCAGCTTATAAATAAATTTCAAGTTTTCGAAATGTGGGTGTATAGGAGAGTCCTAAAAATTTTGCGGACCGAGAAAATTACGAATGTGAGGGAATGTGACGTAGGATGGGAAAAGTACGTCGAAAATAATTATAGAAACAATTAAATGAAGGAAACTAGAATATCTGGGATATACTACGAGAGGAGAAAGATATGAAATTCTACAGCTCATAATGCATGAGAAGATTGCAGGAGGTAGAAGTGCGGGAAGCCGTCGGATTACCTGGTTAAAAAATGTTAGAAATTGGTATCGGTGTACAAAAGAACTATTTAGAGCGGCAGTATCTAAAGTGATGGTTGGTTTGTTGGTGGTGAATACCCAAGTAGGAGACGGCGCATGAAGAAGAAGAAAATATTTGGTTAAATATTCTTTAATAAACAATTTGTTCATATTAAACTTTAGCGTTTGTATCTTTTCTTCAAAGATTATAATTTCTAGGAAATTATTGTATATAACATATTGTATAATAAAAATTTGTTCAATATAATTATTTAAATATATAAAAGATTCATATTCAGTACCTATTTCTTCTTTTATATAAAAAAAGTTAATTACACAAATGAATCGACTCGAAAGCTTGACGAATAAATATCTCTTTTTGCATCAAACAACATTTTACATTTTTTTATTGAACAAATTATATATTTTCTTCTTTTTGTTATTGTGAAATTTGATTTATTACAGTGGAATTAGAGTGGATTATATTACGGGTAAAATTACTTGAACATAATTACATGCTGCTACAAAAATTTACGTTCTCGACAGAAATTTCTGTGTCATAATGAACTGAGTAATGGGACTATAAAAGCTATTTTTGTTATTAAAGTGATGGTCAGAAAATCAATGTTCCACCACGTTCTTTTATACACTATATCGAATATATATAATTCGATTCAGAATATTCGTTCATCGCAAAAACATTCTTTACCATAAATTTCTTACGAAAAAAATCAGAACAATGGTTGAAAATCATGAAGAATCATTGATATGTAAATGTTTTTGTTTAAGTTTTAAATTAAACTTTACCATCTGCAGATGCGTATCTCATCTCTGTCATCAGTGCAGCTTTGCTGTTTTGGATTTTAAAAGGGAATACACATACATTAGCTTGACTGATGAAAGTCTAAAATTTAGGAAATCTGGAACTCTTTGATAAGATTTTAGCTACTCGCCTGAATATAATACGTGGTCTGTTAGAAAAGTATTCGACTTTTATCCGGCAAAAAAAAACTGGCATATCTGGAGCGTTGGAAACCTAATCACCCTCAAAGTAGTCTCCATGGGACTCCATACACTTCTCTCAGCGGTGCCGCCATTGTAGCAAGCATTCCAAAAAAGCCTATTTCGGAATCGACTTTAGCTCGGCTGTCGTTGCAGCCACAATGTCCTCTCTTGTCGGAAATCGCGTTCCTTTCAATGGCCTCTTGACATTGGGGAATAGCCAGAAGTCGCAGAGGGCCATATCAGGAGAGTAAGGAGCCTTTCGAACCAGAGGAGTCTGTTTTTTTGGCAAAAAAATGTGAACCAAGTGCGAAGAATGTGCTGGAGCATTGTCGTGATGGAGTCACCAATTTCCTGATGACCACAACTCCAGTTGCAATTTCTCGGATAGTCACACGACGGTCCCGCTTCACAACAGCGTTCAATTTGGCAATGACAAGGTCATTTCGGAATGTTCATGCCCGAGCAGAGCGTGGCTCGCTTTCCACCGGTTGTACCACTCCTTAATCTGTGTGATACCCATAGCATCGTCACCGAAAGCCGACTGAATCTTCCGAAAGGTTTCCACTTGGTTGCCGCCCAGTTTCTGGAAAAATTTGATGCAGAAGCGCTGCTCCAGTCGTTCCGTCATTTTACTTGTATTGAAAAACTGACGAGAGCAATACATACTACATCACTCGAACCCTGCTGGACAGCAACTGACGCTATCTACAGGTGGGAAAAAATTACGCGTGCGCACGAAGGTTCAAGGTCGGTTCATGCAGATTCGCGCTTGATTCAAATCCATAAGGTTTTCAAAATAAAAAATAAGGTCGGATACTTTTCTAACAGACCACGTATTGGACTGTTAATTAGAACAGTTTTATTAGTCTTAATTGATTTATTTTATAACATTACATTTCTTCTTAATTTCCCTGCTTAAATTTTATATGTTGGTAATTAGTTGTAGCCTAGGAAATATTCAGAAATAGTTCTTTTAATACAAAATATAAAGCTGAGGTAACTTTTGGTGTCATTTTATCTATACATTTCCATGCAAATTGAAGAAACTTTCCGGTATTTTAAACAACAGATTGACGACATTGCAACACCATTCCAACATCAAAGACCACTTAACACTCGACCGAGCACATTTTAAACTACCTTCACATAAAAATGCATTGAATCACCATTCGATCTTCAATAAAAGAGCAATATTTACATTCCAATAGTTTCCCGAAAGAATAAGAACCGTTACTTTTCAAATCGACAAAGATTTCTGCTGCCAATGCAAACCCGTCACAGAATAAAGTGTAAACACAAACTCGATTATTAATTAAACTTTCGCAAGTTCGTACTTTGTAATTCTCTCTCCGAGAACTAATAAATATTAATATTTCTCGGAATAATAAATTCTTTTTATTTATTTTACGGTAGCAAAGAAAAGGCGAGCAAAAAAATCTCATTGTTCATTTGAAATTCAAGGAAAGTTTCCGCGGAAAATTGAAGCAGTCCGCCGTGTAAGAGGTGTTTATTCGCGAACGGGATTAAATTTAACTCGCTATGAAAGAACAACTGCACTTTCAAAGACACCGCACTTTAAATCGTTTAATGAAAATGGGCCGATTCATGGGAACAGCTTGTATTGAACTGCGGCCACCGCCGTATAATTAAATGTTCTAATTATGTTTTTTGAATTCATTAAAACGTCCATTGAAACATTCATTTTCCCTAAAGTGGAATTGAAACATGATTTATGATTTTATCTACGACCACTATTGCAAATGCCCATTATTGTACAGTTCGTGGACTATGTAAAAACATAACAGACATGTATGTAACAGTCCGCGATTAATGATAAGTTATGATTGATAACACACACGTGCGTTTGGTTTACGATTCGTTGATTGGTTGAGAGCTGCTATTACGTGCTCATACGTTCAGGACCCCCGTGCCACAGTTCAAACTAACGGAAATTGACATTGCGTACATTGGGTTGTCTATATCTATGAGCACTCTTATTCCAGTTTAACCCAAATAAGTACCAAATAATTTGGTATGCAACCATTACGAATGTATTTCTTTTAATTTCTATCAAGTTAAATAATGTCGAGTAACAGTTATATATTAAAATACAACTGTTTGTTTATTACAATGTTAAATAATGTACCTAATAAGAAGTAAATTTGTTACATCAAGCATATTTTTCTTATTAAACAGAAACAAATTAGTATGGTCGTAGATAAAGTATAGTAAAGTATATAGGTCTATTAGAAAAGTAACAGACCTTATTTTTTATTTTGAAAACCTGATGGATTTGAAACAAGCGCGCTTGCATGAGCCGACCTTGAACCTTCGTGCGCATGTTTGAATTTTTTCCCGCCTGTAGATAGCGTCAGTTGCTGTCGAGAAGTGTGTAGTGCTCCCGTAGGTTTTCAATACAAGTAAAATCACCAAAGAGTACTATAGGGATGTCCTACGTCGCCTACGCGATGCTGTGCGGGGTAAGCGACTGAGGTTGTGGTCATCAGGAAATTGGCGACCCAATCCCGACAATGCTCCAGCACATTCTTCGCACTTGGTTCACAATTTTTTGCGACTTCTGGCTATTCCCCAAGTCAAGAAGTCATTGAAAGGAACGCGATTTCAGACAAGAGAGGACATTATGGCTGCAACGACAGCCGAGCTAAAGTCGATTCCGGAAGAGAGATGAATCGATTCCTTTCTCGGAATGCTTCCAACAATGGCGGCAAGGCTTGCAGAAGTGTGTAGAGTCCCAAGGAGACTACTTTGAGGGTGATTAGGTTGCCAACGCTCCAGATATGCCAGTTTTTTTTTACCGGCTAAAGGTGGGATACTTTTCTAACAGATCTCGTATAACTCGAGTTGTAAGGCAATTGCGCCTTCGCGGAATTACGCACTCCCTGCTACGCGGGTCATGCGTAACTGTTCCGCTAGTACGTAATATGCTTCTTACAACGCTCGTTACGTAATTTACTATATTACTTCACCAAGGATATTTTTAAAAGCAGAGTTTTCTGAATTGCCTACATTGTTTTCACTATCGATACAGCTTTTAAATGGGGAGTTTTCAGGTATTGACTATACGTAGACAATTCTGCCAATACCGCCCATCATAGAAGATTATGGTCGGATAAGGAATTCATAAGGTAGAAACAAAAATATAGAGAGGTGACGAGAAGGTGGAGAGAGGGTACCGGTGACAAGGAACTGTGGTTAAGTACGAGAGAGGACTTACGAAACCTGGAGAGGAGAAAGAAAGAAATGTGGGAGAGAAGAGAGCGACAACGAATACTGGAGATTAAAACTGAAGTGCAGCTGTGGAAATATTTAAAGGAGAAGAGCGGGAAGAAGGAGCGAATTCCAGACAGTATACCTAAGGAAACCTGGTTAAGGCACTATATGGTTCTATTGGAAGGAGTGGAGATAATGGTGGATCGAGGGAAAGACAGTGTTAGAAGGGAGCAGACTGTTAAAGAAGTAGGTGAAAAAGTAATTACGGCCAGGGAAGTACCCCCGATAATTGCAGCCTTAAAGCAGAAGAAAGCGGCAGGACCGGACGGAGTTGGAAATGAAGCGTGGAAGTTGGTACCAGAGAAATGTATCGACAAGCTTACGGAGGAGTTGCAACAAGATATGGAAAGGGACAAAGGGTATCCCAGAGAGCTGGAAAGAGGGGATAATAGAGCTAATCCACAAAAATGGGGACAAGGAAAGGGTGGAGAATTACAGGGGGATCATGCTGATGAACTCTTCCTAGAAAATGTTCGCCAAGATTCTAGAAGGCCGGTTGAGAAAAGAGGCAGAGGAAAAGAAATTAATACCAGAGGTGCAAGCAGGATTCAGAGAGGGAAGAGGCACAGTCGAGCAACTCATAACGCTTAGATTTATAATTGATCAGGAAATTAGATCTGGGAGCCTTTTTGCTCTTTTTATCGACCTGAAAGCAGCGTATGATTCCGTAGATAGAGGGAGATTGTATGAATGTTTGGTTAAAAATGGTATTTCGGAGAGGATGAGGAGGAATGTGAGGGAGGTGTATAGGGAAACGTTGTGTAAGATCAGGGTGAATGAGTGTGTAACGGAATATTTCAAGATAAAAAGGGGCCTGAGGTAGGGATGTCCACTGAGCCCCACACTTTTCAATCTCTATGTGGCTGATTTGGAAAGAGTTTTGGCAGACGGGCAAGCTGGAGGAGTGGTGGTAGGGAGAACAAGGGTGTGGAGTCTAGCATATGCTGATGATATAGTGGTTTTTGCCAAGACAGCTGGGGAATTGAGAGAGGTGATTGAAAGGGTCAGAGGGTTTTTTGAAAGGAGAGATTTTAGTGTGAATGTGGAAAAAACTATATGGATGCGGTTCAAAAGAGGTGGGAAGTTCAAGAAAGAGCGGTTTGAATGGAGAGGGAGGGAAATCGAGGAGGTGCAAAGGTTTAAGTATCTGGGGTATGTATTTAGAAATGGAGGTAGCAATAGAGAGCATGTGGAGTATGTAGCGAAGAAAGCGTGGGTGGCAGCTGGGCGAGTCTGGAATGAATGGAGGAATAAATTCGAAGGAAACTTCAGGGCGGCTGAGACGGTGTGGAAGGTGTGTGCGGGAAGCATTTTATTGTATGGCTCAGAAGTCTGGGGGACGAGAGAGGAGGACAGGATAGAAAGAGTCCAGTTAAAGTTTTTCAAAAAAATCCTGAAGCTTGATAGGTCGACACTTGGTTGCATCGTCCTCCAGGAGGTGAATGCGTGCAAGGTGGCAGTCTTGGCAGCAAGAAAGGTCATGAGGTTTGAATATAAGGTGAGTGAAATGGGAGGTTAATAAAAGAGGTTTTTAGAATGGTAAATCGAGTGGGAGAAGGCGGTATGAAAGGGAGTGACTGGGGTAAGAATAAGAGGAAATTGTATGAAAGAGATGGTATATCTGGTGAGGGGCTCGAAACGCTAAAGCATGAAAGGGCACTGTGGGCCGAAAGGTTGGTAGAACGTTTGCAAGAAGTGGACCTACAGGAGCGGCAAAGCAAAATAGAAAGTAGTAATTTTCATAAAGGGTATGTAAAGATACAGGTACGTGGGCGGTTACCAACCTATTTAAGTGTAAATCAAGAGGACGATGCACAAGTCATGTTAGCAACGTATAGGTGAGGATGTGAGAAGCGTGGAAGAAGATACTGGATAAGTGAGGAGTATAGAAACTGTAGTGTTTGTGGGACAGCAGAGGATACTTGGGAGCATTGGATGGAAGAGTGTACCAGAGGTGAATGGAATGAGGGAGAGAGGCGGGAAGGAAAGAAATGGAAGGAATGTATGAATGATAGCGGAAAGGGTCTGAAACTGCTGAGACGGATAAAAAGATGGAAAGAGCAAACTGGCAACAGAGAAGGTGTATTATAAAGGAAAGTGGAGTTTATTTTGTGTCACTTACAGATATTTTTGCATTTTTATTTTTAGTTTTTTTTATGTGGTTTCTATATGTCAGTAGGTTAATAAATAAAAATAATACCGCCCATCCATGGTTGTCAGTACAATTTATATTTTAATTTCATTAGAAATAAATATTAAATTGCTAATGAGACCTTAATTAAAATGAAGGTATTAATGATGTTTTAATTAAGATGGTGAAAATGTACACACCATAATGAAGCTAGCTGCTTTAATTATTAAAAATATGCACTAATAATTTCATTTGCAGCTTCTAACTACACACAAAGCAAATGAAACAAGATATATGATTACTTTGCATGCTGATTATAATTTGAAGCCGTTGAATGTGTGGCTACTGCAGGAAATTTACGGTTTTCCGGAACGTCACCGACCGTAAATACGTTCAAGTATAATATGATATCAACGGCTCTCTGCAACGAACTTATGTTTAGACTAATGTCCTAACAAATTACGTTACCACGCTATCCCAGCTTGCACGGTACGTTGCTTTGAACGCGTCATGCCGCTTAAGGACGCCTTGCATGGCTTCCTCTCTTTACACCAGTCGTTTGAATCTCATCGCGATGCTGAATCATGATAAATAATTATTGAATATAATTTATTAGTGAGTTACAAGTTTGAGTTTGATTGATTTTTGAGTGATTTGAGTTTGAGTGTTGCTAGTTCGAATATTCTGTGTTGGGTCCCTCTGAGGCACGGAATTTTAAATAATGTTAAGTATCCCAACATGCATATTTACGCATCAAAGGTGGGTCACTTTTGAAACCGCAGTGTTTCAAAAGTTAATAGGGCTTGTAATATGCATTTGACGGAATCGATATTTCATCCGTTTACGTGGATGTAACACAATTCTCATACGTGTTTCATTAAAAATTCTCTTTTTTCTTGTTGTAATATCAACTATTAATGGAACTTCATGAAATATTTTATGTGGGAAAGTACATACATGACAGCAGTTTTAATATTATTACTGATGGATAGGGAAACTTCGAATTACGAATGGAAGATTTTAAATTTTCTAGCTACATTTATAACAGTAATTTAAAGTTGAAATTAATGGTTTGTTGCTCAAGCTGAACTAACACATAATTAATCACACAAAATAAAAACAGAATGCTTGTTAGATAATTTATATATTTGCTGCAAATGTCATATTGTCTTGCCTGCCTAGAATTATCTGTCTAGTATTATCTGGCTAGTTTAGTCTGTCTAGTCTGGTCTGTCTAGTTCAGTTTCTCTAGCTTTATCTATCTAGTCTTGTCTATCTAGTCCTGTATGTTTCGTCATGTCTGTCTAGTCTTTCTGTATAGTCTGCCAGCCTAGTCTTCTATATCTGGTCCTTTCTGTCCAGTCCTGTCTGTGTAGTCCTGTCGGTGTAGTCCTGCCCATCTAGTCCTGCCTGTCAAGTCTTCTTGTTCAAGAAGAAAGACACCGGATGGGAAAAAGGAAGACTCCGACAGAAACCGCCACCCTTATTGGAGAAAAAATAGTTAATTTTGTGTCAATATCTGGAGATTATAGTTAGGTATTCGTGCCCTTTATTTTTTAAATCAAACAATTACTAAGATGCCAACCAACGCAATAAAATGTTTGCAAATCAATCTGGGTAAAAGCAAGGCCGTCACAGGAGCCCTATTAGAAAAAATTGAAAGGGACAAAATTTCAATAGTTTTTATTCAAGAGGCTCACGTCTTCCGTGGAAAACTTTTAGGTTTTCCAGATCACTACAGGGTTATGTACTCTAGTAAGCCAAATGAACCAACTATTAAAGCCGCGATAGTTATACCTGATCCTCGAATCACAACAATGCTCAATACAGATTTTTCCAGTAATCTGATGTCAGTTATCGAAGTTCTCTGTGGGAAAATGAACTTCTATGCCATATCCGTCTACCTACCACCACCATCAAAACCGGCGGGGGAGGATAAATTCGAAGAAAATCTAACGAATCTCTCTAATATTCTTAGGGAGACAAGATCGAAAGCAGAAGTATTACTTGCTGGAGATTTAAACTCAAAGTCCTTTTCTTGGGGTAGTGTATTGGAAGATAAAAGGGGTAAAAGTCTAGATACATTAATATCACAGAACAATCTGGCCATCCTGAACATTGGGTCGGAACCTACATTCATTGGACACAAAGGACACAGCCTGATTGACCTAACCCTTGCCAGCTCCACACTAAGCAAGGAAATCTGCAATTGGCATCTTCCCCCTGAGTGTAGCTTATCCGATCACCGTTATATAAGCTGGAGAATGGGAAAGGTAACTGAGCTGCCTGAACTCCAACGGTGATTCTGGACTGCAAATGGAAACTGGACAGCGTTCAATGACACCTTTTTATTACATCTTCATGGAATTAAACCACAGCTAGACGTCTGCTCCTCTCCGGAGCAAATTTCGACATTCGCTCAAAGATTAAATCTGGCGATGATGAATGCAGCTCGCGACACCTTTCCTCCAAGGAAATATTTTAGACACTCTGTTTCATGGTGGACACCCGAATTAACTGCTTTTCGTAAGGAAATAACAGGTTACGGAGAATCTATCAAAAGAGTAAAGGGGAAAAGAGGCTATCAAATAAGCTTGCATATCAAAACAAGCTGCGTGAATACAAACAATTGATTTTAGACATAAAAAAACTAAAGTGGCGGCAATTCTGCACTCATTCTTCAACTGGAAATCCATGGGGACCTGTGTTTAGGGTGCTCAGGGGAAAAAAACCTCGACTAGCGTCGTTACCAGCCTTAAGATAGGGGAAAGTCTCTTGATATTTTCGAAACTATGAGGGAATTTCTTAACGCTTTCTTTCCAGAAGACAATAAGGAGGACTCTTACACACACGCTCGAGTCAGGGATTATGCAGAAACTGGAAGAGGTGGACCAGATGATACACCGTTCACTATTTTCTAAATTGAACGCATACTACGCGGAATGAGCCCAAAAAAGGCTCCTGGTCTGGACGGCATTTCATCCGACATTGTATTAGCTGCCTTTAATTCTGCACCCAAAATTTTTGAATTGCTGTACAACAAGTGTTTAAATAAATCGATTTTTCCATCTTGTTGATTAAGATCCAACAGTTGATTAAGATTATTCCCAAACCTAATAAACCGGTTTTATCCACGAAGGATTTCAGGCCAATCAGTTTACTTCCGGTTGCTGGAAAGGTGTTAGATTCCCTGCTTATCTCAAGAGTCGAGCACTATTTCTATAAAAACAATCTCATTCACAAAAACCAATTCGGCTTCAGAAAGGGAACTGGAACTGTCCAAGCTATTTCAACAGCCGTTGTGTACATACGGGAAGCAATAAAAAACAAGAAATATTGCTCTGCCATCTCACTAGATATTAGTGGTGCATTTGATAATGCATGGTGGCCGCTTGTTATTTGCAGGTTAATTGAGAAGGGTTGTCCTGATAACCTCATCAAATTAGCTAGAAGCTATTTTGCAGATCGCAAAGCTATTATTGTAGAACCAGGAATTCAAATTAAAAAAGCGTCACTAAAGGCTGTCCGCAGGGGTCGAAATCTGGACCAGGTTTTTGGAACATTCTCTATGGCACCATTTTTGAAAGAAATTTACCCGAAGAATGCGAAATCATAGCCTATGCCGATGACACTCTTCTGCTTTGCAGAAGTAACAGCATTGTGGGACTACAGGAGATCACCGATCGCGCTTTGGCAAGTCTTCAACAATAGTCAGCCGACTGTCGACTAAATTTCAATCCAAAAAAGACTGAAGCTCTATTCTTCGGTAGATCATTAAGACAGAGAAGTCCCTTTTTCACTCTTGGGAACACAAAGATAAAATGCCAACATCATCTCAAGTATGGGTATCATAATTGATAGATCCCTTAACTTTAAGGAACATATAAAACTTGCATGTGGTAAGGTGAAACAATTTAGTCAACGATTGGGTTTTGCCGTGAAGAAGGAATGGGGTCTAGGGAGAGCAGAAATAGTAGACATATATCATGGTGCGGTTGAACCAGCGCTACTGTATGGAGCTCCTATTTGGCACCGGTCTTGCGGTGTTAAAGGAAAGCTTGAGCTATTGGGAGTCCAGCGCCTCACTACTATCCGTGCAGCCAAGGCATATCGCACAGTCTCTAATGAGGCGAACTGCGTGATTTCCGGTATTTTTCCGGTTGACATCCGCCTAAAACAGTTGGCACTTTATAGATCGCATTCCAGTGCAGATGATTTATTAATAAGAGACGTCTTGAGATTAGGTCTAACTTCAGCTGATTTGGAACCTACCATCAACACTCGGGCATTTCTCCACCCTTCGAATCTGTCATTGGTCAATTACCATTTAAACTTACGGATGTCCTTCAACTTCGGGTGTATACGGACGGTTCAAAATCCAACAGTGGTACAGGGGCTGCCTTTGTTGTCTACTTTGATGGAGAGGAGTATTACTGCTCTATCTTCCAGGCGGAGCTTATAGCCATACAACACGCCTTGCGTTATGTGGAAGAGCAATCCAACTGCACTTGCTCTATTTTATGTGAAAGCCGTTCCGTTCTTGACGCATTGAAACACATGAATTCTTCCAGTGAATTGTTAATGGAAACCTGGAAAATAGCTGCTCGTGTATCGGAGAGGATCAAGCTCCAATGGCACTGGGTTAAAGCTCACGCTGGAATCGAGGGTAATGAGAGAGCAGACAGGCTTGCCAAACTTGTAGCAGACATGGAAGATCTCCTCATCGCTTATAGCAGATTGCCTAGACAAGCACTAAAATCGAATTCCAGGGAACAATTTGAGAATCTCTGGCAAGATAGATGGTGGACTGCTAAAACAGGATTGTGGACCAAGACGTTTATACCATCCATCACTGCCTGGAAAAGCTTTAACGACAGTCTGTCACACCACTCGGTTCAACTAATTACTGGCCATGGTAACTTCAAGGCGTATCTTCACAGATTTGGGAGAAGGGATTCTCCGTTATGCAAGTGTGGTGAAAACGACACTGCGGAACATGTCATCTTTTCGTGCCCAGATACCGCACAGTGGAGACAAACTCTGGAGCTAGACTTCAAACAAAATGGCTTTACCTGGCCTAATAACCAAGAGCAGCTTAAGTCAATTAAAAAAACTAAAGAGTGGTGGCTTACCTTCGACACTAACCACGCTAAACCACGACAGTCGGTTTAGTTAAAAAAAAAGATTAATATGATATAAACTGAAAATAGTGTCGAGCTCAACGGAATGCTGACTTTCATATGCACACATATGAAAAATCAAACAAATAGGCTGTCAAGTCTTCTCTGTCCAGTACTGTCCGTCTACATGAGTCTATCTGTAGTGTATGCCATTAGAATTCGCATATAGTAATCAAACAAATAGACTGGGTGCAGAGAGGAAGATATAGCTCATGTACTCTTAAGATACCCGTTTACGGAGCATGATTAGGCAGGATATACCTGGACAAGGAGCCAGGAGGACCTCACTATAATTGAAAAAATAGCGAATCCTTGCAGATATTTAACACAAACTCCGAAATATTAAAAAGAATTGATCACGACCTTTAGAACTTAATATTAAATTACTGCTTGATTTGCAAATATTATTGTTAATAGTTGTGAAACCAGCATAGTGTCCAACTGAAGAGAGTGCTGGCCACAAAAGCCATCCTTCTGTGAATAAATAAATAAGATGTGGTCTGGCTGTCTAGTCCCGTCTGACTAGTCGTCATTGTCCAGTCCTGCATGCCTTGGTCTGTTTGTCTAGTCTTGTCTATCTATTTAGTCATATCTGTTCTATGTCTCTAGTGCTGTCTATCTAGCCCCGTCTTTCTAGTTCTATTTGTCTAGTCTTGTCTGTCTAGTCCTGTCCGCCCCATTAAGTGTTTCAAGTGCTGGGAATACGATCAAAAAGCAAAAGATTCCCAAGGAAATATTGACAGATCGAAAGCCTGCTTTAAATGCGGTAAATATGGACATACTCTCAGGACGTGTCCAAACGAACTTGAATGTTCACTGTGTGACACCGGACGTCACCAAGCAGGACAGGGCGGCCGCATGAAGTTTAGAGAAGCCTTAACCGCCGAGAGAGAAAGAATGGTAGAAAAAGGAGAAAAGCTAAGACCAGAAAACCAACTTAAAACAGACGATGATGATGAAAATCCTCCAAGTAAATCTAAATAGAAATCGTCAGGACTAGGCGCTCTCTGGACATACTGTTCTGCAGGAAAACTTGCAGGACATTATAATAAGCCGAACATGATCGAAGCTAAAAAAGAAGACTGGGTGACTGATGAACAAATAGACGCGGCAATTAAAGTGTAAAATAGAAACATTAGGATCACAAGACCGGGAAGGGGACAAGGCTTTATGTGGATAAAGGTGGATGAAGTGTTTATCTACTCTTGTTACTTTAACCCAAACAAGAGTATCGAAGAGTTTGACATGTTCTTAAACAGCCAGAGTAAAGATGTACGTAGAAAAATGACTAAAATGATAGTAAAGGGGTAAAATTATGACTGGATCGATGAACATGAGATGCAAATCCTAAATACAGGAGAAGCTACATTCGTTAGGAGAAACTGCATAAACAGTAGTTATATAGACGTCACGCTCTGCACCAAAAATCTGATCAGTAGAGTGAAAGGATGGAAAGTTTCTAATGAAGAAAATCTAAGTGACCACCAAAATATAATAATAAACATCGTATCAGAACCAGGGAAGGAAGAGAAAAGAGATGAAAAGGTGAACAGGAGTTGAAACGTTAAAAAACTAAATAAGTATCGCTTGATGGAAGCTCTCCAGAATTGATCTCAAAAAGAAGACACTAAGTGACCACCAAAATGTAATAATAAACAACGTACCAACGTAAAAGAGATGAAAAGGTGAACAGGAGTTGGAACGAGTGAGGTAAAAATGGAGGTGGTAAAAATGGTAGGACGTCTATCTTAAGAAGTGTCCTGGTCCGGGACATGGACGAAGCTACCACCTGCGAGGAAGTGAAATAGGCCTTGGAGAAGGCCACCGAATGCAAGGAGTGTGTGGTAAAGGGAGAATTAAGGTAGGATGGGTTACGTGCCGGGTGAGTGAAAATTACAAGCCGCCCAGGTGCTACCGGTGCCTTGGCTTCGGTTACTTGGCGGCAGCATGCAAGGAAAAGGAGAGAAAGATGGCATGCCTGCGGTGCGGGAAATGTGGATACAAAGCACAAGAGTGCAAGGCCAAGGAGGCCACGTGCTACGTGTGTAAAGTGAGCGGGCACAGGGCAGACTCTATGGGGTGCCCAGCGTACCGCAAATGTGTGGGAAGTATGAAAGGGAAATCCATCAGATAATGATTATATTGCAGACAAATTCTAATAGTGAGGAAGCGGTAGGAAACGGTAAATGAGGAGAGAGTGGATGTTGCCATCGCCTCCGAATCAAATCTTCGGATTATTGGTAGAGGAGGTTGGCATGTGGACCAGTACATAAATGTTGCCATAAGGTTTTTCCAATCGGAAAACCTAATGGTAAAATGGGGGAGGGGTGAAGGATATGTGTGGATGGAATGAGAAAACTTGGTCGTGTATGGGTGCTACATCTCGCCCAAGATTACGCCGTTTGTAGCTTTTATGGCTGAGCTGAGGACCAGTATGAAAACTGGCCCAAAGAGATTGTTGTCGGGAGTGATTTCAATGCCAAGTATGCCTGGTGGAGATCCCCCAGAGAAGATGAAAGAGGGAGAATGATGGAAGAGTGGTTGGCATAGGAGGACCTGGTGGTACACAACTGCGGAAATGTGCCGACCTTCGTGCAGGGCGAAAGTATGCATCTTTTAGCACCCCACGAATTGCATGTAGGGTGAAAAAATGGCGTGTCAGAGAGGGATAAAATCTGAGTGATCACTAGGATATCCTCTTCGACGTAAGGGAGGATACCTCCGATGGACCGGCTGTAACTGTGACAAATGGCTGGAGAGTAGATAAGAATCTACTAGAGAGACTGGGGGATGTAATGGAAGCGCTAGTCGAAAAGACTGGCCCTGAAAACGGACTGCAGAACATATGTGAAACAGTACTGATCATGGCTTACGACATATTAATATCATGCGTCACTGCGGCCTGCAGTGCAGCCATGCCAAAAACCCGCGCGACAGGAAAATTCAAAGAGGCGTACTGGTGGACAGAAGATATAGCCGGCATAAGAAAAGCCTGCCTGGCGGCAAAAGGGAAACTGACAAGGGCAAGAAGAAGAAACGCGGACTCGGAGGGGAGCTACCTGGTCTATAGAGGTCTATAGAGGTACTATATAGAGGTACTATATAGAGGTACTATATAGAGGTACTATCTATAGAGGTACTATAGAGGTCTTAGGAAGGAACTTAAAAGATCCATCAATGCTTCAAAAAGAAACTGCTTGAAGGAGTTGTGCAACAAAATCGATGAAGACGTCTGGGGCGAAGGATACCTAATAGCGACGAGAACGTTAAAAGCAAAAAGTCGAGTGGAAGACATCGACTTAAATGAAATGATAGCGGCGGTTCGGCCTTTTTCCTGGGAGCGAAGAGGTAACGTAGAAAGAACCACTCATCGAGAGTGTCCAAACCATTACCACAGAAAATTTGCTATGCGCTTTAATTTTACTAGACATTAAAAACGCGTTCAATAGTGCATCGTGGCAAATGATAATGAAGGCTCTAGATCAGAAGAAGGTACATCGGCCACTGAAAAGAATAATAAGAAGCTATCTAAACGACAAGCATATAGTCCTGGAAACTTAGCAAGAAAAGACCTGTATCCCCATATATGCAGAAGTCCTACAAGGGACCTACCTTTTGGAACGTCCTATATGACGATGTTTTGTGAATATGAGGACGGTCTGGACTTGACCGCCTATGCGGTTGATCTTGCCCTCATAGTGACGGAAAAAAACGAGCGGAAAAGACAAAACGAAAAACACAAACTCGAAGTGATCGGAGGCACTACACCACAAAATCGGAGGCACTATTGCTAACTGGCTTTAAAAAAGTTAAAAAACACTTCAACGACTTCAACATCAGAGGAATAATTATCGAATCAAGGAACCAGGTCAAATATCTAGGAGTCACAATAGATAACCGAGTGACTTTCCCAAAACATACAGAAGTTGCAAAAGCTGCAAAAACTACCACAACAATCTCCAAACTGATGCCGTCGATTGAAGTGCCAAAAACGAGCAAAAGGAGGCTCTTTTCTCTGTTGTGACGTCTGCGATGCTCTACGCGGCACCGATATGGACAGACGTACTAGAATACAAAAAGTGGAGAAATAACCTAACTCGGGTACAGAGATCGATAGCGATACATATAAGTGTATCATATATATCAACTTCCACCGATTCTCTAATGGTAGCAGCCTCCGTCATCCCGATCGAACTTCTCATGATGGAAAGAAGGGAAATCTATAAAGACCGACATAGGAACCGAGAGAGTCTCAGACAAGACACCCTAAAGCAGGAATCCCCAACCTTTTTGCAATCAAGAGCACATTCTAGACCGGTCGGGCGGTGGGCATCTTCTCAGGAAGTCCTCATCTGATACATTGGATTTTAGGAAAATGTCGTTTTCAAGGTCCAAAATTTCTAGCCAGTTCTTCTGTCCCTACCTGAATAAGTTCTGCAATTTGCTGCAATTTTGGTTACGTTTACTTGCAGCGGGTACACGTAAAACGGTCGGCGGGCGCCACGGTGCCCGCGGGCATAGGATTGGGGACCACTGCCCTAAACAGCTGGCCAGCTGCCTGGGAAAAAAGCGAGAAGGGCAGATGGACCTACAGACTTAAACCCGATGTTAAGACCTGGACGGAACGAGATCCTACTACCACTTGTCTCAAATGTTATCTGGCCATGGATGTTCTAGATCCTATCTACATAGGTTTAAGCTACGAAAAAGCCCAATGTGTCTACAATGTAAAAATGCAGCGGACGACGCGTAGTCCACATTTTTTGTGTGTCCAAGATGGCGAACGTCAACATGTGGAAAAAATAATGAACTATAAACTGACTTCAGAAAGCGTGGTCGGAAAAATGTTGTAAAGTTATGAAAACTGGAAGGCAATAAGTGATTTTGCCACATATATACTGCGAGAGAAAGAAAAAGAAGAGGAAGCAGCTAAGAAAACACAAAATTCGTAAGGAATCATGGAAAAACCTCCTTCTGAAGTAATACCAACCTAACAATGGTGCTGGCGGGACATGGCTGTTTACAGAGCTACCGGAAAAGAATAGGCAAGACGACCGCGGTGAACTGCCCGTACTGCAAAATGGAACCGGAGACGGCCGAGCATACGTTGTTCACCGGTGACGAGTGGGCAGGACAGAGGGCGAAGCTTGAAGTGTTAAGGGGCGGGGTACTGGATCCCCGGGCGCTAACCGACTGGGGAGGAATGTCGTCGGTGGCATCATCAAGGAGATAATGCAACAAAAGGAGAAAGACGAGGTAGTCCCGGGAGCAAGGGTTCTTTCTAAAATTGAAAGCAGAGGAGCGGTTTTATGTGGGTATATCCATTCCGAACATCCATATGGAGAGTCCCACACTCCCTGAGGTATTCTCCGCAGGTATTGTACGTAATCTATCTTCCCCTACTCAAAAAAGTCCTGTTTGTCTAGTCTTGATCTATATGGGCACTGGATGGAAAAGAGGATGACTCCGTCATAAACCACCTCCATCTGAGCATCAGAATCAGCGTTAAAATATTATTAAAGTTACGCCTTATCCCTGTAAGGATATTGTCTGTTGTCTATATAATTATTTTCAAATACTCGAAAATAGCATAAATATTGGCATAGGTTAAGAGCCAAATAAGCCCATGACTGACAACTGCTTCCTCGACTTAGACTTGATATCTTACAATAGCTATAAAGGTTTTCTCTGTGTCAAGCTACCAAGAACCTACGTTTATTCTCGTTATTTGTCACCAAGGAAAACACCTAAGGAGTTTGAAGAATATCCATACGATCTAGAACGTCTCCTAAAGGCTAATTGGAGACACAAGGAAGTCATTCTGGGAGGTGATCTAAACGCAAAAGCTCATATCTTCGGATCGAAAATCCAAGATATCAAAGGTACGATCCTGGAAAATTGGATCGAAGCAAACGACCTTTGAGTTATTAATGAAGGAGACACACCTACATTCTCGAATCACAACGGCTCTTCCCTGGTAAACGTTACAATGGCGACCGCAACAATCAGGACTTGGAAGAGTCGACTGGGAACATGAAAACATAAATGACCACCGCATAATCAATTTCGAGATCAATGAATCTCTGCAGACAACTCGTACTCAAGAAGCGCCAAAACAGCTAGGCTGGAAACTGACAGTCTAGGGATGGTCCAGGCTACAACAAATATTAGACCAGAAAACTGAACAAAGCAATGTATTATCTAAAGAGCATCGACAACCAGTTACAAGCCCTTCCGATTTCACCGAATATATTTCCAATTTGTGCGTAGAATGCTTTCCAAGATGTCGTCGACAAAAACACTGTTACAAACTCTAAAAAATGGTGGACTACAGCGATTGCCGATAAAAGAGCCGCCTGCATCAGAATGAGCAGAGCGTTAGTAAGGAAGAATGAATTAAAGGCAACTGATGAACAAAAACAAGCAGCGAGAGTCGACTGTCGTAACTGTAAACAAGGTCTTAAATATGCTGTAAACTCACGCAAGAAAGAGTTGTGGAAGGATCTCTGCAACCAGTTGGAAGAAGATATATTTAATAAAGAAGAAAGAAGATATATAAGCCAAGGCTTTCAAATTATATCTGGCAACTAAAAACAATGGCCACACAAAACTAAAATAATGGCCAAACATTAATCTAAGTGAAGAAGAGATAATACGCCAGATTGAAAAACTGTTCCACAAAAAACCTAAAAGTAATTGGGTGGTTCCCGAAATAAAGGAAATAAAGACCTTCGACCTTGAAGGTATTCTAAAAACTGCGCAGCGGATCAAGACCGGAAAAACTCTAGATCCAGATTGTATATCTCCAGATGTGCTCAAAGCAGTAACTATCAAGAAACCTGAAATCGTCCTGGTGATGTGATGAACAGCTGTCTAATTAAAGGAGAATTTCTCAATATTTGGAAGAAGGCACGTTTTGTACTCATTGATAAACCTAAAATAGATCCGGCAGATGAAACATTGTATCGGACGTTTTGCATCCAAGATACTCCAGGTAAACTGCTTGAAATGCTAGCCAAGGCACGCCGAGAGGACGAACTAGAAACCAGAGGAATATTACACGATAGACAATACGGATTTCGGGCGGACACGTCAACGATAGATGCTCTGACCAAAGTCATGGAGATGCCAAATGAATTTAGAAAAAAGGCGTTTAAGAACCAAGAGCTCGCGATACTTCTTACTCTAGATATAGAAAGCGCGTTCAACTCAGCTCCATGGGACCTTATAATAGAGGCGCTAATAACAGCGGGTGTTAGCCCATATTTGGTAAAGATGGTCCAGTCGTACTTCAGTAATCGATACATTATCACCAACAGCAGGTCAAAAATAGAAACAACATGCCGTGTCCGACAGGGCTCGATTCTAGGACCTACACTATGGAACATCTTCTACAACAAAATACTGCAACTCTACTTGGGAAAAATATTACTTATGTAGCCTGCGCTGACGACCTAGCACTCAATGTCTGCTGGAGAAATAACTCTCAACTGGAAGAGACAGCGCAAGACGCTGTGGAAAAAATACAGCAACAGTTAACTGAACTAGGGCTTAAAATGGCACTTGCAAAGACAGAAATGGTTATTCTGGAAGGCAGAAGAAAACACTGTCGATAAAAATTGGTGACATAAGCAAGCCGGTCATCAAGAACCTGGGTGTATACCTGAACATAAATACCCCCATGACTACCCACATTAAAATCAAGTGCGAGAAAGTCGAAAAATCGCTGATGGCTCTCATTATGATCACCCCAAACCTATGGGGACCGCTTGAAAACGTCGTAGATAGTCTTCAACTATCCTTTACGGAGGACCTATATTTTCGCAGGCGCTGAAGCATTACGAATGGATGCGAGCGCGGCAATATGACGCTCCAGAAATATCGCCTGAGGAACTAGAAGAGGCAGTGGCCAAAATAAAAACCAAAAAAGCGCCGGGCCCTGACGGTTTACCAGCGAAAATCTTACAGCTCGTGTGCGAGCACTATCCCGAAACCGTGCGGCACGTGCTGAACAAAGAGCTAAAAGACGCAACGTTCCCGAAAAGGTGGAAAGCAGCAAGACTGGTACTCATCACGAAACCCAATAAACCTCCGACAAGTCCAGACGCCTATCGACCGATACGCATGCTGGACAATTTTGGTAAACTGTTTGGGAGAATGCTGGTAAACAGGATCTGATCCGACGAACTGATAGGGAAAACGGCACTCTCAGCGAGACAACACGGGTTTAGGAAGGGAAATTACACAGTCACGGCCGCAAGGCACATTCTAAATCTGGCGGAGGAAGAAAGAAGAAGATCTCGAAAAACCAGGAAGCTTGTCGCTATTGTGACGATAGACGTGAAGAATGCATTCAATTCGGCACCGTGGAGGATTATAGTCGAGGAGTTGGAACGTAGGAAGATGCCCAAATACCTTGTCGGCCTGACAATGAGTTATATCTGCGACAGGCGGATGTCGGTGGAGGGGCAGGACGATATAGAAGTAACGGCCGGGGTCCCAGAAGGGTCCGATTTGGGACCGCTTTTGTGGAACCTTCTCTACGACGGAGTCTTGAATGTGGCCTTACTGGGCGGCGCGGAAGCCGTCGCCTATGCGGACGATCTGGCCCTAGTGGTCAAAGCAAGGCGAGAGGAGGAGTTAGAAGAAAAAACCAACGCGGCGCAAGACACGATGAGCGCAAAGCACCTGGAAATAGCACCGGACAAAACCGAAACAGTGCTATTAATTGGAAGGAAGAAATGTGGCCCGGTGGAATTCGTGCTCGGAGGAAAAACGATACGCCCGCAGAATAGTAATAGCTTTCGACGAAAAGCTAACCTTCGGGAGGAACGTAGAGGAGGCAAGTGCTAACGCACACAGCCGAGTAAACAACCTCCTGAGGATACTCCCCAGAACCGGAGGGGCGTTAGAAAATAGGAGAAGAATGCTTATGAATAACATCGTACTGTATGGGGCTGCGGTGTGGGTCAGGTGCACAAGGTCCAGAGGCATATTGAAGCCCTGAAAGGGACTCAAAGGAAGATATCGCCATAAGGAAATGATCGCCATAAGGGTAGTCTGCGCGTATAGAACGGTCAGGACTGATGCGGTGCGGTTACTGGCAAGGCTGATCCCAATGCAGCTTCTGGCAGAAGAGAGAGAGCCAGAATTGCGGAGCGCACGCACGGCAAGGAGGCAAATGAAGCAAGGGTGATAAAAGAAGAAGAAAGGCGGAGAAATATACAAAAGTGGCAAGAGTCGTGGGAAAAGGACTAAATGGACCTACAGGCTGATACCAGACGTTAAGCGCTGGCTGGAAAGGAATCATGGACAGCTGAGCTACCACCTGACAATGGTGCTGACGGGCCATGGCTATTTCCAGAGCTACCGGAAAAGAATAGGCAATACGACCGCGGAGAACTGCCCGTACTGCAATATGGAACCGGAGACGGAGATGGAACCGGAGCATATGTTGTTCACCAGTGACAAGTGGGCAGGATAGAGAGGCGAAGCTTGAAGTGTTAAGGGGTGGGGCTCTGTATCCCCGGGCGCTAACCGAGTGGGGAAGAATGACGTCGGCGGCATCATCAAGTAGATAATGCAACAAAAGGAGAAAGACGAAAGGGAATGGCAAAAAGAAATAAACGGAGTAAATATGTATAACAGGAGCCCACAACTTGAAGTGATGCATGATTGCAGTGCCGAAGGTGCTGAAGCATTCTTTCATAACTGGAAGCCCTAACATAACATAACTGGAAGCCCTAAACCGAAAAATGGCGGAATACAGAATATCGGCATACAGAACCGTCTCCATCGCCGTCGCAACGGCTATAGCCTCACTACCGCCGCCACGAACTGGGAGTTCAGGAGATGGTAAACATATATCGACTCGGGAAGAATAGCAGGTCTGATGCTAAAGATAAATGTATGGACGAGTGGCAGGAGAGGTGGAGAGAGACAAGTTGGACAAAAACTTTTATAAATGACGGGAGATTGTGGAGAGAAAGAAAGTGGGGAGTGGTGGATTATTATGTCACCCAGGATTAGTGTTTTTGAAACATACCTTCACAAAAATATTGTGAATATATTTAAGAATATCATTCCCTTGGCCATATAACTTGGAAGTTACAAACACATTTGAACAAAATTGAAATGCTTTTTATCTACCTCATCATGGAGTAATGAAGGAATCAAGTCTTGCAACTAAATTGAGAGTGGTATTCCGTGTCTTCAGGACGACCTGGTTTCTATTGTATTAAGATTTAGGGAACATAATTATGTTTTTACAGCGGACATAACAAAAATGTACCGACAAATTACTATAGATGAGGGTCAAAGAGATCTTTTGACGGTTTTGAGAGAAGAGAGGTTTTGACGGATCGTCTCGCCAAACAATGCGTTGATTGTTTGGCGAGATGATCCGCCAAAACCCTTTTTAAACATTTTAGTTTAAATACCGTAACATATGGTACAGCGCCAGCATCATTCTTAGCAACGCGATGTTAACGACAATTAGGATTAGATAGCGTTCCCCAAGCAAGAGATGTAGTCATAAAAGATTTTTATATGAACGATCTTATATCAGGTGCTCAAACACCACAAGATGCAGTTCAACTAAAAAATAATATTTGCGCGATATTAGAAAGAGCGGGATTTGAATTACGACAATGGTCCTACAATAAAAAAACTTGAATAAACTTAATATAAACCGAGATTGGAAATATCAAAATATAAATACAGTATAATGTCGATAATTCCGCCGTTGGCTGATCGGACGACACGTTCAGTAATCCGGCGGTCTGGAGACCGCTTTCTGATAATCCGGCGGTTGTCTAGTCCCATGTGTGTCGGATTACCGAGATTATACTGTAATGTTATAGTGATAAGAACGTTTATAACAATTGATGAGCTGAATTTGAAATAGTCGGATTAAGATTTAAATGGTATCTTTTAATTCTCATTTGTTTTTAGAGAAAATTAATTAAGAGAGTGAAAAAAGACTTACAATTGTGATCCTCGTCTACTGTTCCTCCTATCCTTATTCTCCGGAATGACCAAAGCAGGCCCAGAATCAGGGCTAGGTGGACTAGGAGGTTCCTGCTGCGGAACCCTAAACGACGGCCGTCTGCCAGTAGGTCCAGTGGTAACAGTGCTGAGGCCGGGCACAGTGAAAACATCGTAAGCCGAGGCTCTGCGAGGCATCGGAGCCGGCAAGCTTAATCCAAGCTCATTGCTTGCACCTCCCGACCCTCCAGTCTTACTCACTTCCTCGTCGTAACTGTGCTGACGTGCGACCCTTGACCCTCGTCTGGATCTTGTAGGGGTCGCTGTTTCTCTTGGTGGACTGTTCTGTCTACTTGTTGCACCACTCCGACCACCACGTCTCGCCCAATCTGAATCACTAGGCTTTTGACCAGTGCCCTTCAACTATTACAAAAAAAACCTTTATAGAAACATGAATATTAAAAATCGGTTGTATAGAAGACATTAAATAGGTGGTGTAGTAAAAAAGTTTGTGTTGGATTTGGATTAATACATAGACTTAGGAGTGTGTTGTAACTATAAATGTGTTTTTGGGTTATTTACTGGAACATTAAGCTGATTGAAAAATATTGCCTGTATGATAAGCTTATTTTTCAATGCGGAATTATTTGTGTAAATAGATCTTGGTTCAGTGTCAACAGAGTTGCCCTATCAAGATCTAAACACTAGATTTAGGAAAAGCGGTTAGTGAGACGAGAGACAACTGATATTGGAGTTTGAAAACACGCCATCAAGTCCTAATCAAATTAAGGCTGTGTGCTGGGGTGTACACAGATTCTGCCGACGAGATCCACTCGGTTTATAATGTTTGATATTGTTTGTTATAAAATGGTCTGACTTTGTGCTTTTTGGTTGCTAGAGCACCGTTTAAAATAATATTGCAAGAAAACTAATTTCCTCTTTGTGTAACACGTAAATGACTCACGTAAATTATATTTGACTTAACAAATACTTTTTTTAAATAAAGGGTGACAAATTAAGAGTGTCCTGATTTTATTTAATAAAAACAAAAATAATGAATGGAGTATTAGCTATAATTGTAACTGTAATATCCAGTGAACCTTCAAGTATTTTTGAAAATGGAGCGGTGGCCTCTATGTTACCATTCAGCTACTATTAACCAAAATTATAATGTGTTAACAGCTACATGCCATAGCCAGGGAGAGCACATGAATTTTTGTTCTGAGACCTCCAGTATACTAGCAATACACCTGTAATGGTGTTGAAGCTAGTTTGGAGAGACATAAAATCAGGACACTCTTAATTTGTCACCCATTATATAGTAAACAAATTTTAACAAATACAAAATATATCGAAAAAGATTTTTTGTTACTCCTTGTAAATTATATTATCAATAAATAAAACTAAATTTCAGTTTGATATACGAGCATGACATTTTAGATTTAATCTATTTAATTAAACTTGCCACAACCGCCAAAGAAGTTTTGCTTCAACCGTGCGTAAAGGTTACACATTCATTATTTCTTTAATATCTCTTCTCCAAAAAATATCAAGCTATTATTAGCTGTTATTCATTAATTAAGTCTCTATAACCTCCTTGTCATTTCTTTGGCCAATAATAAGTTTAACTAGTCCAAGTAGTTGTTTTCAGAACTAGTAAAAGAAGTTGTTTATACAAATTTCGTAAGTGGTCATTAATTTGGCTTGGAGCTTCATTAAAACTTTATGACGGAGTTGCGTCGGATTCCGAAGAAAAGAAAACTTTGGAAATGGTAATTTGCATGAAAGAATAAAGTAGATAACATGAAGGTATAAAAGCTTTTTGGTGGATAAAAATTGTTGATATTTCTGCGAAATAATTTATCTTGGTGAAAATTTACGTTTGCATTTGGTGATTGGAAATTTAAGTGAACTCTAGAAGCGTTTGCAAATAATTAATTGGGGTGAGCCATTCGGCGGACGGCGGCACTCATATATAAACATAAAACTGTGCTCTATTTTGGGGTTGAAATAGGGAGGTAATGCTAACTTACTGGATCCCCATGTGCAGTATCCTATATAATAAAAAGCAAAATGTAATTTATTTATCAACTTACCAACAGTTTACGTTTTAAGTAAGTGGAATTATGTAACTGGAAAGATATCGAAACAACAATGAATTTTTGTTGCTTTCTCAATGCTTCGAATATATTCAATCTATGGTTTGGGGGACATTTCGAAGTTAACGACACATAAAATTAACGACAGAGCTAATGATTTCCAGTAAATTACGCTACATTTACTTACTCAGCAACAAATATACAAGCAGATATTCACAACGATAACTCATCAATTTGATTTAGTTAATTGATCTCTGCAGTTATATTAATACAACATGTTAAGTAAATACAATAGGATTTGTTCATTAGTTGTACTGGGTGTCCCATTTTAATCCGCCAGTAGCGATAATTCTGAAACATTGCATTGAATCAAAAAGTGTTCCAAATGAAAAGTTAATGGTTCTGAGGGGGACATCTGATGCCGTAGACTTTGCCCCCCCAGCCCCCCAAGGGGGGCGGGAACAGGGGGCAACTTTAAAATCTTAAATGGAAACCCCTATTTTTTATTGCAGATTCTGATAGAGGGTTAAAAAGTATGTAAGTTTTATCCGAAACATTTTTTTTATTGGTCGAGAGATGGCGCTGCAAATGTAAAAATTAGGTTTTTTGTCAATTAAATTGCGAAAATCGTCACGTAATTAACTGTTATTATTACTTAAGACTTACTCACAACCTTACAAGGTTGTTTTTTTCTCAGCCTGCTCAAATACTACCACCGCCCCCCCCCCCCCCCCCCCCCTACAAAGACGTAAAGTACTCAAAAATAGCGATTGAGTACTTATTTTTCAAATTAAATAATGGTAAAATAATTCAAAAAAGAATGTCATTTTTTTTCAAACAGTGTTTGACCGGGCCCCCCACATAGCTCACACATAGCATGTCCGTCTCGCAGTACAATGCGAGGGCTGGAACAACGTTTGCGCCAAGGTCACCTACAACGACACCGACCTCGAGCGAATCTTGTGGATGACGACCCCCGCACCATCGCCATACTTGGAGCTGTACACCTCAATCCCCATATCAGTCTCCGAGAAATCCAGGCAGAAATCGGCATACCGAAATCGACGGCTCAACGGTTACTCCGCACGGCAAAGTTCCATCCGTATCACATCATGCGCGTTCAAGAACTTCATGGAAATGATTTCGCCAATCGTGTGGGTTTCTGCAACTGGGCTGTGCAGCAGATCGACCGCGACCGTTTATTTTTCCACCGAGTCCTGTTCTCCGACGAGTGCACTTTCCAGAATACCGGATTCGTCAACATCCACAATGCCCATTATTGGAGTGCTGAAAACCCCCACTGGGTTCGACAAGTGAACGCACAGCAGCGATGGAGTGTCAACGTATGGTGTGGACTTCTCGGCTCGCAGATAATCGGACCATTCTTCTTCGACAGGACGTTAAATGGCGCGAGGTACCTGGAATTTCTCCAGAACGATCTTCCTGTGCTGCTAGAAGAAGTCGATTTGCGTACCCGGAGGACGATGTGGTTCCAGCAGGACGGTGCCCCACCACACTATGCTCGTGCGGTTCGACAACATTTGGATGAGCTGTTTCCAGCGCAATGGATTGGTCGCGGAGGACCTATTGTTTGGCCACCCCGATCTCCGGACTTGACATCGCCTGATTTCTTCCTTTGGGGTTACCTGAAAGACGTCGTCTTCCGCGATCCTCCAACCACGCGCGAGAACATGATGGTGCGGATAACTAATGCCTGTCGTGAAATATCTCCAAATACGTTGCGGGCGTGCGTGGAGAATTTCTCCAAACGAATACGATTGTGTCGAGACCATCAGGGACACAATTTCGAGCAGTTCTTGTGAATTGCAACGGCGACGAACTCACACACACGCACACGCATGAACACGCACACTCAAATGCCCATGTAACATACGACAACCAAACAGACAAACACACAGACAAACACACAAACAAACACACAAACAAACACACAGCCAAACACACAGCCAAACACACAGCCAAACACACAGTCAAACACACAGCCATACACAGAGTCACACACACAAACAAACACGGACAGGAACGCTGACGCACACACACACGAGACGTAAATCCGACCGAGCAACCTCCTCGTGGTACGTCTTGGGTAACGCTAATGTCGGCGGTTTTAATTGAGTTATTGGTCAAACACTGTTTGAAAAAAAAATGACATTCTTTTTTGAATTATTTTACCATTATTTAATTTGAAAAATAAGTACTCAATCGCTATTTTTGAGTACTTTACGTCTTTGTAGGGGGGGGGGAAGGGGGGGGGGGGTAGTATTTGAGCAGGCTGAGAAAAAAACAACCTTGTAAGGTTGTGAGTAAGTCTTAAGTAATAATAACAGTTAATTACGTGACGATTTTCGCAATTTAATTGAAACCTAATTTTATAAAATTAGAAAATAAAAAAAACCTAATTTTTACATTTGCAGCGCCATCTCTCGACCAATAAAAAAAATGTTTCGGATAAAACTTACATACTTTTTAACCCTCTATCAGAATCTGCAATAAAAAATAGGGGTTTCCATTTAAGATTTTAAAGTTGCCCCCTGTTCCCGCCCCCCTTGGGGGGCTGGGGGGCAAAGTCTGCAAAGACGGCATCAGATGTCCCCCTCAGAACCATTAACTTTTCATTTGGAACACTTTTTGATTCAATGCAATGTTTCAGAATTATCGCTACTGGCGGATTAAAATGGGACACCCGTATATCAACTTTATCTGGCCAGTCTTGTCTATTTAGCGTATGCTGTCTAAACTTGTATTTTCTGTCTGGTTTTGTCCATTTTCTAGATTTTTAAGCGAAAATCGGTGAGTAGGGCAATACAGAATAGGGCAAAGTAAAAGTGAACATTTTCGCGATAATTTGTGTAAATCCGCAGATATCGACTAAATAGTCGTCAATGTAAAATAAAAAATTCAACAGATTTGTATTCGTCCAAGTGTTAAGAACATGAATAGACTGCATGTTAAAATATCTATCTATCTATCAGTACCTTAAAGATAAGTCTCAATTTCCTAATGCAACTTTATCCAAATGTATAGTCTAGCTAAGTGAATCATTATCTACCGACCTAGAATAGCAAGACTTGAAATTTTAAAAGCGAATTATCTTAGTATCAATTTTTTTAATTTTTATTCGTATCAGAAACACTTACATTTATAAATAAAGAAGCAATTTGAGATCTCACATTGTATAACACATAGTTTATTTAGGTTACTGCTGTCCAGAAGTTGGCAACCTCGAGTGCATTTGGTGAGGCATGCAGTAAGTCATTCACAGTACATGTTGTGGGACACTGTTTACACTGGAGCAGATGGGAGGTCGTCGGATTTCCCCACAATCACATAACAAGGACTCCACTTGGAAACCCCATTTTATCAAGGTGGTTTTATATCTTGCTACTCATGACCGTAATCTGTTGAGTGATCTCCATGTACTCCATTTCTCTCTGTAGCCAGGAGGTAGTTTCTCACTTGGCTTCAGCCAGTCTTTAGAGCTATTAAGTCTTGCTTGCCACTAATCCACAAGGGATTGCTTTTGTGTCCCGGCGTGAGTCACTGTTGATTTCAGGAAGTTTTTTCTTGATTTGAGTCGTGAATTTGCTGGCTCATATCCATATAGAGGGTGTGTTTCAGATGTTAGAGCCTTCTTTTTCTCATAAATGGCCGCAATCTCAATGGAGCAATACCAGCTAAGCTGTATAATGCAATTAATGCTTTGGTCAGCCTCTGGTCAACAGTATCAAAGCAACAGGCTTGGGCAGTAATGGCACAGTCATCTGCATAAATGAAACTCTGCGTCCCCTCAGATAATGGTTGATCATTGGTGTAGATATTGAATAGCGCCGGAGCAAGCACACTACCCTGTGGTAATACGTTCTTCTGTGATCTCCATCTCCTTCTTCGGCGCTGAAATTCAACCAAGAATTTCCTATTTTCAAGAAGGTTCCGTATGAAACAGGTTAGTTGGTAATCTTTGGTAGTCTTGTATAGTTTCAGGGTAAGCTGTTTATGATTAACTGTGTCGTAGGCTGCTGTTGGATCTATAAATACAGCTCTTGTGATATCTTTCCTTTCAAGCCCATCTTCAATATGCTGTGTGGGTTTCAGCACTTGAGATGTACAGCTCTTCCCAGATCTGAAACCGGCTTGTTGTGGAATAAAGACTGCCTCCAACTTTCCTATTATTTTATTGAGGATGAGTTCAAGAACCTTATACATATGGCATAAGAGAGATATTTCTGAGAGCATCCTAATCCTTGCCTGCTTTACGAATCGCTATAACTTTGGTTTTCATATCTTTGAAATCTTGCAGAGTTTTATGCATTCAACAGTTCTTTCGGCCAGCGCATTGTAAATGATCCAAAGTTCTTAATCTGCTCAGCTCTTATTTCACCGAGGCCCGCATCTTTGCATTTTTGCATTTACTCAGTACAAGATCTATCTCATTTGTTGTAAGGAGGTAGTTGCTAGATCATTAAGGAGCATTAAGGATCATTATTGCCTGTCAAGAGTTTTCTTACCAGTCCTAGTTGTACGAGGTGTTTTTCCATTAAGCACAAGCTGACGTGCAATATGATCAGGTCGGATATTTGCATGGGTGTTTGCCTGGGGAAGATCATTATTCAGGGGCCGAAAAAGTCTCCAAGCCTCTTGACTATTCCTGCCCATATCACAGTCTGACATTAGTTTCTAGATTGAGGAGAAAACAGAGCTCGCTGCTTGGGAAGTCTCGTCCCTGAAAGGATCTTCTTCATATCGTGTGTAATACTCCTCTAGTAAAATGGTTGTTTCTGAGGTCACACCGTGAAGATATACCGTCGTACAGCCTCATGAAATACAGGCTCGTGAGCAGATTTTAACTAGGTCAACAAAAAGTTTATAGCTTACCGGCCCAGGTGAAATTGTTTGATCTTTTTCATCCAACATTCTGGAGAACTTAGGCCAATTCGCTTTCTTGAAGTTATATCCTCGTCTGAAGCCAGTTTCTTGAGGTCTTATGATGGGGAAGAGTTGACACATTTTTGGTCTGTGTTGTATGTATGGGATAGGAGAACACACCGATTTCTGGCACTGTTGTGATATGTTTTCACCGACGAAGAGGAGGTCAGGGTTGTACCCTCGTCGCCATCTTCCACTATTGAAGGATGGAGGCAATTTGCTATCATGAATAAGGGAGAGGCAGTTGGTTTCAGCCCAAGTTTGAATAGCTTCTCCGTTTTCATCCGCATGTGAATACCCCCAAACATGGCTGTGGCTGTTAAAATCCCCTATTACTACATTTGTCTTCCTGGAGTCAAAATTGCAAGGTGGCACAAAGAAGAACTTTCTTGAAGAAGGCTTGTACACTGATGTGATCACACAGATGTTTTGCTCCAAGGTGTTAATTTCGATGTTATTTTCCTGTGTATCCTTGACTTGGATTTCTGGTCTAACAAAGATAGCACTTCCATAATGAGCATGAGGTATTTCTGAAAATAATCGTATGCCGGGTACACTTGATCGTCCCTGATGGCAATCTCTGGGTTTCATAAATGCACAAAATATCACAATTCTCTTCATATCATATTTCATTCAGCAGCTGTTGTTTAGATGCTGAAATGCCCTCGATATTAACTTAAATAACTTTCAGGGTTGGTTCTAAAAGGAACATTCTGTTTAATCGCATAGTGAGTGGTACTGGATGGCTGACGTTCAATTCAGTACTGGAATTCAAATCCACGTACCTACGCAGGAGCACCACGAGCAGGAATCAGCATCACCCCCTTTTTTGACATGTGTCACTGTCATTAGTATCTATTGTAAACTAGTCTACATAGATAAAGAATTTAAAATTCTGTTTGTCCGTCTGAAATTTTGAAGAAACAACTAGGTAGTCTAAATATTAGAGGGTAAATTTTATCTAGATAACTAGACTAGACATAGGAATAATTTTTATAGATACGTATTCGCCCAAGTCTTGAAAAGTAGATTATCTAGATTAAAACTTAAAATATCTATCGGTCTGTTCATACTTTAATATTCATCTAGTTATCTCAATTTTCTAATGCAATTTGGCCTAAATGCAAAGTCTAGAAGAGTTAGTCTATATACACCAACTTAAACCAGTTAGGTCCAAAACAAGATTTTTCCACGTATCTATTATAAATTAGTCTATTTAGACAAACTACTGAAACATCTGTTCGTCTGTATGTATATTAAAAAAATGTCTAGGTTGTTTAAATATTACAAAGCTTGAATTTATCTGCCAATATCTAGATAATTAGAATAGATATAAGAATAAATTTTACAGTCGTGTATTCGCCCAAATATTGTCTGTCTGGTTTTTCTGTCCAGTCTTGTCTTGTCTGTCTGGTCTTGTCTGTCTAGCCTTGTCTGTCTAGCCTTGTCTGTCTAGTCATGTGTGTCTAGTCTTGTCTCTCTAGTCTTGCCTGTCTAGTCTAGTCTATCTAGTCTTGTCTGTCTAGTCTTGTCTATCTAGCCCTATGTGTCTAGTCTTGTCTGTCTAGTCTTGTCTGTCTAGTCTTGTCTGTCTAGTCTTGTCTGTCTAGTCTTGTCTGTCTAGTCTAGTCTATCTAGTCTTGCCTGTCTAGTCTATCTAGCCTTGTGGGTCTAGTCTTGTCTGTCTAGTCTTGTGTGTCTGACAGAAATGACTATACAGCATAGTTGGGCAAAAATGAATTGTGAAAACAATTAACAATTAAATTGCGAGATTTAATTGCAACTAACAATTAAAATAATTAATTGTAATTGCAATATATCACAATTAACAATTAATTAATTGTTAATTGTAAAATTTTGCAATTATAATTGATTAATTGTTAATTGATTGATGCACTTTTACAATTACAATTAACAATTAATAAATGTCGGTTAGAAGATGTTTATTATACTCCAATGTATCACTTGCCATAATGCGTAACTGAAATAGTTATTTACATTAGAGTGTGGAAAGTTTGATTTTACAACGCGACAGCTCGTTTGGGAAACGAGCCCGAAGGGCGAGTTCCGCATTAGCTGGAGCGCTGTAAAATCGTTTCCGCACGAAATTTGTATAATTTTTTTGGCAGAAAATTATTATTTAAGAAACAAATAGACCATCCGCCTCAACTTCCGGTCCCCACCCTGCTTCCGGTTCCCGCCCCCCACTTCCGGTTCCGGAACCGGAAGTGCTGTGGGAACCGGAAGTTTGAGTGGGAACCGGAAGTTTGAGTGGGAACCGGAAGTGTGAGTGTGAACCAGAAGTGGGGGTGAGAACCGGAAGTGGTGTGGGAATCGGAAGTGGGAGCGAGGTTGGGGGCCGGAAGTAGAGGGTACAGAACGAACCATCTTTCCCAACTATTTAGATTATTTACAACATTGGAAATTATTTGTTGGCATCCTGAATTGTAAAGCTAGCTTTTACATCGTGTATACATCAAGCGAAACTAGTATTTTACTCACTATGTTGCAATGTCCGGCTACAATGCGCTAAAGTCACTTTGCCGCATTGTAGCCGTACTTTCCCGCATTGTGCCAAATAAAATAATTTCCAATATTGTAAATAATCTAAATAATTGGGAAAGATGGTTCGTTCAGGACCCTCCAACTCCACTTCTGGCACTCAACCTCGCTCCCACTTCCAGTTCCTACCCCACTTCCGGTTCCCACCCCCACTTCCGGTTCACACTCACACTTCCGGTTCCCACTCACACTTCCGGTAGTCACCCCACTTCCGGTTCACGAACCAAAAGTGGGAACCGGAAGTAGGGACATTTTTGGAACCGGAAGTGGGGTGGGAACCGGACGTAGGGAAAAAGACCACTTCCGCTCCCCTACCCTCGCCCCCCACTTCCGGTTCTCACCCACTTCCGGTTTCCACCCCAACTTCTGTTTCCCACCCACTTCTGGTTCCCACTGCCACTTCTGGTTCCAAATTTTTCACCACTTCCGGCTCCCACCCCCCATTTCCGGTTGCAAAATTTTTCAAAGTCCCGGTTCTCACTTCCGGTTCTGGAAGTGGGGTGGGAACCGGAAGTGTGAGTGTGAACCGGAAGTGGAGGTGGGAACCGGAAGTGGGGTGTTAACCGTAAGTGGGAGCGAGGTGGGGGGCCGGAAGTGGAGGTGAAGTGTCCAGAACGAACCATCTTTCCCAACTATTTAGATTACTTACAATATTGGAAATTATTTTATTTGGCACAATGCGGGAAAGCACGGTTACAAGAGGGAAACGTTTTTACATTCATCAAATAGTATTAATTGTTAATTGTAATAATAAACAATTGATGATTAAGTTAATTGTAACTAACAATTAAAATTTGAATTGCAATTAAATTAATTGTAAACCACAATTAATGGATTTAATTGCAATTGATTTCAATTGCATCTCACAATTAAACAGTTAATTCAATTAAATTAATTGCAATTGATTTAATTGCAATTAAAATTGTAATTGTTTGATTCTACAATTAAAAAATTAATTGAATTATGCCCAACACGGCTATACAGTTCATACAAATAAATACTATGAGATGCCGTGCAGCATACGACCTCTAAATCGCAACGGCATTAGAACTTAAAGCGAACATATTACTGGTAAGTGAACCTCGAGAATGTAGACTAGTTCACGGACAATAGAAATGGCACAGCCATCAGAGTTCTAAATCGCAAGATACCGGTGATTAAGGCAGGAGGTTGTCCTGGTTTCGTATGGATAGAGCTGCAGAAATATATTATATACTGCTGTTACTTCTCACCAAATAAAAATGTAGAGAAGTTGAATGAATCGCTAGAAGCATTAAATCAAGAAATAAGAGGTCAAAGTAAGAAGGCACTAATTGCTAGTGATTTCAAGACCACCAAGGAGAAAAATAGTATATTGTTGGAACGACGAAATCGCCAGCAAGGGCTGAATGTATTGCAGCTAGAAGAAAATATCAGCGACACCGTACTAAAAAAGGAGGGCCGACAGTCTTGAAATCACTTCATTCAATTTACAAAAAAGATAAAAAGGATCTTCGATACCTAATTAACAAAGCTAAGCGGGATCACTGGAGAAAACTGTGTGAAGATCTCGACGACGATATTTGGGGAGATGGGTTTCAAACGCAAGACAAGGCTCAAAATCCAACATCCAAACGTGCAAATGACGATGGAGGGAATGATACAGGTAGTCGAAGTACTTTTTCCACGGTATAAACCCTTTCTTTGGCAACAACCTAAAGTTGTTGAAACTCCATTGTTTAACGAGGAGGAACTAGCTAATGCGGCAAATCGCATCCGAAATGGAAAATTGCCGGGACTAGATGGTGTGCCACCAGAAGTAGTTAAGCCTATCGCCCAGCAAAAACCTAAGTTCACTCTGGAAGTAATGAATGCTCTCTTAACTGCTGGAAACTGTCCAGACAAGTGGAAGCGTTCAAGACTGTTTTTTATCAGGAAGGGGATAAACCAGTTGGAGAACCTTCATCTTATAGGCCCCTATGCCTTCTAGATGTGTCGGGGAAACTGTTAGAAGATCTACTACTGAGGAGATTACAGAAGGATCTTGACGCCAGACTGAGTTTATCCGATAAGCAATTTGTGTTCCGTAAAGGTAGATCTACCATGGGTGCAATAGAGGAAGTTAAAAAAATAGCAGAGAAAGCTAAAGCCGGCACACACAGAACTAAAAAAATGTGTGCAGCAATAACTTCTGATGTGCAAAATGCAAACTGCCAACTGGGAACAAGTAATGGGCGAACTTACAAGAAGACGTATAGCACCTTACCTACTGCGGATATTAAGAAGTCACCTTACCAACAGAAAACTAGTGTGGCAGGCCCTTAATGAGACAATATAAGTAGAGGTAAGATGTGGTGTGCCACAGGGCTCTATATTAGGTCCCACACAATGGTCTTATGCGACAATATTTTAAGAATGAAGCTGCGTGACGGCGCCACGCTAATTGGTTTCGCGGATTAGCCTTCGTCGTAACCGCAAAAAAATGAAGAAGCAATAATGCGAACTGCAAACCATGTAATCTGTATGGCAAGCCACTGGATTACAACGAGGAAACTGAAGCTAGCACCCGCAAAAATCGAGGCAGTCCCGTTGACAGGACAAAGGAAACTTATGCCAATCAAATTTAAAGTGGGATCCACGGAAATAATCCCAAAACTTCAAATAAAATACCTGGGCATTTTAATAGATAAAGGACCTACATTCTCTGCACACCTCACATATGCTGCAGGAAAAGGATTAAAGACACTGGGAGCAATGGAAAAAATAATGCCAAACGTTGGGGACCCAGAAGCTCCAAGCGTAAACTAAGCGTATGGTAGCACAATCCGCTATGTTATGCGAACGAATGGCAGCAAAGATGGTCACATACAGAGCTCCACTGTGGGCAGAACAAATGAATACAAGAAGCTGCGCAGAAAAATTGGAATCAGTATAACGTAAAATTGCACATCGGATATGCAATGCAGCATTAGTAATCGCCGCTATTGCACCAATCGATTTGCTCGCAAAATAAAGAAGAGACATAAGCAAGATAGGCCACAACAATCGCAGGCAGAAAACCAGAGTGAATCTCCTCAACGAATGGCAGCAAAGATGGTCACATACAGAGAAAGGTCAGTGGACTAGGCTACTGATACCAGACTTAACTGTATGGACCAATAAGAAACACGGAGAAGGTAGTTACCATGTTACGCAAATTTCCAACTGGTCACGGTTGCTTCAATGACTTTCCACACCACATTTGTAGATCATCGGATAAATCTTGTGTATACTGTGGTGAAATAGACACAGTAAACCACACAATATTTGAATGCTACAGATGAGAAAGTGATAGAGATGAAGCGGTAAAGAATATGGTAAGCTATTTGTTAGAAAATCAAGAAAATTGGGACAAGATCCACAGACTCATTCGAACAATAATATCGACAAAAGAAACAGACAAGAGAAATAGACGAGACACCAAGTATAACAAAAACTAACTACAGTAACTAAATGACAACAACCAGCACTCTGAAGCCATGCGATAAGCGTTTCCGGAGAGCCTGGTTGGTTTCCTGGGGACCACTTGTCTGTATAAAGTACAACTACGACCCAGAAAAAAGCATGTCTGTCTAGTCTTGTCTGTTTAGTCTTGTCTGTCTAGTCTTGCCTGTCTAGTCTTGTCTGTCTAGTCTTGTCTGTCTAGTCTTGTCTGTCTAGTCTTGTCTGTCTAGTCTTGTCTGTCTAGTCTTGTCTGTCTAGTCTTGTCTGTCTAGTCTTGTCTGTCTAGTCTTGTCTGTCTAGTCTTGTCTGTCTAGTCTTGTCTTTCTAGTCTTATCTGTCTAGTCTTGTCCGTGTAGTCCTGTCTGTGTAGTCATGTCTATGTAGTCTTTTCTGTCTAGTCTTGTCTGTCTGGTCTTGCCTGTCTAGTCTCGTCCGTCTAGTCTTGTCTGTCTAGTCTTGTCTGTCTAGTCTTGTCTTTCTAGTCTTATCTGTCTAGTCTTGTCCGTGTAGTCCTGTCTGTGTAGTCATGTCTATGTAGTCTTTTCTGTCTAGTCTTGTCTGTCTGGTCTTGCCTGTCTAGTCTCGTCCGTCTAGTCTTGTCTGTTTAGTCTTTTGTCAATATAATGAGATGTCGTGCAGCGCACGATATGCTAACCGCAACAACCGCAGAGCTAAAAGCGGACATCATAATAGTGAGCGAACCTAACAAAAAACTAGCAGCTAGGGCAAATTGGTTCATGGACGAAAAAAAAGATGCTGCAGTATGGATAAAGAACCGAAAACTACCAGTTATAAGAACAGGCCGAGGACCAGGATTTGTCTGGGTTGAGTTGCCCCAATTTATAATCTACAGCTGCTACTTTTCTCCCAATGCAAAACCCGAACAGTTGTCCCAATCCCTAGAAGCTCTAAGCCATAACATCAGGAACCAAAGAAAAAGAGAACACGTTATTGCGGGCAATTTCAACGCTAAGTCCCCCTATTGGGGTTCCTCAGGCATGGACAAAAGAGGAAACCTGGTATCGGATTGGGCTGCGGAACTAGATCTATTGGCACAAAACCAGGGAAATAATTACACGTTTGGGCGAGGAAACTTTCAGTCCATTATAGATATCTCGTTCTGCAATAACTTAATCGCAAGCAAGCTCCAGGGCTGGAGAGTGCTGGACAAAGAATCCTTGAGTGACCACCGCTACATCATCTACAGCATACAAGAAAACAAAAGGTCAAAAGAAATAGCTCCCCCATCAAGAACTAGGTGGACAATAAAGCACCTGAATGAGGAAAAAATTAAAGCATGCCTAACTCAAGAACTAAACAATATCGACACAAAAAGTGCAGATATACTGGCCCAGGCGATGCACAAAGCATGTAAAAACTCAATAGCTGGGGAAGGACGACCAAAAATAAAAAAGACAACATACTGGTGGACCGAGGAAATTTCGAGCATAAGAACTGCTTGCACTGCTGCCAGGAGGAAGTACCAACGCCTAAGGACAAAACATGCTGATAGCGAAGTTACCAAAGAGGCAAGTCAGGTATATAAGAGCCGAAGGAAGGAGCTGCGTCAGTTAATAAACAAAACTAAGCAGGAGCACTGGAAAAAACTATGTTCTGAGTTAGAAAATGACATATGGGGGGAAGCCTTTCAAACCATAAGAAGAAATATGAAAATTTGCTTACAAATTCCTGCATTAACAATAGGAGCAGTACGTTGAGTAGCTGACGTGCTCTTTCCACACCACACTCCTTTCGATTGGCAACAGCCCGAAGTCACCGATATACCTCTCTTCACTGCCGAAGAATTATCGCTCGCAAGCAGGCGAATTAAGAACAACAGAGCACCGGGGCCAGATGGAATACCACCTGAAGTTGTAAAAATAGCTGCCCAGCACCAATCAAGTTTCGTATTGGACACGATGAACACGCTGCTCACAAAGGGAAACTTTCCGGCCAGATAGAAAAGGACAAAGCTCGTTCTCATCAAAAAAGTAGATAAAGAAATAGGGAACCCCACATCCTATAGACCTATTTGCCTACTGGATATGTCGGGAAAACGTAGGTTGGACATGGTTTGTCAGAAAAACAATTTGGCTTCAGGCAAGGAAAATCCACAATTGATGCGCTAAGATCTGTCATAGAGATTGCCGAAAAGGCGAAGTCTGGCACGCAGAAAACAAGGAAACTGTGTGCGCTGCTAACCTTCGATGTTAGAAACGCATTTAACAGCGCTAGCTGGAAGCAGATCATGGAAGGCCTAACATCAAGAGGTATATCACCGTATCTAATACGCATGGTGAGGAGCTACCTTAGCGATATAAAGTTAATACTAAAAGGGGCTCGAAAACCGGTGCAGCGGTGTTCCACAAGGATCGACATTAGGCCCAACCTTGTGGAACGTCTTATATGACGATGTGCTGAGATTAAGACTGCCATTGGGGGCGACAGTGATTGCCTTTGCAGACGACTTGGCTCTAGTGGTAACAGCCAGAACAGAAGAAGGATTGATGCAGACAGCAAATCACGCTGTAGAGAAAATCATTAACTAGATGAAATCCAAAAGCCTCAATCTAGCGCCAGAGAAAACTGAGGCGGTCCTTCTGATAGGACAAAAAAAGGTCCAACCAATAAAATTTTAAATTAGAAAACTGACAATAATCCCAAAGTGTCAAATAAAATACCTGGGCATAGTAATAGACAAGGCATTTTCTTTCACACCGCACATAGCAGAAGCTGCAGCAAAGGGAATGAGGACAATGGCAGCAATACAACAACTAATGCCTAACATTGGAGGACCCAGGAGCAGTAAACGCCGACTGCTCAGCTACGCAGTACAGGTCACTATGATGTACGGCGCACCAATATGGGCCAGAGCACACGGAAAACAGAGCAATATCCAAAAGCTCCTTGCAGTGCTAAGACAAATGGCTCTAAGAATCTGTAGCGGTTACCGCACAATATAAAGTGAGGCAGTCTTTACCATCGTGGGTATCCCGCCTATCGACTTGCTTGTGGAAGAGCAAAGAAAACTGCAGGAGACAGGTCGCAGCAAAAAGGGCAAGAATGGCAGCAAAAGTGGAAGCACGGCATTAAAGGAGAGTGGACCAGACTTCTTATCCCTAAACTTCAACCCTGGATAGACAGAGAGCATGGTGAAAATAGCTACTACCTCACCCAAGTATTGTCCGGCCACGGCTGTTTTAAGGACTATCTGCATCAAATTGGCAGAGCCTCAGATGACCAGTGCATATACTGCGGAGAAACCGATACTATGGCCCATACAATCTTTGACTGTTCTCGATAGGAAATGGAACGGCATGAAATTACAACCAATTTAGAAGTACCACTCAACCCAAGAACTATAATTGGACATATGCTCAAAGCAAAAGAAAACTGGATTAAGACACAAGAATATATTCATTATATTATGGAATCCAAAACAACAGATGAATCGAAAGAACAAAAGATAAAGAGAAATTAAAATTTAAATAAGTCACCCGTAACTCCGAGGCCATGCGATTAGCAGTACCAGAGTTCACGGCAGTATTTCCAGGGGGGCCACTTGTCTGGTTAGGTGTATAACCGCCAGATACGTCCCTCAAAAAAAAAAAGTCTTGTGTATCTAGTCCTGTCTTTCTAGTATTGTCTGTCTAGTCTTGTCAGCATAGATCTGTTGGTCTAGTCTACGACTAGTCTAGTATTGTCTTTCTAGTATAAATAAGGTAATCTTATATCTGCAAAAACAGATTTGAATCATATTTATTTGTCTACGAATGGGTAAATATCCATCAAATATGCACACTGACAATACAATTTATTTTTTGCATTGCACGACATGAAAGGACTATCTATTATTAGTTTACTCTTCCTTTATAAAGGATTTTATTTTATATTGAAGTTCTCCGCTTGATGTAACAACTGTTATAAAGAGCTTTGTTCAAGATGAAATCAATGTGTAGGTATATGAGAAGATTTACAATTTGATTCAGATTTAGTTTATAAGCAAAACAAACAATTTATATTTCTGATTAGTTTTGTATATACATATTTATCTAGTTTGTTTCTTTTCTTTACTTTTAAATACTAACTAATATAAATAAAGTATGTTAATTTTAATTGATCTAATTATGAATTGATCTTATGTATATATGAATTTAATTAATCCAATTTGAATGTCTCCTTCTGTGACATTATATTGCAGCCTACACTAAATTCTCTTCAACCTTGGATGTAGGCACCCTAAATTCCCATTTGGTTCATCAATTTATAGTCATCCCTTGATTTGCATCTTGAGTAATTGCGACTGATATTTCGAAACGCGCAGTAAATTTTAGCAAGATTTCGTGATTTCATCGATAGCTACAAGCGTCTCTCTTGAAAGGATTAGATTTGACACCCTTTATAAACACGGATAATTGAATGTACATCCAAATAAAAAAAAAACTAACGCAAACAAGAAAATCGATTACTCAACTTTACTTAACACTTCGCGTCTTGTTTTATCTTGTAAAGTGTAACGCAAAGCTTTCAAGTTTTGTTTAAATTTAATATAAAAGCTGTTTGAAATTCATTTCTAATTTTCGTCCGTTGGATTGACACAGATTTATATTCAAATCTTGGCGTTCTTTATGAAAATGTCAGTATGACTTCAAAAGATAATTAATTGATAAAATAAATGCGAGATGTCTTGTCAAGATTATAAATCTACTGCAGCAAAGTTAAAGTGTTTAAAAATGATAATTACATTAATTTTACACATAATTCGAACAATTATAATTCTCCGTTTGTTTTATCAAAATCTTTTCCGTTTTAAATTGTCAGTAACTAGTTAAACCAGCTTAATCTGATGCCAGTGACGGAATCTTAATCATTCTAGAATAATTCAGTCTTAGGGTTTCTGTTTCTGATATATCCGGACCGTAAAACCGCGGTTTTCTGTGCAAAAACCGAAACCGCATAACCGTCATAAAGAACCGCGGTTTTCGGTTTTATCTAAAAATAAAAATACATTATAACTTATTACAGCGGAATACAGCTTGAATATATACATATATTCAACCTATCCGAAGCTCTATAATATTATTAAATCTTTTTAAGACTATAAAACAAATCTCATGTTGAAACACAACAGATATTTGTGTTATTTACTCTAAAAACTCTGCTTGACACTAAAACAAGAAACTAGATAAATAACATTGTTTTTTAAGATCAGATCTTTCTTTTTTTTAGTATTATGTATATTTATTACCCTTTACAGGTTTATAAATTGGTTCCAAAATTTATCACCCAATAAACATATAAATAAAACAAACATAATATAAATAAAAATAAAAAGAGAAAAATAAAAAATAAAAAAAAAGAAACATATGCTAATCAAACTAAAAAGAAAGCCACTAAATTCCAATCCCTAAACCGATTACCAGCTTCCCGCCCCACATATTGCTCTTCTTCTCTCCTCAACTTTCTTCATCCAATCTATCCCTCTTCCATCCTCGTTTAAAATCTCTTCTCTACACTCATTTCTGTCTCTCATTTATGAACATTCGTTCAGCAAGTGCTCTATTGTTTCCTTGTTTTCTCCACACATCCTGCATACTCTATTCCTATCCTCCATCCAAAATTTATTCTCTCTCTCTCTTCATTTCCACATTCCTCTTTTCTACTTTCTCTTCTTAGGTACTTTGGCAGTTCTTCCGTTATTATTTTTTCATATTTCCCATTGTACCTAGACTCCCTAATTCTTGCTCTCCTTTCTTGCCTTTGCACATCTCTATCTCTCTGGACTAATTCCTCTGCCATTACTCTGCCTCTCTCTCTCTCATTCTTTCTATCTCCGCTCCTGCATACCCGTTTCTTTCTAGACATGCCTCCCTCTCTTTCCACACCCCCTTTCTCATTTCTTTCCTTTTTTCTTTGAGGCACTCTTGCAGAATTTTGCTCTCCTCTCTCTATCACTCTATCCTCAAAACTTATTGCTCTCTTTCCTGCTTCTATTCTTATTCCATCTCTCTTTGTTTCCTCCATCACTCCTCCATGAGACCCCGGCGTCTCTCTACCTACTCCTAGCACCTATTTCAAATATTTTTCTTGCACTCTTTCCAGCCCTTCTTGCTTTCTCCATCCCCATATTTCCGCTCCATACATCATCACACTTTTCACCAGGCTATCAAACATCATCACTCTCCTTCTATAGTCGTGTCCAAATTTTCTCTCTCCTATTCCCCATACCGCTTCTAGTATTTTACTAGCTTTCTTTACTAGCTCTCTCACGTGTGCTATTTCAGTATTTCTATCATTAAACACGTACCCTAGGTATTTAAATTCTTTTACTTCTTAAATTTTCTCCTTCTCCCATCTCCACTCAATTACTCTTCTCCTGCCACCTCCTTTTCTAAACACCATCATCTTGAACTTCTCCCCATTCCCTGTCAGATTTTTCCTCCTCATATATTTTTCCATGTTTCTTATCATTTCTTTCATCCCTTTCTCGTCTCTCGCTAGCACCACCAAATCGTCCGAGTAGGCTAGGGACCACACTTTTTCTTTCCCACCACAACCCCACCCGTCTGCGCCTTGCTGCTGAACATTAGTGGGCAGCCTTGTCTCACTCCCTTATGAGTATTAAAACCTTCGCTCACCCTTTCACCAACTCTCACTCTACTTAATGTCTCTTCATAAATCTCTTCTAATTTTGATACCAGATGCTTCTTTATTCTTTTCTTTCTCAGGCATTCCCACAGTGCCTCTCTTGCCACATTATCAAAGGCCGCCTTCAGGTCCACAAATAATGCATACATCTTGCCACCCCTCTTTTTTATCTCATTCCCTACTATGTGATTCAAGATGTATACATTATCCATGGTCCCTCTCCCTTTCCTAAATCCCGCCTGCCCGTCTGGTATCACACCCCGCTCCTTCAATTCCTTCGACAATCTCTCTTCCACAATCATTGCATATATCTTATATGCCGTATTGAGCATGGTGATCCCCCTATAATTACTTGCTGTTCTCCTTTCTTATGTATGGGGCATATTATCCCCTCTTTCCACTCCTGTCGGAAGCCCTCTCCCTTGCACACTCCATTCATTATCTCTAACAACCTGTCAGCTTCCCTTTCCGTTCCATATATCCACGATTCATTCTGTATACCGTCCCTCCCCGGTGCCTTTTTCTTTTCAGTTTACTCAGTTGTTGTTCTAATTCTTCTCTTGTTATCTGTTCTATTTCTCCCACTCTGTGTTGACTCTTTTTCTTTTCTTGTCTGATTTCATCACCACCTAGCAGCTCACTGAAGTACTTTCTCCATTCCTCCATAGTAATTCTATTACTCACTCTTTCTACTTTTTTCTTTCTTTCCCTATTTATGTATTTTCATACCTCTTCTTCCGTCTTTATGTCTTTCATCTTTAGTTCGTCTTCCATCCGTTTCTTTTGCTTCTTCTCTTTGCATACTAATTTGTACATCTTGCGTGCTTTCTTGTACTCTTCCTTAGTTGCTTATCCTCTTTTCCAATTTCTTAATTTCTTTCTTACTGCTACCTTCCCTTCCCTGCATTCTTTATCCCACCACTCGTTTTTTCAAAACCCCACCTTCACTCTTGTCTCTATCACTTTTTTTCTATTGCATTTTTTACGTGATCACCCAGTTCTTTCACTTTTTCGTTTATCTCTTCCTCTTCGTCTCTTGCCTCCCTAAGTCTTGTTCTATAATTTTCAATTCCTTTTTCCGTCCAGGTATTCTTCACAATTTTTCTTCTAACATCCTTCTCACTTCTTATATCTTTCTCTCTTCCTTTTGTCTTCACTTCCAATGGCATATGATCCGACTCGAATCTTTCTCCCACCTTGAATTCTTCTATTTCATCCCATGCTTCTTCATTCACTATAACATAGTCAATAACTGTCTCCCCTCTTGGTCCGATATATGTGTACTCCCCTTTCTCATCTCATATGCTGTTTCCATTAAGTATGTCCCACCCTCTTTCTTCTACTAGACTAATCAGTAGTCTCCCTTCGGCGCTTTCTGTTGCATCTTTTGTTGGTCTTCTTTCTATTGTTGTTTGTTCTTCTTCTATCCGTATTCCTTTTTCCCCAATTCTTGCGATAAAATCCCCCCCAATCACCAGAGTTCCCTTGTATTGATGTTTTACTCGCCTTCTTCTCGTTTCTTTCATACTTCTGCTGTATATTGTTATGATTCTCCATTTTCTCTGTTCTTTCCATAATCTTCTATATTTCTTCACTTTTCACCGTTCTTTCCATAATCCCTATATTTTCTTTTGCTTCCGTTCTCATTTCTTCTTCCAAACCCTTTTTCACTCCCATTATTATCCCCCCTTTAACTCTCCCTTTCCTGCTTACCCTGTCTGCTAAATGACACTTCCACTTAAACTCTTTCGGCATTATTTTTTCCAATTTTTCCCACCTCTTCTCTTCCACCCACGTTTCCACCAATCCCACTACATCAAATTTTCCCAAATATTCCCAAAACTCATTGTCTTTGTTTTTCATCCCCGTTGTGTTCCAGTATACTATTCTTAATTGCTCCTTTTTCTTCCTTTTTCCTCTCCGTGTTCGTTTTCCGTTTTCTGTCCTGTCGTCTTTTCCTTGTGCTCTTATTCAAAAATTTGTTGTATTTAACTCCCCCTTTTCATCATCCCACTTAAAGCCTTTTCCGTCTATCCATATCTTTTTATAACCGACTTTCACCCACCGTCCTTCTTGTCGCTCTTCTTTGGCCAGCGCTCTTAATTCCTTATGTATGTCTCGTTCCTTCTTCGTCAGATCGTCTTCTATGTATACTCTCTTTTCCCTTTTTTCTCTTAGTTTCCTTTTATTTTCCATAACTTTCCGCTTTTCACCCCAGGTCCCAAGTTCCGCCACCAACATTTTTCCTCCACTTACTTTATACATCTCTTTCACCGTCACTTCTACCTCTATTCTGCCTTTATACATTCTTCCAGATTCTTCTCGTTCTCACATTCCCTTTGGTCCAGTCCCGTTAGTACAATATTTTTTTCTCTCATTTTTTTTTCCTTCTCTTCCATTTTCTCCTCCAATCTTTTTATTTTTTTCTTTTAGTTCCATCTTTTCTCTTTCCCATTTTTCTTCCTTTTCACGCATCATATTTTTCAAATGTTTCATTTCCCGGCTTCTTCCTTTATCTCCCCTATATCTTCCATAATTTTTTTCAGCATCTTCATTTCCTCACCCATTTCCTTTTTAGCCGGTGATCTTTCCAGTTTCTTACTTTTCAGAAAGGGGTTCAATCTTTCTTCTGACTCTCTTCCCTCTTCTCTTTTTCTTTTATAATCTTCGTCTCGGTCGCTTTCATTCTCACTTTTTTTCATTTTTTCTTTTTTTTCTATATCGTGCGCCGTAAAAACACGCGTTACAATAAAAAAGCTCAATCCGCAAAACCCCCTTCACAAAACACGTCCGCTCCGCTCAACCGCTCAAATTGGAATCCTCAAGATCATTTCAATTTAACCCAAAGTGAATAGCCATCCGCAGACGCGTTTCGAGATCTACGACTCATCAATGCAGCTTTGCTCTTTTGAATTATAAAATGGAATACACTTACATTAGTTTGAAAACCATGTTCTGGGCTGTTTTATTGTCACGAAAGTGAACTGAGTCCTAGTGAATAACACAAATATCTGTTGTCTTTCAACATGAGATTTGTTTTATAGCCTTAAAAAGACTTAATAATATTATAGAGCATCGTAAGGTTGAATATATTTATATATTCAAGCTGTGTTTCGCTCTAATAAGTTGGTATGATTGTATCTATAATTAGTTTAGTTTCACCCTATATTAAAATACATTGAATTAGTGCTCTTTCGAGCTACAATGTTTACTATGTAAAGTCTAAATTTATGTATTTGCTAGGTTAGGTTTTAAACATTTACGCACGTTGCTGAATATATAACAATTTATTCTTGTTTAGTTTAGTTTGCATCGTTGTATCATTGAAATATATCATTTAATTGAAAATGTTAATTTTCAATTGTTATGTAACTTCAAAGAAACTTTATCTCCAATAATCGTAGCAGTAACAACATTAAGCCGCGATGATAACATATTTACGGCACAAGATGTAATAGGAATCTTGGAAAAATTAATTGGTTCTGATATAAGCAAAGCTTTAATGAAAAATATCATGGAACGTTTGAAGACCCGTGAAAATGTGGAATTAGTAGAATTGGCTAGATGCTTATTAGCTCCTTCGAAAGTTCCAAGAAAAACTGTTTTAATATTGGCCGAAAATCTTTTTGAACGACTTTATCCAAACAACAATAAAGTTGAAGTTGAAGGTGAATGTTCGGCAAATTCAGAAGAATCAAAAGAAGTGACGAATCCAAACTATTCCTTGCAAGACAAAGTTCAAAAATCTATTCAAGAAGTATTAAACAAAAATACTATACTATATATACGAATAGTAAAATACTAAATAATTCTATGAAACAGAAATTTGATAAATATAAAAGAACTTCTGAGAGAACAAAAAGATTAAATATTTTGTTTCAAGCTCTCTCTAGAATAAGGTAGTGACCACTAAGAATAAATCGGACAAATGACAGTTTCTAATGAATTTTTTTTATTTATAAATCGCCAAAAACAACTTTATTTAATAAAAAAAATAAAGATTATTAATATTTTTATCGACGACCAGTATTGTAAATGCCCATTATTGTACAGTTCGTGGACTATGTAAATACCACACAAATTTGTAACAATCCGCGATTAATGTTATGTAATAATTCAAAATCACCCATGAACGTGATACTAATGAACGTTGATACTATTTTTACATATATTACTCCGTGATTTCCAAACAATCATTAGGGTTTCACACGAGACGAGATAGGGCGAGAGTTTCAAAAATCTCGTCTCGCTCTCATTTGTTGGGTAAAAAATTACTCTCGTCTCAGTTTCGTCCTAGGAACCGTGAGTCTCGTCTCGCTCTCGTAACCGTTAGTCTCGTCTCGCTCTCGCTCTCGTAACCGTTAATCTCGTCTCGCTCTCGCTCTCGTTACCGTTTGTCTCGTCTCGTCTAATCTCGCCAAATATCGTTCTTGCTAGAACTTATTAAGATAGTCCAAAACGAGGTAATCATTCATTTTATTGTAAACTAAGCACTATCTCTTTACATACATTTTCTATTTGGTTACTATTAATATCTTCTAATTTCGCTTTGTTCCATCCACATGAAAATGTAGCAATAACACACCATAAATGTCTGTTTATATAAACCTTCTATTTTGTTGACAATTTAAAATTAATAATAAAAACTAAGATAATTTGAAATTGTCTACGACATCATATTACGAAATCTACTCTTTCAATTGAAGACCTTGCTGCAAGAAGGAGATAACTCCATTTTTTTATGAAAATGACTTTTGTATGCCAAACCATAAAGTCGACTATTCTTCATCGTTTGGTACAAGAACGACACAAATCCATCCAATACCACTCTTACTAGAGCGTTAAATGTACTTAATCCCTAGTATAGTTTGGAGCAAAAAGGGGATTTCTCCGGATTTATCTCCTTTTTGCTCCAAACATAGTATACGGCTGGTTGGTACGAGAAAAACACGCGCTTGTGCGCAAAGCGGCAACGGCCGTACCTAATGTTTATTGAGCAGTTTCAAGAGCAAATTTTGTTTGCAAAGTTTGTTGATAGTGGTATGCGGGACATAGTTTTAGCAAAATTTAATGATATTGCTGATAAAATTGCACAAGACCGTTATCTACTTGGTAATATCTCATGTCATGCTCTGGTTCGTTTTCGTCCAACAAGTAATAGATACCGACCTCGCGTTGGTGTATATAAATATAGAATTCGAATTGGAAACACTACTATAGATGTTTGTAAAATAGCTTTTTGTGCCATGGCATCCATGGCGCTTAAAAAAAAGGGTGGAGCTTCTGGCAAGAAAATTATCAGTTTCAAATGAAATAACGTCACCTAACGAGCGTCGAGGAAAGCATCATAATCGACCAAATGCAATACCAGAAGAAATTGTTTCACAAGTGGAGCTTCACATCGAAAGTTTCCCACGCCGTGGTTCTCATTACAGCAGAAACAAAAATTACAAAACGTACTACCTTTCTCCTGAACTCAATGTGAAAAAAATGTACGAGTTATACCTTGAAAGTTTTGAACCTGACATGAAAAAATTAGTAGACGAGAGGAAACAGAAATCATCAGAATTTAAACCAAAAGTAATATACGACTTTTATTTCCGTTATTTTAAGACGAATTTTAAATATAGATTTGGTCATCCCAGGACAGATACTTGTCAACTTTGTGATCAATTTGAAAATGAGTCCAAATCTAGCTCACTTTCAGAAGAGCGACTCCAGCAAATACAAACAGATAAAGCACTGCATCAACTAAAAGCACAATCATTTTTTACAGATCTATCCCAAAAAGCTAAACTTGCCAAGGAAAACAAGAACATAGAAGTGCTATCTTTCGACTGCCAGCAAAACCTTCCGCTATCGAAAGTTCCATTTGGGGATGCATTCTATTTAAGACAGCTATGGCTATTCAATTTTTGTATTCACTCAGGCAAAAATGATGTGGCTCACTTCTACGTTTACGATGAAATTGAAGGCAAACGAACCCATTAGCTTCTTACACCACTATCTTGAAAATGTTCTAAATAAAGAAGTGGACACTTTATATTTATTCTCCGATAACTGCAGTGCCCAAAATAAAAACAATACAATGGTGCAGTTTTTGTTTACATTAGTACAGTCACGTCGATTTAAGAAAGTACTTCATAGATTTCCTGAACCAGGACATAGTTTCCTCCCCTGTGACCGCTGCTTTGGTGTGCTTGAAAAATCCAAGTGAAAAGTTGAAAGAATATACCTTCCTCAGGAATATATACAAATAATGGGAAAGTCATCACGTTCATTTTCTATCATCAGGGTTACACAAAATCAAAGAGAAAATTTTGTGGAACTACTTCAACCTCATTTTAAACGAGTCAAGATGAACGCTAACAGAGAACGATTCAACATAAGCCAGTACAAGGTCTTCGTTTACAGTTCTGATCTTCCTGCCATACAGTGCAGTAAGTTTACTAATATCTTGATACTTTCAAGTTTCGTTATCCAAAAATCAGCTGTACTGCCGGTATTATCCGAAGCCCGTCCCGCTTATGGTGCATAATTACCTGTCAAGAAGGTAAAATATGACAATGTAATGAAATTAGCTAAGAAATATGTACCACCAAACGATGTATGGTATTATCAGCAGTTGAAATCAGATTCCAACGAAAATGAAAATACCGACGTCACAGATGATGATGCCAACGTTTAGTGAAAACTACGGAGGACGTTAAAACTTTGTTTTTTAGTAAAAATTAGTAATCTTCCGTTTTTATTTAGTTAAGAAATATAATATAATTTTGATTTCTAATACATTTCAAATAAAGTTTATTAAAATTATAATATTTTTTTTTATGAAATCTGATATCCAAAACTATAACATTGGGGCAAAAAAGGGATAAAGGGATATTTTATTAGTAATTATACGTCTACACTAGCTAACTGGTATCCTAGTACTGTAGGAAAAAATAGAAACTGTTACCTTCGAAACAAAAAGATTTAAATGTTATTTTTAAATTACTTGAAAACTCCTTTAGTGGAGTAATCCCCTTTTTGCAGCGGGGCCCTCAATTGTTATATAATGAAATATAACTTGCCTGAGCCCGCAGTTCAAATTTATGCAAGAAAATATTACAACTGCCCGTATTAGAGGGCATTATAAGATTGAAGAAGAAGTATGAGAGGGATCAGAAACGAGACTCTCGTGTCTAGCGAGAACGAGACCACATGCGCTCTCGCTCTCGCGAGAATGAGATCACATGCGGTATGGTCTCGTGAAATGCGAAAAATATCGTGCTAGTGTGAAGCTCTAACAATCATTAAACATCACATCATTCACATATAAGCTGTTATTAATTTCGTTTTTTCACGTTTATATCTAACGAAAACTACAAATAAGTACTAAATAAAGAGGCATTTCTATCAAGTGAAATAAGGTCGAAGATGTTACATCAAACATATTTTTCTTATTAACAGAAACAAATTAGTGTGATCGTAGATAAAGTATAGTACATAACTCGAGTTGTAAGACAATTACGTACTCGCAGAATTACGACCTCCCCGGGTCGTGCGGGTCGTGCGTAACTGTTCCGCCCATAATATGCTTCTTACAACTCTTGTCACATAATATACTTTTACAAAATAAAATCGGCTAAAGTAGGTATTCTCTCACGTGACAGTTAACACCAATCAGAAAACGTCCATAATTACATCAAAATGATCTTCACGAAAATACATTTGGGAGTCTGTAGAAAAACTATTAACATTATCCCTCCTTGCAAGTTTTAGCCACTTTCTCCGCATGTTTTGTGTGGAACGTATATAAATAACTTGTTTGACGTTTTAATACTTGTGATTTTACACTGGGGCACCACTACACAGTACGTTTAATATAAGAAATTATTTTTTTATTAAAGAAACAAAAATATAGTAACAAAAATATAGTAGTTTTGCATCCACTGACGTCATTCAAGACGACATGACAGTACAGAGCGTTTTCGAGGTAACTCTAAATTGTTTTCTTAAACGCAAAATTCTTAATGAAATGATGGATTTTTTTTAATAAAATGTTTTTTTGTGTTAAGGAGGTGTTAAAGTAGAGTATTAACCAATTTTTCAAATTTAGTCAACTAGCCTATTCAAGCTACGCCGAAAAAAAATCCCTAAGCGCCAACTTTGTATAAAACTAAGATCTCGTTTAAATGTCAGACACTACTACCAAAAGTTCTTAAAAACCGAACCCGAAACCGAAACCGCGGTTTTTTATTTTAAAAACCGAAAACCGCGGTTTTGAAAAACTGCGGATATTCAGAAACCCTAGTATTACTTAATCCTCCGTGAGGTTTGATTAGTGCTGCAAAGCACAGTCTAGTCTTGTCTAGATTACTTTGCTCACATCTACCTATTCTAGTCATGTCTATTCTTGACTAATTCCTCCTAGTTTTACCCAAACATTCCGAGTCTTGTCTAAATTTGTCTAGTATTGTCGATCTAATCTTTTCCGATGCAGTTTTAACGTGTACTATCCAGTTTGGTTCCGTATTGTACAGTTCTGTGCAGTCTTGTCCAGTCTGGACCAGTCTTGTCCAGTCTTGTTCAGTCTTCTTCGGTCTTGTCCAACATAGTCCGGTCTTGTCCAGGCCTGCACGGCTTTGTCCAGTCTTGTACAATCTTGTCTAGTCTTGTCCAGTCTTGCCCAGTCTTGTCCAGTCTTGCCCAGTCTTGGCCAGTGTTGTCCAGTCTTGCCCAGTCTTATCGAGTCTTGTCCAGGTATGATCAGTCTTGATACGTTTTGATATTTGTTACTTGTTTAGACTTGTTCAGCGTGGTCCATTCTTGTCCACTCTTGTCCAGTTTTGTCATACTGTAAGAAGTCTTGCATTGCCCAGTCTTTTCCAGCTTTGCACAGTCTTCTGCAGACTTTTTCAGCCTTGTCCAGTCTTTTAAAGTTTTTACAAGTCTGATTCAATCTAGTCCAGTTTGTCTAGAATTGTTCTTATCAGGCCAGGTGTTGTATGGTGCTGCCCCGTCCTGTTTGATCATGCCTCGTCTTGTTTTGACCTGAATGGACTCCTTAAGTCCTGTCTGGTTTTGTTTGAACATTGCTGGTCTTATTTGGCCTTGTCCAGTTTTCTACGGTATTGTCCGGTAATGCCTGGTTCTGTCTGGTCCTGTCTGGTACTCTCTGGTCCAGCCAGATTCTATCTGGTCCTGGCTGGTCTTGTCTGGGCTTCTCTGGATTCCTCTGGTCTTGTCTCAGCTTCTCTTGTATCACAGCTTCGCTTGTCTAGTCTAGTCTGGTCTGGTTTCGCTTGGTCTTTTCTGTTTTTTTCTGGTTATTTTTCTGGACTTTGCTGGTCTTGTCTGGTCTCGTCTGGCCTGTTCTGCTATTATTGTTTCTTGTTTGGTCTTATCTGGTCTTGTCTGGTTTTATCTGCTTTTGTCTGGTCTTGTCTGATCGTGTCCGGTCGTGTCTGGTCTTGTCTAGTCTTGTTCATATTTGGTCTTGTCTAGTCTTGTTTCGTTTATTGCATTCTTATTTAGTCTTGTCCGATTTTATCAGGTCTTATTTAATTATGTCTTGTCTATATTATTCAATTGATTATACATTAATGGAGTGATATAGTGTAATAGAAATGGTAGTTGAAAATTCTTCCTTTAATACTGATCAATATTAGATGGCAGTCGAACAAAAATAATGACACTAGAACACGACAACATAAAGTAAATAAACTTAAATGAGTTAAAGGAAAACGTTCGCAATTTATTTTATGTGCGCTCGCTGCACAAAGTTCATATATTATTCAAAAATTAACTACTAAATCGAGCTTGTAACGCATTCGATTGAGAAAATAGGAAATGATTTACTTAATCCAGAAAGTAATTGATAATAATTGTGAAATATGAAATGATTGAGGTTTCATTAAATTGCTATACGAGTATTGATTTTGTCTTAGTATAAATTTTTGTAGTAGACTTACTTTCTCTAATTCCTTTAAAGACGCGGGGGACACGTCCGAGTGCCTTCTCAATTCCGGACTTCTGGGCGGCGCTAATCCACTCCCTACGCCGGGAGTTAGCCCTCCCGACGTTCCCAACCGTGCCTCAGAATGTCGCCTTTGTAATTCCTGAATTGGAATTTCCAATAAACTCTCCGATGAATCCTGTTGCAATGCAGCACGTGATTGAATTTTTCTGAAAACACACACCAAAAGCGTCTAAATCAAATTATTTTGTTACGATTTATGCACTCCTTAAATACGTAAACTTAGTGAAATGATTTATATAACCCAATGATACTGTAAGCACCTTTAAAAATAACAAAATTGAAATCTAAACTTGCAAAACTTTCGTTCTATTTATAATCTTATTAATTTCCAAACATTTAGAAGTTATGAATATAAAAGGAATAATAAATTGTTCGTTTACATTTATAAATTAATTAATATAAAGGAAATTAAATTCCTGAATAAACGTTAAAATTCTTTTAATGCTCCAATGTATGGATGAGATCGTCTGTGTAAAATGAAATTGCGAGTGTAGAATGCGCGTGGAATATTAATACCGTGAGTATGTGTCACGTATACAGCCAATTCTATTACCTGCGACAGACGCTGCATGTCCAGTTTGCTGGATCCTCGTCCTCGGCGATTTTACTATAGGAGGCGCAATCCTCGCACACCCTCTGCGTGCACTCGGCACACGTGCGGCTGAAATCTTCCGGCTTAAACGCCTTCAAGCACACGCGACAAGCACCTGCTCTGCTAGGCGGCCTTCCGGGCTCGTTTTTCTGCACGGCCAGTGAAGCCGGAGGCGGCGGTTTTTCCTCCGCGACCGGAGCCGCCGTCGAATCGATATCCGGTATTAGCGACGGTCTCGGTGACATTTTATTCACCGCTGAAAACAATGAAAAACAACAATGAACAATATTGTTATTCACGCGGGAGTCAGACGACAATGGGACAAAGCGCGGTGGAAAACGTTAGTTTTCATTTATGCACCACATCTCAGATGAAGCGACAACTTTATTTCCACCGCACGACTACATAAATATAATAATAACTCCTTTTGCGCTCTTGAATTACCCACCAGCTTCTGGGAAATACAATCGCTCAGGGGAAACTTAGGTGTTTTGTAATTGCTTTCGGGTCTAGACTTCCACACAATTGCCTCGAAATTGACTTTAAATCTCATTACTCTCATTTAAATATTAATTTAAATCAAGATAACATATTAATGAAATAAAATGATATTTCATATCCAATTTTAATTCTTATTACTTTACAATAGATTTATCAAATAAATACATTGTAACAGATATTCTACTATGCAGACAATAAATGGATATACTAGACCAGTGATTCTCAAACTGGGTGCCGCGGCATCCTGGGGTGCCGCGAGCGTATGCCCGGGGTGCCGCAGCAATAACCAAGGAATATTAAAAAATGTTTAAAGAAAATTACATGAGGAGGTAGACGAATTTGAGTTTCTACTTTTATTGCTGAATTATGGAAAATTGGCTAAAATTTGGGTCTTTAAAACGGAAAAGTGATGAACTCACTTAAGCGACTATGTTTTCAACCTGTTTTTAGGGTAGCTATGCCGCGAAATTTTTGTAGCCCGACAAGGGTGCCGCGAGATCTTTTTAGCTCGAAAAGTTTAAGAACCACTGGACTAGGCAGACAAGAGTGGACAAAAAAGACTGCACAGGCAAAACTGGACAGACAAGACTGAACTAATAAGACTGCCCAGATCAGACTAAATAGTCTAGATAGACAATATGGACAAGAATAGATAGATGAGATTATACAGGCAAGGCAAGGAAGATAAGACCAGACAGACATTACAAGGCAGACTAGACTAGAGAGACAAGACTAGACAGACAAGACTAGACAGACAAGACTAGAGAGACAAGACTAGACAGACAAGACTAGACAGACAAGACTAGACAGACAAGACTAGACAGACAAGACTAGACAGACAAGACTAGACAGACAAGACTAGACAGACAAGACTAGACAGACAAGACTAGACAGACAAGACTAGACAGACAAGACTAGACAGACAAGACTAGACAGACAAGACTAGACAGACAAGACTAGACAGACAAGACTAGACAGACAAGACTAGACAGACAAGACTAGACAGACAAGACTAGACAGACAAGACTAGACAGACAAGACTAGACAGACAAGACTAGACAGACAAGACTAGACAGACAAGACTAGACAGACAAGACTAGACAGACAAGACTAGACAGACAAGACTAGACAGACAAGACTAGACAGACAAGACTAGACAGACAAGACTAGACAGACAAGACTAGACAGACAAGACTAGACAGACAAGACTAGACAGACAAGACTAGACAGACAAGACTAGACAGACAAGACTAGACAGACAAGACTAGACAGACAAGACTAGACAGACAAGACTAGACAGACAAGACTAGACAGACAAGACTAGACAGACAAGACTAGACAGACAAGACTAGACAGACAAGACTAGACAGACAAGACTAGACAGACAAGACTAGACAGACAAGACTAGACAGACAAGACTAGACAGACAAGACTAGACAGACAAGACTAGACAGACAAGACTAGACAGACAAGACTAGACAGACAAGACTAGACAGACAAGACTAGACAGACAAGACTAGACAGACAAGACTAGACAGACAAGACTAGACAGACAAGACTAGACAGACAAGACTAGACAGACAAGACTAGACAGACAAGACTAGACAGACAAGACTAGACAGACAAGACTAGACAGACAAGACTAGACAGACAAGACTAGACAGACAAGACTAGACAGACAAGACTAGACAGACAAGACTAGACAGACAAGACTAGACAGACAAGACTAGACAGACAAGACTAGACAGACAAGACTAGACAGACAAGACTAGACAGACAAGACTAGACAGACAAGACTAGACAGACAAGACTAGACAGACAAGACTAGACAGACAAGACTAGACAGACAAGACTAGACAGACAAGACTAGACAGACAAGACTAGACAGACAAGACTAGACAGACAAGACTAGACAGACAAGACTAGACAGACAAGACTAGACAGACAAGACTAGACAGACAAGACTAGACAGACAAGACTAGACAGACAAGACTAGACAGACAAGACTAGACAGACAAGACTAGACAGACAAGACTAGACAGACAAGACTAGACAGACAAGACTAGACAGACAAGACTAGACAGACAAGACTAGACAGACAAGACTAGACAGACAAGACTAGACAGACAAGACTAGACAGACAAGACTAGACAGACAAGACTAGACAGACAAGACTAGACAGACAAGACTAGACAGACAAGACTAGACAGACAAGACTAGACAGACAAGACTAGACAGACAAGACTAGACAGACAAGACTAGACAGACAAGACTAGACAGACAAGACTAGACAGACAAGACTAGACAGACAAGACTAGACAGACAAGACTAGACAGACAAGACTAGACAGACAAGACTAGACAGACAAGACTAGACAGACAAGACTAGACAGACAAGACTAGACAGACAAGACTAGACAGACAAGACTAGACAGACAAGACTAGACAGACAAGACTAGACAGACAAGACTAGACAGACAAGACTAGACAGACAAGACTAGACAGACAAGACTAGACAGACAAGACTAGACAGACAAGACTAGACAGACAAGACTAGACAGACAAGACTAGACAGACAAGACTAGACAGACAAGACTAGACAGACAAGACTAGACAGACAAGACTAGACAGACAAGACTAGACAGACAAGACTAGACAGACAAGACTAGACAGACAAGACTAGACAGACAAGACTAGACAGACAAGACTAGACAGACAAGACTAGACAGACAAGACTAGACAGACAAGACTAGACAGACAAGACTAGACAGACAAGACTAGACAGACAAGACTAGACAGACAAGACTAGACAGACAAGACTAGACAGACAAGACTAGACAGACAAGACTAGACAGACAAGACTAGACAGACAAGACTAGACAGACAAGACTAGACAGACAAGACTAGACAGACAAGACTAGACAAGACTAGACAGACAAGACTAGACAGACAAGACTAGACAGACAAGACTAGACAGACAAGACTAGACAGACAAGACTAGACAGACAAGACTAGACAGACAAGACTAGACAGACAAGACTAGACAGACAAGACTAGACAGACAAGACTAGACAGACAAGACTAGACAGACAAGACTAGACAGACAAGACTAGACAGACAAGACTAGACAGACAAGACTAGACAGACAAGACTAGACAGACAAGACTAGACAGACAAGACTAGACAGACAAGACTAGACAGACAAGACTAGACAGACAAGACTAGACAGACAAGACTAGACAGACAAGACTAGACAGACAAGACTAGACAGACAAGACTAGACAGACAAGACTAGACAGACAAGACTAGACAGACAAGACTAGACAGACAAGACTAGACAGACAAGACTAGACAGACAAGACTAGACAGACAAGACTAGACAGACAAGACTAGACAGACAAGACTAGACAGACAAGACTAGACAGACAAGACTAGACAGACAAGACTAGACAGACAAGACTAGACAGACAAGACTAGACAGACAAGACTAGACAGACAAGACTAGACAGACAAGACTAGACAGACAAGACTAGACAGACAAGACTAGACAGACAAGACTAGACAGACAAGACTAGACAGACAAGACTAGACAGACAAGACTAGACAGACAAGACTAGACAGACAAGACTAGACAGACAAGACTAGACAGACAAGACTAGACAGACAAGACTAGACAGACAAGACTAGACAGACAAGACTAGACAGACAAGACTAGACAGACAAGACTAGACAGACAAGACTAGACAGACAAGACTAGACAGACAAGACTAGACAGACAAGACTAGACAGACAAGACTAGACAGACAAGACTAGACAGACAAGACTAGACAGACAAGACTAGACAGACAAGACTAGACAGACAAGACTAGACAGACAAGACTAGACAGACAAGACTAGACAGACAAGACTAGACAGACAAGACTAGACAGACAAGACTAGACAGACAAGACTAGACAGACAAGACTAGACAGACAAGACTAGACAGACAAGACTAGACAGACAAGACTAGACAGACAAGACTAGACAGACAAGACTAGACAGACAAGACTAGACAGACAAGACTAGACAGACAAGACTAGACAGACAAGACTAGACAGACAAGACTAGACAGACAAGACTAGACAGACAAGACTAGACAGACAAGACTAGACAGACAAGACTAGACAGACAAGACTAGACAGACAAGACTAGACAGACAAGACTAGACAGACAAGACTAGACAGACAAGACTAGACAGACAAGACTAGACAGACAAGACTAGACAGACAAGACTAGACAGACAAGACTAGACAGACAAGACTAGACAGACAAGACTAGACAGACAAGACTAGACAGACAAGACTAGACAGACAAGACTAGACAGACAAGACTAGACAGACAAGACTAGACAGACAAGACTAGACAGACAAGACTAGACAGACAAGACTAGACAGACAAGACTAGACAGACAAGACTAGACAGACAAGACTAGACAGACAAGACTAGACAGACAAGACTAGACAGACAAGACTAGACAGACAAGACTAGACAGACAAGACTAGACAGACAAGACTAGACAGACAAGACTAGACAGACAAGACTAGACAGACAAGACTAGACAGACAAGACTAGACAGACAAGACTAGACAGACAAGACTAGACAGACAAGACTAGACAGACAAGACTAGACAGACAAGACTAGACAGACAAGACTAGACAGACAAGACTAGACAGACAAGACTAGACAGACAAGACTAGACAGACAAGACTAGACAGACAAGACTAGACAGACAAGACTAGACAGACAAGACTAGACAGACAAGACTAGACAGACAAGACTAGACAGACAAGACTAGACAGACAAGACTAGACAGACAAGACTAGACAGACAAGACTAGACAGACAAGACTAGACAGACAAGACTAGACAGACAAGACTAGACAGACAAGACTAGACAGACAAGACTAGACAGACAAGACTAGACAGACAAGACTAGACAGACAAGACTAGACAGACAAGACTAGACAGACAAGACTAGACAGACAAGACTAGACAGACAAGACTAGACAGACAAGACTAGACAGACAAGACTAGACAGACAAGACTAGACAGACAAGACTAGACAGACAAGACTAGACAGACAAGACTAGACAGACAAGACTAGACAGACAAGACTAGACAGACAAGACTAGACAGACAAGACTAGACAGACAAGACTAGACAGACAAGACTAGACAGACAAGACTAGACAGACAAGACTAGACAGACAAGACTAGACAGACAAGACTAGACAGACAAGACTAGACAGACAAGACTAGACAGACAAGACTAGACAGACAAGACTAGACAGACAAGACTAGACAGACAAGACTAGACAGACAAGACTAGACAGACAAGACTAGACAGACAAGACTAGACAGACAAGACTAGACAGACAAGACTAGACAGACAAGACTAGACAGACAAGACTAGACAGACAAGACTAGACAGACAAGACTAGACAGACAAGACTAGACAGACAAGACTAGACAGACAAGACTAGACAGACAAGACTAGACAGACAAGACTAGACAGACAAGACTAGACAGACAAGACTAGACAGACAAGACTAGACAGACAAGACTAGACAGACAAGACTAGACAGACAAGACTAGACAGACAAGACTAGACAGACAAGACTAGACAGACAAGACTAGACAGACAAGACTAGACAGACAAGACTAGACAGACAAGACTAGACAGACAAGACTAGACAGACAAGACTAGACAGACAAGACTAGACAGACAAGACTAGACAGACAAGACTAGACAGACAAGACTAGACAGACAAGACTAGACAGACAAGACTAGACAGACAAGACTAGACAGACAAGACTAGACAGACAAGACTAGACAGACAAGACTAGACAGACAAGACTAGACAGACAAGACTAGACAGACAAGACTAGACAGACAAGACTAGACAGACAAGACTAGACAGACAAGACTAGACAGACAAGACTAGACAGACAAGACTAGACAGACAAGACTAGACAGACAAGACTAGACAGACAAGACTAGACAGACAAGACTAGACAGACAAGACTAGACAGACAAGACTAGACAGACAAGACTAGACAGACAAGACTAGACAGACAAGACTAGACAGACAAGACTAGACAGACAAGACTAGACAGACAAGACTAGACAGACTAGACAGACAAGACTACACAGACAAGACTACACAGACAAGACTAGACAGACAAGACTAGACAGACAAGACTAGACAGACAAGACTAGACAGACAAAACTAGATAAACCAGACGGACGAAACTTGACAGAAAATACTAGATTGACAAGACTAGACAGACAAGATGGACAAGACATACCAGACAAATCTAGATAGACAAGATTAGATACGATCCATGACTGGGGTACGATCCATGATGAATCCAAGACTGGCAAGTATAGACACACAAGTCCAGACAGATAAAACCGAACAGACAATGCCGTACAGAGAAAACTGGGGAGACTAGATAGACAAGACTAGACTGACAAGTCTAGACTGACAAGTCTAGACGGACAAAACTAGGGAGAAAAGACTTGACAGTCAAGATTAAACACAAAGGACTAGGCGGTCATGATTAAACACACAAGACAAGAAAATCTTGACTAGACAGTCTTGAGTAATTACACAAGATAAGACTGGGAACAAGGTATTCAGACAAAACTAAACAGTGTTCACTATCACAAGATATGTTAAACAAGCCAAGGCTAGTCAGACAGCACTATAATAAAATGTATTTTGTTAAAATTTAGGAAAAGCACTCAGAGTAGATAAATAATAGATACCGGTGGAGGGTTAGTGGATATGTTAAAACATGGAGGTTGCAAGGGGAATGCTTTTTCGCCAAAAAGAAACAAATATCGAAAATAAAATTACATCCGTTCCAATTCAAGTGGAATAAGGTTTCATTAAAGCGCACAATTCCCGTTAGGTTTCCAACTTGTGCTTTCTGCAGAAGAAGAAAACTTATTTAAAGATTAAAAAATCGTTATCATTTTTCTTTCACACTTGGGGTTAGTTAACAGTGCGAAGCCGCAATGAAACTAAAAGATCTAATAAATGTCCTTCCCCGTCTCACCCTCACTCACTTCTCTTTTCGTTGCGCTTGTTTGCGCAAAAAGATGTACACCATTAGTTACGCATCTAAGTCTTTGTCACTATCTCCATTCGAGCTGACGCTCGTATCTCGGCGCGTCAAGGCTTCCACTTCTCGCAATTGTATTGTTTCAGCCCTCTCGTTCCCAGAGTTCATTTTGGACACAATTTCCTCCCTTTACATTGCCCTTCCCTTTCCACATTAAAACAATATTTTCCTTACACTTTCAAACGAAAATTATAACGACAAACTTACACGAATCAAATGAAATAAAAAAATAATAATTTAGAACTGAGTTAATTATTTACAACGTAAATCAACAATCCTATAAATCTTGACTAATCTTGTCTGTCGAGTCTGAAATCTATTTTCGCATATTTTGAATTTTTATTTATAATAGTGATCTGTTTATTCTCTTTATTCCACTATACCATCCCACGGCTTTATTTTCTTTTCAATTATATCTTACATCTTACATTGTTTCAATACCTAGTGGTATACTTTTATAAAAGACGATTATCACATACATAGTTACGATAGTTACGATACTAGTGGTTATTACAAACAAGATCGTATTGCAATGAAGATGGAAGTGTTTAATATCAAGTGATTCATTCACAGCTGCATATTCTGTAGAAAAGTTTGTGATAATGCAGGAGCTTGTGTGAGCCTTTAACTATGTAATTTGTGTATTTAAATATATAAATGAAATTGAACAACTTTCAACAAAGTTGGGTGAATGCGGATGAAAATCCGGCAGCAACGAACTGCCTACTTAACAATTCACGCCGCTGTGAGGAGATTTTATTAAAATAAATTGTAGGTGGAATTGGCGCAGTATGGGTTTGATTAAAAATTTACTTCAAAGTTTACACCAATTCAGTAAACAATTTTCTTTCTGTTGAACCTCAATTTGTCATGACTGTCTAGTTTTGTTTATCTGATCTGACCTGTTTAGACGAAATACAAAGCGAGTTAGAGCAAGGCCGCACAAGGCACATATGTAACTTTTATAGCTCGGTAACTTCGTCGTCGATTACTTTTATGCTTAAGAATTTATGCCTAGTCATAAAGTGACCCATTTAACTTCTCTAATCAGAATATATTTCGATACTAAAAATATTTTAAATTTAATATTATCTATAAATTTATATATATACAAGGTGTTTACGGTCTTGTGATTTTATTTTCAAGAGGTGATTAAACAACTTAACAGAAGATCTTTAAAATGTCTTAACAAAAGTTGCATAATAAGAGAGATATTACAATTTAGTTGCATAATAAGAGAGGTATTAAGTTGCGACGAGTCGCAACAATTTTCAAATCATACTTACGGTCTACCTTAATATTAGTCTTCACAGTACTTACAAGATAATCAATATTCGGTAAACATAGCTGACCTGAATTAATTTGACTGATGATGTAATTATAATAATTTGAATTTAAATAAAGCTATAATATAGCAATATATAACCATTACATGATACTAGCAACGGTAATTTGAGACAGTTTTCGAACCCTTGTTACATCCTCCCTCGCAATAATAAACGACATCGGCACCACTGCTAACTTAGGTTCTGCGGATCAGCTACGAGCCCCAATTAAAAATAATGTCGCAACATATATCTTCCTTTGTATATGGGCAACAGGTGTCCTGTCCGATCGTATGCGGGGGAAAATTTGCAGCGATTGTTTATAAATATTAGCTTTAATAACGATTATTTCGAGGGTTGTGTGTTTGGGGAGGGAGGGCAGTTTGCTCGATATTAGCAACCGCAATAACTTGGGGTAATTCCCTCATGGGAAGTATGAACAGCGAGGTTCGGCGGCAAATATTAATTGATGCATGGAACTCGCACCCCAATTTCATATAATGTATACTCAGGGTGTAGGGAAATTAATATGTGGAGTATTTGTATAAGATATTTTCAGTAAAATTTGCAGAATAATGTTAAAACGTAAAATATCGGGTAATAAATAATTGGAAATATTGTTAAAATACCAATGATGGTTTTGTGGCGTTTCAGATAAGTCTAAACCGCGCGCCGCATGAGGCCCAATACAAGTTCATTGTCTGTCTAGTCTTATTAGTCTAGTCTTGTCTATCCAGTCTTGCCTGTATAGTCTTGTCTGTCCAGTCTTGTATGTCTAGCTTTGTCTGTCTAGTCTTGGCTGTATAGTCTTGTCTATCTAGTCTTGTCTGTCTAGTCTTGTCTGTCTAGTCTTGTCTGTCTAGATTTGTAATAGCCTTATATTTGGAAATTGGCAAGAGATTTTACCCAACATATAAATCTACCCTGGCATTGGATAAGGGCTCATGCTGGTCGTAAAGGAAATGGAAGGGCCGATGCGTTAGCTAAACAGGCGTCTGGTTCGGATTTAGAGGAAGACGGATCAGTATTCGAGGATCAAATTATACGACAAAATTTCACGTCAAGTTATAAAACGGAAACTGTCCCTATACTTATTTCGCGAATTGCCAAGTCGATGGGAGTCAGCAAAAACAAGTCGTTGGAGAAAATAGTTTACTCTTCCCTGTCTAGTCCAGTATATCTAGTCTTGTCTGTCTAGCCTTATCTGTCTGGTCTTGAATGTCCAAGCTTGTCCGTCTAGTCTTATATGGTTAGTCTTGTCTGTCTATTTCGACATTGTCAAAAATTCTTATTACGTCCATAATGTAATTACAATTCCATTTAACTTAACAATAATTAGGACATTTTTGAAACACCGCGGGCAACATTAAAAACTCATAATAACCCGAGACGAGAAGGCCTTTTCATCCCCGTTCACTTTCTCAACAGAGTTCATTTAAACTCATTCAAATAATCCCTCCTCTAGAGACTTACTAATAAGTAGCAAATGACTGCCTTTCAAAAAGAATATACGTCACTCATGTAGAATTTATTTTCTTCTAAATTTGAATTCTTCATGAAACACTTACGAAATTACTTGGCTTTAAAGCTGATAGGTTTAAATACACAATACTTTGCAATGGAAAAATAATTAAATCAATGTTTAGTTGCAGATTAAAGCAAAGAAGACGAAAAGACGGTCAATGAGTAATCTCAAGAGCAGATTTCAAGAATGCATTCGTACAGGAGGACGGAATCTAAAGCATGTAATTACTAAAATATCATTAATGTTTCTTAAATGGAGTTGGTGAAACCACCCTACGTTATAGATACAAACTTTTCACAATACAATTTACCTATATATAACGGGTGACACAAAAACGGGAACTTCCAATAAAACCAAGAGTGATAGAATAATAGCATTTAAGAAACAAACTTAAAACAAACGGAACACAGCCTGAATATATAAATATATTCAGCCTTTCCGGAGCTCTATAACAATTACTGAGTCATTTTAACTAACTCACAAGTTTCATATGAGATTTGTTTTGGTAGTCCTAAAAAAACTCAGTAAATGTTATAGAGCTCCGGAAAGGCTGAATATATTTATATATTCAGGCTGTGTTCCGTTTGTTATAAATTTGTTTCTTAAATGGTATTATTCCATCACTCTTGGTTTAATTGGAAGTTCCAGTTTTGTGTCGCCCGTAATATATAGGTAAATTGTATGATGAACTAGATACATATACTATGTTGTTAGCAACTGGTTTTAATTCAATTTTAACTGAAAATCGAATCCATGTTTGTATTTAATAATAAATAGTTGCAGCATTTTTAATTCACTGCAGAAATTACAATATAAAAGTTTATGTTTTCATTTTGTATACAGAGTAATGAAAAAGTTTTAGTTCAAACATTTTTCCTGGAACCTTCATTAAACACGTACTGAAATATGTATTACATTCTATACAAAACTACATTACAATGAGAGAAAAAAAAATAGTAATAAACACGCTCTGTAATTTAAAGTGCAACGTGTACGCAATGCATACGTTAATGCACACTATACGTACATTTTTTGTATCCAGGAATTATTAATAATAAATTAGATTAGAAGTGTGGAATGTATATGTTTTGCATGTCAAAAGTTTGTTTTTTATTAGTGCTACATTGTTAGTAATAGTGATATATACAGGAATTTTTTGATCCAGTTGATTGTGTAAATGAGATTAGCTGCAATAAAGTAATGTAAAGTGTCTATATGTAGCAAAGCATATAAATAATGAAACATTTCTTTACAAAACAATAAAATATTTATTACCAAACATTTGTTAGAAAATATTGTTTTATAAATGTTTCTTTATTGAAATAATAATGTATGTCCAAGCAGTGTCCAAGAAGATTCTACAGGACTGGACAAGTGTCAATAGTTCCCGACAATATTAAGGAAAGAATAGATAAATCTAATTTTCACATTGTAAATATTAAATTTATAATACGTAAGATGTTTTATAACATCATTATTTCAATCTTCACCATTTTAAATTTCTAAACAACTTCTGCATTCAAATACTAAACAATTTACTGAATTGTCACACTGGAGAAACTCAAATACCAGAACTAAACTAAAGCACGTTTGTAAACAGAATAAACATTCTTGGCAGTTGAGGTCCTTAACCGAAACAACTCACAAATCTCGTTAATTTACCAACAACTTGTCAGTGCCTGCCTGATCCAAATATTAATTCTTAATAAATGTATCACATGCAGAAGAAAGTTTAGTCGGGATAAACAGATATTTCTTACTTAGTCCTAACTAGTATAACATAGTTTCGTCTGGTTTTCTGCCTGGTGCCTATCTTAACATCTCTGTCTAGTCTTGTCTGTTCAGTCTTGTTTGTCTAATCTTGTCTGTTTAGTCTTGTCTGTTAAGTATTGTCTGTCTAGTTTTGTCTGTGTAGTCTTGTCTGTCTAGTCTTGTCTGTCTAGTCTTGTCTGTCTAGTCTTGTCCGTCTAGTCTTGTCTGTCTAGTCTTGTCTGTCTAGTCTTGTCTGTCTAGTCTTGTCTGTCTAGTCTTGTCTGTCTAGTCTTGTCTGTCTAGTCTTGTCTGTCTAGTCTTGTCTGTCTAGTCTTGTGTATCTAGTCTTGTCTGTCTAGTCTCGTTTGTCTAGTCTCGTTTGTCTAGTCTTGTCTGTCTAGTCTTGTCTGTCTAGTCTTGTCTGTCTAGTCTTGTCTGTCTAGTCTTGTCTGTCTAGTCTTGTCTGTCTAGTCTTGTCTGTCTAGTCTTGTCTGTCTAGTCTTGTCTGTCTAGTCTTGTCTGTCTAGTCTGTCTAGTCTTGTCTGTCTAGTCTTGTCTGTCTAGTCTTGTCTGTCTAGTCTTGTCTGTCTAGTCTTGTCTGTCTAGTCTTGTCTGTCTAGTCTTGTCTGTCTAGTCTTGTCTGTCTAGTCTTGTCTGTCTAGTCTTGTCTGTCTAGTCTTGTCTGTCTAGTCTTGTCTGTCTAGTCTTGTCTGTCTAGTCTTGTCTGTCTAGTCTTGTCTGTCTAGTCTTGTCTGTCTAGTCTTGTCTGTCTAGTCTTGTCTGTCTAGTCTTGTCTGTCTAGTCTTGTCTGTCTAGTCTTGTCTGTCTAGTCTTGTCTGTCTAGTCTTGTCTGTCTAGTCTTGTCTGTCTAGTCTTGTCTGTCTAGTCTTGTCTGTCTAGTCTTGTCTGTCTAGTCTTGTCTGTCTAGTCTTGTCTGTCTAGTCTTGTCTGTCTAGTCTTGTCTGTCTAGTCTTGTCTGTCTAGTCTTGTCTGTCTAGTCTTGTCTGTCTAGTCTTGTCTGTCTAGTCTTGTCTGTCTAGTCTTGTCTGTCTAGTCTTGTCTGTCTAGTCTTGTCTGTCTAGTCTTGTCTGTCTAGTCTTGTCTGTCTAGTCTTGTCTGTCTAGTCTTGTCTGTCTAGTCTTGTCTGTCTAGTCTTGTCTGTCTAGTCTTGTCTGTCTAGTCTTGTCTGTCTAGTCTTGTCTGTCTAGTCTTGTCTGTCTAGTCTTGTCTGTCTAGTCTTGTCTGTCTAGTCTTGTCTGTCTAGTCTTGTCTGTCTAGTCTTGTCTGTCTAGTCTTGTCTGTCTAGTCTTGTCTGTCTAGTCTTGTCTGTCTAGTCTTGTCTGTCTAGTCTTGTCTGTCTAGTCTTGTCTGTCTAGTCTTGTCTGTCTAGTCTTGTCTGTCTAGTCTTGTCTGTCTAGTCTTGTCTGTCTAGTCTTGTCTGTCTAGTCTTGTCTGTCTAGTCTTGTCTGTCTAGTCTTGTCTGTCTAGTCTTGTCTGTCTAGTCTTGTCTGTCTAGTCTTGTCTGTCTAGTCTTGTCTGTCTAGTCTTGTCTGTCTAGTCTTGTCTGTCTAGTCTTGTCTGTCTAGTCTTGTCTGTCTAGTCTTGTCTGTCTAGTCTTGTCTGTCTAGTCTTGTCTGTCTAGTCTTGTCTGTCTAGTCTTGTCTGTCTAGTCTTGTCTGTCTAGTCTTGTCTGTCTAGTCTTGTCTGTCTAGTCTTGTCTGTCTAGTCTTGTCTGTCTAGTCTTGTCTGTCTAGTCTTGTCTGTCTAGTCTTGTCTGTCTAGTCTTGTCTGTCTAGTCTTGTCTGTCTAGTCTTGTCTGTCTAGTCTTGTCTGTCTAGTCTTGTCTGTCTAGTCTTGTCTGTCTAGTCTTGTCTGTCTAGTCTTGTCTGTCTAGTCTTGTCTGTCTAGTCTTGTCTGTCTAGTCTTGTCTGTCTAGTCTTGTCTGTCTAGTCTTGTCTGTCTAGTCTTGTCTGTCTAGTCTTGTCTGTCTAGTCTTGTCTGTCTAGTCTTGTCTGTCTAGTCTTGTCTGTCTAGTCTTGTCTGTCTAGTCTTGTCTGTCTAGTCTTGTCTGTCTAGTCTTGTCTGTCTAGTCTTGTCTGTCTAGTCTTGTCTGTCTAGTCTTGTCTGTCTAGTCTTGTCTGTCTAGTCTTGTCTGTCTAGTCTTGTCTGTCTAGTCTTGTCTGTCTAGTCTTGTCTGTCTAGTCTTGTCTGTCTAGTCTTGTCTGTCTAGTCTTGTCTGTCTAGTCTTGTCTGTCTAGTCTTGTCTGTCTAGTCTTGTCTGTCTAGTCTTGTCTGTCTAGTCTTGTCTGTCTAGTCTTGTCTGTCTAGTCTTGTCTGTCTAGTCTTGTCTGTCTAGTCTTGTCTGTCTAGTCTTGTCTGTCTAGTCTTGTCTGTCTAGTCTTGTCTGTCTAGTCTTGTCTGTCTAGTCTTGTCTGTCTAGTCTTGTCTGTCTAGTCTTGTCTGTCTAGTCTTGTCTGTCTAGTCTTGTCTGTCTAGTCTTGTCTGTCTAGTCTTGTCTGTCTAGTCTTGTCTGTCTAGTCTTGTCTGTCTAGTCTTGTCTGTCTAGTCTTGTCTGTCTAGTCTTGTCTGTCTAGTCTTGTCTGTCTAGTCTTGTCTGTCTAGTCTTGTCTGTCGAGTCTTGTCTGTCTAGTCTTGTCTGTCCTAGTCTTGTCTGTCTAGTCTTGTCTGTCTAGTCTTGTCTGTCTAGTCTTGTCTGTCTAGTCTTGTCTGTCTAGTCTTGTCTGTCTAGTCTTGTCTGTCTAGTCTTGTCTGTCTAGTCTTGTCTGTCTAGTCTTGTCTGTCTAGTCTTGTCTGTCTAGTCTTGTCTGTCTAGTCTTGTCTGTCTAGTCTTGTCTGTCTAGTCTTGTCTGTCTAGTCTTGTCTGTCTAGTCTTGTCTGTCTAGTCTTGTCTGTCTAGTCTTGTCTGTCTAGTCTTGTCTGTCTAGTCTTGTCTGTCTAGTCTTGTCTGTCTAGTCTTGTCTGTCTAGTCTTGTCTGTCTAGTCTTGTCTGTCTAGTCTTGTCTGTCTAGTCTTGTCTGTCTAGTCTTGTCTGTCTAGTCTTGTCTGTCTAGTCTTGTCTGTCTAGTCTTGTCTGTCTAGTCTTGTCTGTCTAGTCTTGTCTGTCTAGTCTTGTCTGTCTAGTCTTGTCTGTCTAGTCTTGTCTGTCTAGTCTTGTCTGTCTAGTCTTGTCTGTCTAGTCTTGTCTGTCTAGTCTTGTCTGTCTAGTCTTGTCTGTCTAGTCTTGTCTGTCTAGTCTTGTCTGTCTAGTCTTGTCTGTCTAGTCTTGTCTGTCTAGTCTTGTCTGTCTAGTCTTGTCTGTCTAGTCTTGTCTGTCTAGTCTTGTCTGTCTAGTCTTGTCTGTCTAGTCTTGTCTGTCTAGTCTTGTCTGTCTAGTCTTGTCTGTCTAGTCTTGTCTGTCTAGTCTTGTCTGTCTAGTCTTGTCTGTCTAGTCTTGTCTGTCTAGTCTCTAGTCTTGTCTGTCTAGTCTTGTCTGTCTAGTCTTGTCTGTCTAGTCTTGTCTGTCTAGTCTTGTCTGTCTAGTCTTGTCTGTCTAGTCTGTCTAGTCTTGTCTGTCTAGTCTTGTCTGTCTAGTCTTGTCTGTCTAGTCTTGTCTGTCTAGTCTTGTCTGTCTAGTCTTGTCTGTCTAGTCTTGTCTGTCTAGTCTTGTCTGTCTAGTCTTGTCTGTCTAGTCTTGTCTGTCTAGTCTTGTCTGTCTAGTCTTGTCTGTCTAGTCTTGTCTGTCTAGTCTTGTCTGTCTAGTCTTGTCTGTCTAGTCTTGTCTGTCTAGCCTTGTCTGTCTAGTCTTGTCTGTCTAGTCTTGTCTGTCTAGTCTTGTTTGTCTAGTCTTGTCTGTCTAGTCTTGTCTGTCTAGTCTTGTCTGTTTAGTCTTGTCTGTCTAGTCTTGTCTGTCTAGTCTTGTCTGTCTAGTCTTGTCTGTCTAGTCTTGTCTGTCTAGTCTTGTCTGTCAAGTCTTGTCTGTCTAGTCTTGTCTGTCTAGTCTTGTCTGTCTAGTCTTGTCCGTCTAGTCTTGTCTGTCTCGTCTTGTCTGTCTAGTCTTTTTTGCCTAGTCTTGTCTGTCTAGTCTTGCCTGTCTAGTCTGGTTTGTTTAGTCTGTCTAGGCTTATTAGTCTTCCTTATATCGCGTTATTTGGTTAGTGTTGTTTCATTTTTATATATTATTGGGCAAATTTCAATGAAATATCTAACATTAGAATAAGAGATTTCATTAAAAGACTAATACTATTTTTGTCCGTGTAAATATTTGAGAGGATCGGGTCAGGATAAAAAAGGCACAGTGGTAGCATTCCCTTGTCAGTTGTGCAGCAGATGTAGGGACGAAGAGCACTACATTAATTATGAAAGAGCTTTTAGAGGCACGAGCAAAGGAAAAGTAACACTTTTGTCTTTTATATTCCTGCTAGGAGATAACATTAATTTAATGAACGCAGGAAGGCAACAACAAGAAAATTTAATAAAACACTTCCAAGGCAGAGAACAGGAAAATAAATTGCTATGAGAGATTTTAACAACCAGTGCCTGCCGAGCGTAAGATGAGAAATAAATCTTATTTTGAAATACATTAAACATTTTTCTTAAAAAAATTGATCTTCTGGTCTAAGAACACTCAATAATGCACACAATGCATCATCGATAGTAAATGTTAATTGTTTAATTCCTTCAGCAGCACACAATTCTAATAATTATCGCAGCCACATTTATTGTAAGAACCACGTCGGTCGATCAAATGCCAAAATTTAGGTGGAGCACAATATACTTATACATCCCTTACTCGTTGGAACGGTTATAAAGGGTCTTCCAGTAAGAGGTTTCATTTTCAAAATCCCCCCAATTTAAGAGTTGTCATGAGTCAACCTGTAACTACTTGTCAGATGACAAGTAAAAACTACGCCATTAATAAAAATGGAACGATAAACTGGAAATTCAACAACGCACTAAAATTAAAGTTCAGTTAACACAAGAACTCACACCTACCGGTCATTAACAACGTCGTGTCTTTGCTGATTGGGTCCTTGAAATGCATCAAACTGATTCGGAATTTCATCGAAAAATCATCTTGAGTGATGAGGCACATTTTCACCTCAGAGGCTACGTTAACAAGCGGAACTGTCGCATTTTGGGCGCGGAAAACCCAAGAATTATTGTTGAAAAGCCTCTGCATCCTCAAAGTGTGAATGTTTGGTGCGGTTTTTGATCTGGACTTTTTCGAAAATGAGCAACTATGAGCAAAATGAGTTACGGCGAATAGATTGCTTTATCGAACGATGATTAATGATTTTCTATAGCCAGAATTGGATGGTATTAATGTGGACGACGTTTATTTTCAACAAGACGGTGCTACGTGCCACACAAGTAACGATTCCATCGCTCTTTTGCATAAAAAGTTTCCTGACCGTGTGATTTCTCGAAAAGGCGGTCACAATTGGTCACCGAGATCATATAATTTAACACCTCTAGACTTTTTTCTTTAGGGCTACGTGAAAGATAAGGTTTATTGGCCCACAATCGATTCAATTCCCCAAGGATGGAATTCGTGAAATTACCGAGGACATGGCCATGTGCGAATTGGTGATGGAAAATTTCATGAAAAGGATATGGTCCTGCAAGCGTAGCCGTGGCGGCCAATTGGAGAATATTGTTTTTAATGGCATAAACTCATATTTACAATTACTTAAACATGGGAAGTAATGGCCGTCATTGAAGAAAGAAAAACTTCATGCTGACTAATGATGAAACTGCTGAGACTAATAATTAAAGAAAATATTCAAGGGAAAAATCTGTTGGTAGACGTCAGAACTCCTGGCTGAAAGACCTCAGAAGATGGTTTGGGTGCACTTCCTTTGAAATCTTTCGAGCTGCTGTATCCAGAAAAATGTTAGCTATGTGGATCGCCAACCTTCGAAAGAAAAGTGCGTCATAAAAAGAAGAAACGTCCGATGATTTCGATTAAATATACTCGTTTTTTTTTTAGATATCAAAATGAAACCTCTTATTGGAAAACCCTATACAATTCTGACGAAACAAAATTTCTTTGGTTCTGGGTTTATTTTATGATTTGTTATCATGCATCATTAGCACTTAACGTTTACCTATGTAATGTTGGAAACAAAAATACACATTTTGTTTTTCCAAATTGCGAAAATATTGAAAAAAATTCGAATCAAACTCGAAGAGAATTAAATTCTCTATAAGAAATCTCATTACTTATCGATTTTTTTGTCTGCAAAGTTGGTGATAATCAACTTTCAAACAAAGTCAAATTTTGTAATTAAAATGTTTCTTGTCTAAAAGATTCGAAAATAACTGGAAAACTAAACGAAATTTTGAAAAATGTTTCAAATAAAACTTGTAGTGAATTAAATTTGTTATAAGAAATCTTGTTATCTAGTGATTTTCTGTGTGTTAAGTTGGCAGTGATTAAAATTGAGATAAAGTCAAAACCTTCTTCTTTTTATGATTACGATCCTCATTATTCTTGTTTCAAATATCTGTGGCCATGTTAAAAATTTTTTTAATGAAACATAATTTTTGTCTTTACATAATTGCATAATGTACTGTTTTTACAGCTATATTTAACATTTTCATCATTTTTAAATCCACGTCGCTATTATTTGTCTTTTTATACAAATGCTGATTTAAACTCGTACGAAAGTCGCAATTTAAAGTCGCACGAAAAAAAAACATGACATAAATATTGCAAACATTCGTTATTTATTGACGGAATTATGGCCGTGTTTCACAAATCAAAGGACGCAATTTATCGCCCATGGAAATTTTAATTTGATTGTTTCGGATTAATTGTCGCAACATTTGTTCGCACGCGCGCGATCCATTATGTACACATTTTGTGCGATGAAATTGCACCCCGCAATGTTCCCTCCCACGAAAATCCCTATGTTGCTAATAAACCAGCCGACAGCCCCAAAAATTATTCCCGCCGCGAACATTTGCTCCCACATAATTTAACAGGAAATGTAATGAATAGGGTAAAATATTATGTTTATAAAGATTACAATGTTAAATTTGTAAGAGACATTTTTTATTATATTCAGAATTTAATTCTCGTTTATAGTAGAATTTTGTTGTATGCTAATTTTCAGCCTGACAAACAAATAAGTTTACATTTTACTGTAAAACCAATCGTACTATATACAGGGTCCGTCAAAAGTATTGCAACAAGGGATGTAGAATTAACAGTCGTGCTATTTAAGAAATGTTATAAACTTATTAAAGTCGGAACATATAAATGTACAGCCTGAATGTATAAATATATTTAATCTTTAGCTCCATAATACAAGGATTACAAAACAGTAGTTCTTGTTTGTGCCACGAAAGTGGACTGGGAGCTAGTAAACAACTTACAAATTTCACATGAGATTTGTTTTGTAGTCCTTAAAAGACTTAATAATATCATAGAGCTACGGAAAGGTTGAATATATTTATATAATAAGACTGTGTTCCGAGTTTCATAAGTTTATATGATTATCTATGACGTAGTATGTAGTTTTACCAATAGTAAATTATCATTTAAATCCATAACTTGCCAAGTTCATGTCTCTCCCAAAAAATGTAAAAATCAAAATCTAACCTCCAGTCATCCACGAGGCTTTTAAGTAGCTGTTTTTCATGTTAAAATTCATAACAGCTAAGCTGCACTGATGATAGATACATTTCGAAACGCGTCTGCAGATGGCTGAAGTTAATAGAAAGATATCATCTTAAAAACTAAAAGATCTTAATGTTATTTATTTATTCTTTCGATCTGATCAATTTCGATTTGATCTTTCTTAGATCTTATAATCTTAAAGTTATTTTTGTAGTTCTTGTTCAGTGCCACGAACGTGGACTGGGAGCCAGTAAATAACTTATAAATTTCACAAGAGATTTGTTTTGTAGTCCTAAAAAGATTTAATAATATAATAGAGCTACGGAAAGGTTTAATATATTTATATATTCAGGCTGTGTTCCGACTTTAATAAGTTTACATGATTATCTATAATGTAATATGGTTTTACCAATAGAAAGAAATGTTATTTCAACACAATTGCTTCCGACTGGTGGCGTCACATACATTTTTCTTAATAACATCGGTCGGTTTTGGATCATTGGACATTTTTTGTAAATAGGAGAGTCTCAAAAATGTGGCGCGACGTCACACAATTTTCCAGAGCTAAATCTAATAAATGGACAAATAAATATTTTATTCATTCAAAATGAATAGGAATAATATTAAGATGTACGTAAAGACTGATGAAGAATTTCAATTCTCAACGGCGCACAGTGGGCTGAATTGCCGAAAAAGTAGACAAAAATATAATGCATCGTCCCATATATCTGAAAGTCTGGTTACAGTGGCTATTTTTGTCGCTGATCAAGAATATGTTATCAGAAATTTCAAAAACAAAACGGCGGATTTAATATGGTGGATGTTTCTACGAAATATCCATCCAATTTTTACAAAATGTCGTATGCGTGGTTTGTTAGAAAAGTATGCGACCTTATTTTTTATTTTGAAAACCTGATGGATTTGAATCAAGCGCGCTTGCATGAGCCGACCTTGAACCTTCGTGCGCATGCGTGAATTTTTCCTGCCTGTAGATAGCGTCAGTTGCTGCCGAGCAGTGTTCGAGTGACGTAGTGTATAGTGCTCTCGTCGGTTATTCAATGCAAATAAAATGACGGAACGAATGGAGCAGCGCAAGTGCATCAAATTTTGCTAGAAACTGGTCGACAACAAGGTGGAAACCATTCGGAAGATTCGGACGGCTTTCGGTGACGATGCTATGGGCATTAGACAGATTAAGGAGTGGTACAACCCGTTTAAAGATGGTCGCACATCGGTGGAAAGCGAGCCACGCTCTGGTCGGCCATCAACATGCCGAAATCACATTTCATTGCCAAAGTGAACGCTGTGATGCGGGTGATGCGGGACCGTCGTGTGACTATACGAGAAATTGCGACTGGAGTTGTGGTCATCAGGAAATTGGCGACTCCATCACGACAATGCTCCAGCACATTATTCAAAAGTTTTTAGCGAATAAACAGACTCCTCTGGTTCGAAAGGCTCCTTACTCTCCTGATATGCCCCCCTGCGACTTCTGGCTATTCCCTAAAGTCAAGAGGCCATTAAAAGGAACGCGATTTCAGACAAGAGGGAACATTATGGTTCCAGCGACTGCCGATATAAAGTCGATTCCGAAAGAGGCTTTTTCGGAATGCTTCCAACAATGGAGGCACCGCTGGGAGAAGTGTGTGGAGTCCCAAGGAGACTACTTTGAGGGTGATTAGGTTTCCAACGCTCCAGGTATGCCAGGTTTTTTTACCGGCTAAAGGACAGATACTTTTCTAACAGACCATGTATAGTAGTTTTTTACGTCGCTGATTACGAATTTATTATCAGAATTTCTCGAAACGGTTACGCGATTACGCGTAGAACCTCCGCTTAATCGCTGAAGTGTGTGAAATCGACTCTGCTTATTGAAGGGTGATCCTGAACGTTTTGACATTATGAAATAACAATTTATGCTAGTTTGAGAAAAGGACTGCTAAATGCGAGGGAAAACCTTTTTCTATATACTGTATTGACACAAAACTGTAAAAGTAATGATTCGTCCAATATATCCCGGGTTAGTTTTATGTTCATTGCGTAAGTAATAATGTATGAATTCAGAATTCTAACGAATTGCATGCCGCAACCTGCCTATACGTATTTGGTACAGTGTGAATAAAGGTAGATACACACTGAATTGGTATGCACACTCGTCCCGCGTATGCGATGTAAATTTTGCATCAGATGCTGTTGTGATTTCTCAGAAAGTGCACTAGCTCGTCTGTCAGTCATGTTTTCTTATTCTGATAGCGAGTTTGAGGATGTTTTATGGGGTTTACTATTGAAATTGAGTTTACTTTAAATGAATATTTCCGCGCCACAAAAATTTTCCACGCCACTTTTCCGCGAGAAGATTTGGGTTCATGAGATAAATAAACAAAGAGAAAAAGTTGGAAAATTCCATACATTAATGCAGAAAGTGGAATTAGATGAAGAACCATTCTTTATGTACTTTCGCATGTCTAAAATGCAGTTTGAGGGGAGCGCTTGCATCAAAGGTCTATTTGTTTCTGACGTGCTACGCATGGGTTCTAGAAATACACTGATCACACGCGTGGATAGTGTACGAACATCCCCTCCACCTTCCCACGCCGATCTGGACATCCCAGATCGACGTTGAGTGTGAGTCGTGTGATTGCGTTGCGTACGATAAGTGTGTTTCTATGGCATAGTTTTTCAGAGTTCAGATATCGTAATGCGTTGCAAACGTTGCGTCGTGGGACCAGTGTGTCTCTTACCTTAACCCTTAATGCGCAAGTTTTCCGCAATATTGGAAATTTACGCTATATTGGACCCGCCATTTTGTTTTTTGGAATCCTGTTAATTAACACCTGATTAACGACATGAAAAACATCTAAATAAGCAATGTCGATCTGAAAGGTTTCGAAAAATTATCCGCCATATTTGGTCCGCCATTTTGTTTTATAAAATTTTGACAGCTTAGTTGTAATCATCGAGATTGTGAACCCCTAGTTACAAAATTTTGTAAAAATTGAAAAAGTTTAAAAAAAAATAGCTGCCATATTAAATCCACCATTTTGTTTTTGAACATTTTAATAACAGATTCGTAATCAGCGATGTGAACAACACCTACGACCAAAATTTCAAATAAATATATATATATGTCGAGGCATTCTATTTTTGTCCACCTTTTCGAAAATCCAGCGCACTGTGCGGCGACGAGAGCGGAGGAACCTAGTGGAGTAAACCACGAAAAAACAATCATCTCGGATTAACAATCCGATCTTACTTTGAAATATAATTCCAACCCATTACTATCACAATTTCATTTGCAGAATGGAAAGGTCGCTGAAAGAAAACACTAGCCCAGGTGGTAACTCGAAAGGGAAATCCACAATTGCATTATGCAATGCAACGGGATCTCGGACTCTGCGCAGAGATGAGTCGGATCATCGCCTGGACACACCTTCAAAATTTGTATTCAAGAAGAAGTATTTCATCGGAACTATTAATGTCAACTAAACAATTCTCAGACCAATACTCACATATGACTGCAAAACCTGGGTCTTGAGACACACCAGTGGCAACAAAAAACTGGCAACGAAAGTATTGCGTAGAATACTCGACCCAATCCAAGACGAAAATGGGTACAGAATACGATACAATAATGAGCTGTACCAGGCCTTGCAGGACCCGCCAGTATCCATATGCAAAGGTACAGAGGTTACGATGGGAAGGCCATGTCACAAGAATGGATGAGGAAGGACTGCCAAAACGGGCCCTCCGGCAGACCACCGAAACTGTAGAAGAAGATGCCAGAATGTTACTAAGGATTAGAGGCTGGAACACGGTAGCAATGGACAGAAGCGCCTGGAGGAATAAATTGAAGGAGGCAAAGACCCAACCTTGGGCTGTAGAGCCATAGGAGAAAGGGAGTTTAATGTCAACTCTCTTCTCCGAATGGACAATAATACAAATCCAGATTCAAGCTGTAGAAGGGAAAAGATTTCTAGACGACCACATAACAGAAAGAGAAATATGACTGAGGAATATGAGCAGGTATATGACTGGAAGGAGGCCATGTTGGACCGGAACCGATAGAGGCAAATCGTTAACGCAGCCAAGATCCACTAAGGGTTGAAGTGCTACCCAGAAGAAGAAGAAGAAGAAGACATAACAGAAACTCAAAACTACAGTGTATTCTAAGGAAAGACACACATAAGAAGATTGTTAACAGCGTCGTAGACATCACATCTAAATACGAAAGATTGTCTTTACTAACTATTCAGTGCAAGAATAAGAAGTATACGTTTATCTTATGAAAACAAGCAAAACCCCCAGAAAGTTGATGATTTTTGGGATCTTCTTGGCCAGGGTACCAGCAAATCACATAAAAATCCTACTGGGAGATTTCAATGCGCAGGTAGCGACTGAGACAAAATGCAGAACCATAATGGGGGACTATCCAGCACATAAGAGGACTAAAAAGAACGGAAACTCCAGAAACTTCCGAGAAAAGCAAAAACCTGGAAATCTCCAAATCCCACCCTAGGAGAATTCCAACTGGACTGCATATCAATAACCAGAACAATCACCGGAGAGATGATGAACGTCAAAGTGAACAGAAATGTTAAATTCGATTCGGACCACTACCTCTCCACAGTCAAAATCTGCTTTCTCCCATCCAAGCAAAAGAACCGCCCACCCAGAATGACCAGATGCAACATTAACCAAAACACAACAGAACTTTAGAGAAGAAATACAAAGGGCTGGCAAGACCTCAGGAAACGAGCAATCTGGTGGAACGAAGTATGCGAGGAAGCACTCGAGGAAATATTTTAGAAATGGAGAATATGAAAATGTTCCAGGAAGATGGTACACTTGGAACAATTCAGGCGTCAAAGGAAGGAAACATCCAATTATTTTGACGATCAAAATTTCAGAAGGAAATTTTCATCATTTGAGAAGGCACAGTTGGAAGACCTCGAAATTAATTTCACCAGAAACAATTCCAGAGATTTCTATCAGGGCTTTAGGAACAAACTAAAAGGATACTATAGATAATCCCCAAGAATGAGCTTCAAAAATGAACATGGAAAAATCGGTTTGAACAACCAAGAAAATAGCGAGATACTTGCAAGGTGTTTTGATAACCTCTTAAACTTCCCACCACCGACCTACAAACTAGAACTGCTGCCGCCACTGGAGGACCAAGGAGAGAACTTACCACCAGCGAGGGAAGAAATCAAGAATGCTTTATTAAATCTGGCAAACAACAAGGCTAGTGTCGAAGACTCGATAACGACAGAAATCTTGAAATGGGTGGAGCCGGAAATCCTGGACGACTTATACCAAATATTCCAGACAATATGAGAGACAGAGAAGATATCAGAACAATTGAAAACAGTGTTGATTCACCCCCTCCATAAGAAAGGGGACAAAAAGGACGTCAATAACTATAGATCTATTATTTCCAGTCGCCTACAAAATCCTCTCAAAGATACTCCTAAACAGAATAGAGGAGACCCTTGAAAAACAACTTGGGGAGTGCCAAGGAGGGTTCCGAAAAGGTCGCTCCTGCGCAGAGCAGATCTGCAACTTGAAATCAATAATCCGCCATAGAATGCTGAACTCACAAAAAAAATGTGGTATCTTTCATCGATTTCAAAAAAGTTTTTGACTCGGTGGACATAGAAACCCTGGACGGTATCATTCGAAAATTTGGGGTGAAATCCTAGTTGGCAAACTTAATGAAAGATACATTAACACACATTGGCACAAAATCCAAAGTGAAGTTCATGAGAGAACTGTTCCGGTCGTTTGAAATCAAGACGGGTGTAAGATAAGGCGATGGACTTTCACCCATACTATTCAACTGCATTCAGGAAAAGATCGTACGAATGTAGAACTTAGAGCTAATATGTATATCAAGGAATAAACTCAATCTGCTTAGGGAGGAAATCAGGAGGAATTAAAGTCAACTCTATGGCCTTTGCAGATGACTTTGCGACACCTTCGGAAAGCCCAAGGGAAGCGATCACCTAGATTAACATCTTAGGAAAGATCGTCAGTAAGACGGGACTCAGGATCTCGATAGGGAAAACAAAATTCATGTTAAATGACGCACAAGGATCAAAATTCCTTGAAACGGAAATACAAAAGAATCATCGGGTTCTAAAGTTATATTTCACAAAGTTTTACATATTTAATATTAAATGACAAATTAAATTAAAGGTAAAATGTTCAAGTTTAAAACGCGCGCTAATCAACTTCGCTTTAAATGTCCAGATGGCAGCACGAACTAAGTATGCAAAATGGCGAGTTTGCAGCAGAAAGCGTTTTGTGTGCTCGAGTATGCAAGGTGTTTATGGGTTGTTATGGTTCAATGTGCATTTCAAGGACGGTACAGCATAGAACCGCCAGGTCACCAGAGCATTCTGCGATGGTATCGACAATTCCAGAAAGTGGTTCCATTAGTAAGCATAAAATTACCGGAAGACTACGCGTTTCTGATGAAAGAATGAAGGCAGTTAGAGAACGTTTCACGAGTATGCCATAACAGTCAACTCGCAGGGTAGGTAGTGAACTTGGTATTCCATATCAAACTGTATGGGATATTTTGCGACGCTGATTGTGTTTCAAACCGTATCGTCTATAGATGGCAAAGTTTACGGCCCGACGACCAATTTTTGTATTGCAATGCAGGAAGCGAGCATTATGTCAAGCTTAATACTGTTACTTCGTGAAGTTTAAGAAATGAATTTAACAGAATCAAAAAGGATAGAGATTATAATAATCGTTGGTTATGCAAACGATACGATCCTCGTATCGTCTTGCATGACTGGCAAGTGGAAAAAAGGTGCAGTACAAACGATGGAGGATGACGAATTTGATAACCGTCCAGTGTTCAGCGACGAGGCGGTATTTCATTTAAATGGAAAAGTGAACCGTCACCACATTCGGATATGGGGCACGGAAAATGCTCATATCAATCTGGAATATGAAAGGAATTCCCAAAAATGTAATTAATGTCTTCTGTGCAGTCTCCAAAACAAAAGTGTACGGACCATTTTTCTTCAATGAAAACACTGTGATGGGCACAACATACCTCGATATGTTGCAGTTTTGGTTGTTTCCGCAACATTCCAACAACTTCATATTCCAACAACGTGGGGTTCCAACTCATTGGCATAATGAAGTGCGTTGCTATCTTAACGAGGAACTACCTCACCGCTTTATTGAGCGATGTACTGTACAGGACTTGGTATTGTTCAACTGGCCTTCCCGATCTTACGGTTCGCGATTTTTCTCTTTGGGGAAGATTAAAGTTAGGGTTTAGGCGCGTAAACCCTAACTTAACTGTACCCCAAAGAAAAAAATCGCACCAATGCCTTCAACACTGGGCGAACACCGAGAACGCATTACTGCTGCTGTGAACAGCATCGATGGGGGCACATTGCAGCGTGTGTGGGCCGAATTGCACTACCTTTTAGACGTGTGTCGTGTGATCCGAGGAGCCCACATCGAACATTTGTGATGGTATAATTTAAAACTTGCAGGTTTTCCCTTTATTTTTATGTGTCATCTAATATAATATACTTTGTGAAACTTTGTGAAACTTTGGAAAACTTTGTGAAATATATCTTTTTAAAACCCGATGATTCTTTTGTAGACACGCTGTGATTCAGAGAGAAATTTAAATATCCCCAACCTTTTTGCAATCAAGAGCACATTCTAGAATCTTTTCCAGAAGTCCTCGTCTGATACATTGGATTTTAAGAAAATGTCGATTTCAAGGTCCAAAATTTCAAGCTCCAGTTCTTCTGACCTTGCTTAAGTAAGTTCTGCAATATATGCAGCAATTTTGGCGTTTTTTTACGTTTACTTGTGGGGGGCACACGTTAAACGGTCATTGTGCGCCATTGTGCCCGCGGGCATAGGGTTGGGGACCACTGGTCTAGAGAAAGCTGCGGTAGTCGATAGGATCTCAAAAATGGAGAGAGCACATGGGCTTACAAAAAAACACCTATAACAAGAAATGCATTTCCCGGAACGCCAAAGTAAAGCACTACGACACTGTAGTTAAAACAGAACATGTACGCTTGTGAATGCCTTTCAATGAACTACATATTAGAGAAGTTGGAGGTACTGGAAAGGAGAATCCTCTGGAAAACCATGCGGCAAATCCAGACGCAAACCGGATGGAAACTTCGGAACAACGCCGAAGTCTACCTGAATGTAGAAAAAATTTCTGCTAACATGAGGAAACGGAAGTTAATATTTCTTGTCAAATGAACAGATTAGACAAAGCCAGATTAACCAAGCAGTTATTCGACTACTTCTGGAACAAAAAAAAGCAACAATATCATGGATTAATGAAACTCGAAAAGACCTTGCAAGATCTAACATGCCAGAGCCCCGAATGTTGGAAAGGGATACGTTTAGAAACAATATACACAATTTGGAAGGGTTTCATGGCGAGAGATGAGCTATAAAGACCGGAAGAGCTTGGACGGCGGAACAACGGCAGCAGCATAGCGATCGTATGAAGAAGTACTGGAGGCAGAGGAAATTAGAACTAATATAGTGAAATTGAGGCATGATCCTATGTGCTCATCCAAACTGAAATATCAAACATATGGCGTAATATCGAAGTGTTCACGTACGAAACGCACATGTGGTCTAAGTATCGGGCAAGCTAACGCCTGGCCTGCGCAGCGCGCTCGCGGCAATATCAAGCGCGTGAGATGTTTGTGTGTGTTCACGTCGAACAAGCGGCAGAACGCGCGATTCACTCGCGACGTCTGTAAGTTCAACCAGTACCAACTTATCGCTAGAAACGATAGCATGTTTCCAACATGTCTTTCAATACAGAAGAGTTTATTAGTGCTGTACAGCTTAGTATACTAACCAAAAGTTAAACTTAGGTTAGTATGCTAACCTAACCTGACTACAGGTCACACCCGCGCAAACGCTTGGCGGCCAATGTGAATACAAACTCGCCACGTCTGCCGCGCCCACACCCGCGCGTTCCAACGTGAACAAACACTAAGGGTGAGGCCACACGATGTGTTACGTATGCCGGAGTGGTGCCGCAAAGCCATCATACATACAAATCACAATGCCATGTCACACGAGGCGTTGGGCCGCCGTGCAGCGTCGCCGGAGTGCATCGTGCCGCCACCACAGTATTGTATCGAACGTGTTCATACATGTTGTGTGCTACAATTTATAATTATTAATATTTTTCTTTCTTACTATGTGTACCGATAATATTGATATTGATTTCCTTATATCTTTAGTACAAGAAAGACATGCATTATGGCATAAAACACACGATGATTGCACCGCGATGCACCGCGGTAAACAGCGTTCAACTGCGGTGCCGCACCGCCCGTGTGCACTCTATAGCTCGAATTAATTGCGGTGCGTTGCCGCACAGCACCGTTAACGCATCGTGTGGCCTCACTCGAAGTGGTAAATTCGCAACTAAAAAAAAAAGATTTACGTAATAGCTTAATCTTGTCAAGCTTAATACTGTTCTCGACACGTTTCAGAAGTGAATAACAGAATTAGGAAGGATAGAAATTATAATAATCGTTGGTTATGCAAGGGATGCAGGGCGATATGATCCTCATATCGTCTTGCATGACTGGCAAGTTGCCAAAAGGTACTTACAAACGTAAGCATCGAATAGGCCATAAACTCATACACGATTCATACAAGGCTGCTGGCCCAGATGGGGTCTTTCCGGCCTTGCCATGGCAGGGAAGAAAAACACTGGTGGCAATACTGAATAAGTGTAAAGAAAGTTAAAAGAAAGCAACTAAGTTTGAAGATAGAATGAACAGAAGGTTATTGACTGAATGTTGGAAAGAAAGAAAAATAACTGAATGGAAGAGAGGAATATTACCGATGGAATGGATACGCGTGTAAGAAAATAGAGAGGCTACGAGCGGAAGGTAAGTGGATGTATGGAGAGATCAGTGAAAGAGAAAAAAAAAGAAAGAATAAGGGAATCCAGATACAATATGAAGTATGAGAGCTGTATGATGGAAGGGATTCCGAAGTCCCTGGGAAGAGAAAGTGTGAAAGAAAGGAAGATAATGGTGAGGTTCACGCGTGGAAATGAGGATAGAGAAAATAGATATTAGATGGAAAAAAATGTGACAAAATAATCCTGCAGGTTGCCAAAAAAATATAGAAATAATTAGTTTGTATTAGCTGTAATGAAAGTTTAAAACGTTTTCTTCAAAAACGAGAATCGATTATTTATCATCTTCAATTTGAATTTCAAATTTGTGCGGAGGGTGCGGACTACTTTGGTTTGTCGCTGAGCATGCATCCCGATAGCACCCCAATCATGAAAAATGATCGTCGCGATCAACTTCAATTACCGCATAATGGACAAGTCAAACTAAATTATAATTTAAACGCGGAAAGCTCTGCACGCCTCCTTGGCACGGAAAAATGCGCGGAAACTCGCTTGAAATATAAATTGACATAATTAGTTCCAAAAACTTCTTTTCGCCGCAAGTAAAAACGAATTACATCCAGTTTTATGACTATTAGATAAATCTGGGGGTTGAGTGAAGTGGGGCATAATTTCGTTATGAGAGAGCACAAAGAAGTTTTTTCAAGTGGATTAATTGAATATTTATTTGAATAAAAAAAAAATAGGTTTATTTAAATTCATTTTATGCCGACCACTATTGTAAATGCCCATTATTACTATTTAAATACATCATAACAAACACGTATGTAACAGTCCGAGATTAATGATAATGTATGATTGATAACACACACGTGCGATTGGTTTACGGTTCGTTGGTTGAGAGCTGCTATTACGTGCTTATACGTTCAGCACCCCCGTGTCACAAGTCAAACTAACGGAAATTGACATTGCGTACATTGGGTTGCCTATATCTATGAGCACTCTTATTCCAGTTTAACCCAAATCAGTACTAAATAATAAGGTATGTAACCATTAAGAATGTATTTCTTTTCTTTTCTATCAAGTTAAATAATGTCGAGAAATAGTTATATATGAAAACACAACTGTTTGTTTATTATAATGTTAAATAATGTACCTAATAAGAAATAAATTTGTTACATCAAACATATTTTTCTTATTAAACAGAAACAAATTAGTGTGGTTGTAGATAAAGTATAGTACATAACTCGAGTTGTTAGGCAATTACGTACGAGCGGAAAAGTTGTAATTCCGCGAGTAATATACTTCTTACAACTTTCGTTACGTAATATACTATAATTTTCTTGCAATATAATTGGAGTCCAGTTAGTGAAGTGCTTTTATATTTGATTTATCATGATAGATTAATCTTGTCGGACAAAACTTCATAGACATTCTGTTTGATCTTTTCTAAACTTTTCTAGACAAAATCTTAAAAAAAAAATTTCATTGCAATTTTCGCATTTAAAACTTACATGGTTAGTTATTAGAAAGTTGGAAGTGTTGGTAAATACTGTACGATCTACAAATATATTTGCTAGAGTTTATGTAGCAGAAGTGCGTCAGGAAGTTCGGTTTGGATGCGGCGTGATGGATGTGGATCCATAACGCCGCGGTGGGACCTAATAAGTTTATACGAGAGCCCGGCTATCGATTACGGCTGCTGTGTAAATCGGGAACACAACTCATTGAACCGGTTCAGCCGGCTAAATAAGAAACCTATCTCCGTGGTAACTGCTAAACCACTTTCTTACGTCCAATAAACGCGTCCTCTACAAATCCTTCAGTTTTTTTTCAATACATTTTTCTTAATTGGCAAAATTGAAAAAAAAATCGTTTTAATAAAATACGAATTTAAAATGTAAAGTTTGAAGATTACCTAAATTATTGGGTAACAGGGTTAATGGTTTGAATTTTAAGAAAGGAATTCATAGTAAAATCCACAAAGAGAGAATTCCTAAAAGACTATAAATTCCAATGTTTGTCCATAGGAATTGAGAGGAACAATACACTATTGTTCCCAATCCGAACGACGCGAATGCGATAAAACAGAAGTCTCTAAGATCATTTGATAAAAAGAAACGCGTTAAGAGGGCATTCTGGATAATAAAACGTGGCTTTAATGATTATAAACTGTATAAAGAGATTAGGACAATATAAGTTGTTTGAGATTACGTCAAAGTGCTTATTCTTGTATAATTACAAAAATACCATAAAAACTATTTTATCTCAATTGCAACGAAAACATCACATCACTTTTTATCATAGTCGATCTTGAATTGCCTCGCTTGCCGAGTTTAATCTGTCTTTTTTTGTATCTATTATAATACAATAGGCCAAATTTTGCGTATGTAATCTTGTCTGTTTAGTCTTAAGTATCTAAAGGGTTTTTCATTAAGAGCTGACACATTTTGTTTTTCAATTAAAATACTTGTGGATTAGTTAAGGAAATGAATTTTATTTCAAATAAAAGTATAATCGATGCCCCTAATTATGGAATACGGCATTATTCAAATGTCAGCACGAAGTGAATACGCTGGACCCAATTTTCCATGAGCACACAAATCGGCCAAAAAACTGCATTTCGCGTACGATGTTATCCTGTAGGTCCTTTAACGTTGCTGACTTGTTGGCATAGACCAGCAATTTAATGTAACCCCAAAGTAAAAAGTCCAAAGGGGTTAAATCGCATGAACGAGCCAGCCGGCCATTCGAATGCGTGAGATAACTCGCTCGCCGAACTTGGTCATTAATAATTCGATTGTGTCGTACGCTGTATGGCACGTTGCACCGTCCTGTTGGTACCATATATCGCCCAACTCCATAGCGTGGAGCTAGTCCCAAAATACCCCGATATCATGGCCTTGTAGCGATCAACGTTAACGGTTATTGGCGCGCCCTGTTTTCATCAAAAAAGAAAAATGGGACTGACGCCGCCGGCATGAAAACCGCACCAAACACTTAATTTTTTCGGATGAAGTTGTGTCCTGTGCATCACTTCAGGCCGTTCACTCTACCAAATGCGGCAATTTGCGCTTGATCAGTAAATGAAAATTTTCTTATGAAAGTTTTCGTCAGTTTGCATCTGGTCCAGAGCCCAAATAGCGAATGTGCGATGCTTACAATGTTCGGTTGGAATGCAGTTCTTGAGTCAACCCAATCTTATACGGGCGGAGAGCCAGATCCTTCCTCAAATTTCGCCAGAAACTTGTCGCACTGATGTTTAACGCCTGCGAAAGGCGTGGAAACGACATATTTGACTACTCACCCATACTCTCTCGAACGGCCACGATATTTTCATCACTTCGAGCATTACGTCGTACAGGCACTGCGACATTATGCAATGCATAAGTTGTCTCGAATTTTTGCAACAAACGTTCAATAGTCCGTCTTGGATGGTTTCGCTGACCGAAAATTGGCGTAAGCGCGCGTAACCTACTCACGATAGAACGTGAACTTTGATAAAAAAAGTTTAATAGCCTGCAAACGTTGAAGGGTACATCTCTCCATGATTAAATGCCATAGAGTAAGGTTTCAAAATACGAAAGAATTGCGAAGCCAACATCACTCCTATTCGAGAAATGTCAAAATCAAAATGCGTCGTCCCTATTGAAGAACCCGCTAATTACTTCACATTGGTCTTATTCTGCATTTTTTTCGTTCAATTATTGCTAGTTTAGTTGTGTCTGTGTGGCCTTATCTCTGTTGCCTAGCCTCGTCTAGTATATATTATTTAGTATATACATATATTGTATATATCGCAATTTGAGTGTAATACTTTTGTAAGTCTGAAAAATGCGAAAGAGTTTTCTTCTTCTCACGGATGGGTCACTTAGGACCACGCGGAATCAACGTATGCTGAGCCTTCCTCCTTGCCCAATAGCTTTTCATCTTCATGGATTGTTGTACTTTCTGTTCCTCCGACCATGCATGTCGTGTTGGTTTCTTCAGATCTTCCTCAAATCCCCTTGTATGAACAAAATTCCTGATCACATTTCTATTCATGAGATCTGGCGATCCCATCTCCACTAGGTCCCTTTCCACTTGTTTGTACCACTTTGGTCTTGTACGTTTGTTCTGTAGAAATTTGTGGATTCGGTAAGTAAGCCTCGTATGATTCATTCTTTCCAAATGACCCAAAAATTGAATTCGTCTCATTCTCATGGTACGAATTCAATTTTTGGGTCATTTGGAAAGAGTTTTATTAATTAAACAGCATAATAATTTATCTGCAGATACGTGTTGGCAATCGCTTGGAAAAGAACGGTCACGGTAACGATCACCCACCCAAAACACTTCAGTTCTAGTTTATACTAATATATACTAATACTTTCCTAATAGTTTCACGCTTGAACAACGTTACTAAATAATCCAAATTTACTTTGAAAATCAATCATCGATTCGCATAACTTCGTAACTTTTATGGCGCACATCGTCCCTCCGAGCAAGCCATCCGTTGAACTGTGGATAGATTTCATACCACATACTCTCTAAATGATGCAATAAAACCAATGTTCAAGGAATGTGCATACTGAAGAGAATATCGCCGCTGTAAACGAAAGTGTGGAAGAAGATCTAAATTTATCGATTCGTCGTCGCAGAAATTGAGGCTCTGTCCGTCCACTACGTGGAAAATTTTGCGCAAAGATCTTGACCTACACCCGTATAAGATCCAACTGGAGCAGGAATTGAAACCAAAAGATCACCATATGCTTCGTTCTTTCGCCGATTGGGCTCTAGAGAAGTTGGAAACTGACCCGATGTTTTATCGAAAAATTGTGTTCATCTATAAGGCTCATTTTTGGCTTAAGAGGATTGTTAATAACCAAAATTGCCGCATATAGAGTGAGACCATTCCACAACAGACTCCATTACATCCATAAAAATGCACCGTTTGGTGCGGTGTACTTGCTGGTGGCATCATCGGACCTTATTTCTTTAAAAATGAAGCCGGAGCTAGCCTTACTGTCAATGGAGAGCGTTACAATGATTTTATGTTCCAAAATATGGATGTCATTGATCCGGACAATGTGGTTTCAACAGGATGGCTCTACGTGTCATACGGTGACCGCAAGCATCGACTTATTGAAATCAAAATTTGGAGATAAGTTGATTTGGAGAAATGGACCTGTGAATTGGCTTCCAAGGTCATGCGATTTGACACCTTTCGATTATTTCCTGTGGGGATACGTGAAGTCACTGGTTTATGCTGATAAACCAGCAACAATTGACACCTTGGAGGCCAACTTTGTTCGTGCTATTCGTGACATACGGCCAGCAATGCTCGAAAGAGTGGCCCAAACTTGGACGTCCAGAATGCGCTTCTTCGAGAACACCGCGGCTGTTCACACAGCACCGTGGCCATATACCCGAAATCATTTTGAAATGTTAATGCCATGTATCGAATAAAAAAATCGTGTTGATTAACATTTATATTTTTTTGGGAATTTTTTAGAACCTCAAGTTCTTTCGGGCTTAAAGAACACCTTGTATTATTTAGTATATATTATTTAGCATACATTAGTATTTGCCTAGTATACATTTTCCATTCTTGTACAAACAAGTACAATACTAGACGGAACAGGTCAATCTGTCTGAATTCAGTTTGAATTGTTGCACGGGAGGCGCTGAACGTATGAGCACGTAAGCTCTCAACCAATCAACGAATCGTAAACCAATCGCATGTATGTGTTATCAATCATAATTTATTTATTTAGTGTGTTATGATGTATTTACATAGTTCACGAACTCTACAATATTGGGCATTTACAATAGTGGTCGTAGATAAAATATGTTATATTAAAATTAATCCAGGTATAATTCTAGTTTCGACGTTTGACGGTCATTTTCAAGACGGTCGTTTTCAAACTTGAAAATGACCGTCAAACGTCGAAACTCGAGTCGTGATATGTGTAGAAATTTATATAACTGTGAATAATAAGTTATATAATATTTTTACATAATATAAGTGTGGTAAAAAACAAAGTGAATTTTTCAATTCAATGTAAGTATGGATTACCACGTAGTAACTGTCGCAACCATCCTATTCATAAAAAACATAGTGCACAATAATAGTAGATTCATAATTTATTTATTGTCTTAAAAAAGCAATTTCATTTTTAATGGTTTCCTATCTCGCGAACCCCCGGCGATGGTTCTGCGGACCTCTATTTAAGAACCCATGTCCTAGAGCAGGGGTCTCCAAACTTTCCAGCCTTAGGGCCACACTGATTACTCCAGTAAGTTCCGAGGGCCAAAACCATATTATCATTGTTGCCGGTGGTAAAAAGTGAAATAGTCCACTGATGAAAAAAAAAGTCAGAAAAAGTACGCAACGTTTAAAAAAGGCTGCAAATCAGACTAAAGTCCGCAAGACGGCAACACTGCATATTATTAATTTTCCTGTCATTATCTGTAATTTCTAGATTAGTCGTAGAGTACGAGCCATGAGGAGTAACGTGACACGACATCTGGTGGACACAAGCGGAATAGGTAGTACCTTCTATCGCTAACAGATGGCGCTAATAGCACGTACAGAATAATCTCGTTGGTTCGAGAAAGTTCTGGTGTCTTCCACTCACTTCTAGATGGCAGTAATTGGAATATATAAGAATAAGTGGCGCAACCACAAGTCAGTTCCTATGACACTGTTGTGAAATAAAATAGTTCGTACCTCCTTAAAACGTGTTTGTGCGTGTTTAAGTTTAAGACATCTTTGTAACAGTATTTTGATTTGAATTGTTGCTTTTGTGTGTGATTTAGTAGTATGGAAAAGAAGCGAAAAATTGATAGTGAATGCAAAAAAATCAAAGATCAGTGGAACATTCAGTATTTCGTAATTGAGTCCAAAAACAAGGCGCTATGTATGTTTGATTTGCAATGAAAGCATAGCCGTTCTCAAGCAATATAACATTAAACGTCATTATGAAACAAAACATTTTCAAAATTACTCAAAATATACAGGAAGTTTGCGGACAGAAAAATTCGAATCTATGAAGCGCGGATTGAAATCGCAGCAATCTTCATTTACAAAACTCAAAACTGAACAAGAGGCTGCAACTCGTGCCAGCTTTCGTGTGGCTCTTGAAATTGCAAAACGTGGAAAACCATTCACCGATGGAGAAATGATCAAAGAATGCATAATTGCAGTAGCCGAAGAAATTTGCCCTGAAAAGCTAAATTTATTAAAAACTGTCAGTATGTCAACAAACACTGTGGCTCGCAGGGTAGAAAACATCGCTGAAAATATATCCTCTCAACTGTTCGACAAAAATGGACATGTTGAGTGGTTTTCTTTGGCCTTGGATGAGTCAATGGATGTGTCAGATAGTGCTCAGGTGTTGATTTATATTCGAGGAGTAGATAAAAGCTGTGAAGTGCATGAAGAACTTCTTGATATGTATAGTATTCATGGCACAACTACTGGTACAGATATTTTTAAAGGAGTTGAAATTACCATTAATCAAAAGAACCATCGATGGAAAAACTTGAAATGTATAACAACTGATGGAGGCAAAAACATGAGTGGGAAAGATAAAGGAGTGGTCGCTCTTGTGTCAAAGGCTGTAGAAAATGACGGTGGTTCAAAACCATTAGTCTTACATTGTATCATTCATCAACAGTCTTTGTGCGGAAAATGTTTGGATATGTCTAAAGTTCTGAAACCAGTCATATCAACTGTTAATTTTATCAGATCTTTTGTGCTGAATCACCGACAATTCCGACAATTTATTGAAGAGATTGGAGAAAATGACTTAACTTATCATACTGCCGTACGTTGGCTTAGTTGTGGGAAAGTCCTTCAGCGCTTTTTTGAACTTCGATCAGTGATCGAAATCTTTTTGAATGAAAAGCATCGTCCTCTTACTGAATTACAAAACAACGCATGGCTGTGGAAGTTAGCATTCTATGTTGATTTGACAAAACATGTGAACGAACTGAATTTGAGATTGCAAGGAGAAAACCAGCATCTTCCTGATTTATACACTAATATCAAATCATTCCGGAAGAAATTGATACTGTTTCAATCACAACTACGAAGTAAATGTTTTTCACATTTTAAAACATGTGAAATATTCAGCCACACCACTGAGACTGAGTTTCCTATCGATTTTGCAATCGAAACTTTGAGTGCTTTGAAAATAAATTTTGATACTCGTTTCTCGGACTTTGATGCCATTGCGAATCAAATTAAGATTTTTCAGAATCCTTTTCATACTGACATTGAAACCCTAGCCCCGGAACTTCAAATGGAAATAATTGATCTACAGTGAAGTGATATAATTAAGAACAAATATCAAAACTCATCTTTGTTGGAATTTTATAAGAGTCTTCCACTGACACAATTTGATAATTTGCATAAATTTGCTCGTGGGCTGTTTTCTGTTTTTGGTACTACTTATTTGTGTGAGAAGACCTTCTCCAAAATGAAATACACAAAAAATGTTTACAGATCTAAATTAACTGATGAGCATCTTAAATCTCTTTTAATAATTGGTACAAGTAAAATTAGTCCACAACTACAAACTATTGTCAGTGGAAAATCTCAATTACATAAATCTCATTAGTATTTCATATGTCATTATGCTTGTTATAAGTTATGTTTTTATTTAAAATGTATAAAATGTTAGTTGGATTCATTTCAATAATTTGTTAGTTATTATATACTGAAGTTAAATTTTCTGCATATTATACATGTCTTTACTCATTACAATTCTGTGTTTCTTTATCCAACTTATCACAAAAACAATAACAATAAGCCTACAACAATGTTATGAGTAGTTAGCCCATGACCATATCAATGTAGATGTCATATTAATAATTATTCAACATAAAATTAGAATACTCCAGTAAACTATATTTAATTTGCTATAAAAAATATGTTCTCTAAAAGGAGTTTTCAAGTATGCTAGCTCTCCGCGGGCCGGACAAAATCTGTCCGCGGGCCGGATGTGGCCTTCGGGCCGTAGTTTGGAGACCCCTGTCCTAGAGTATATAGAGCTATAGCTTAATATAGAAAACTACTTAATAACTTATTAGGAGGTTTCTGAAAAAAATAGACCACACGAGACTAGGTAAGACTAGACAAGACCAGACTAGACAAGGACAATAAGACCGGACAAGAAAGGACAAGACCATAAATGACCAGTCAAGACCAGACAAAACAGACAAGACCTAACCTAAGCTACAAAAGCCTGATCCAGGAGATTTACGAAATGGTATTTCTTTCCAACAGAACTTTTTATGTTTTTCGATTAATTCTGGGAAACTAAATCCAATTTCTTAGAGTATATAGAGCTAGAGTTAAATATAAATAATTACGTAATCACTCTTTATATTATCTTTAGTTCGATGCTGCCAGTAGCTTATAATTGAAGTATATTCATGAGGTTTTCTGATAAAAATCAAAATATTTTCAGTCATGTCTCAATTTAATGAATGGTGTAAACTAAATAAATTCTAAACATCTATAAAAAGAATGAATCCATTACTTTTACTTTTAATAATAAGTTGATAGAGACATCTGAAACCATGAAATACCGGGGGATAATAATTGACCAGTATTTACAGTGGAAGAAACATATAGATTTCACCTGTGCTAAAGTAAATAAATCATATTATTTAATATCACGACTCAAAAATGAACTAAACCTTGATTCTATTTTAACTATATATTATGCTGTAGTATACTCACATCTAAGTTACAATATAACAGTGTGGGGATTATCTAATGGTTCCAGCAGATTATTTGTAACGCAAAAGCGCATCATTCGATTAATGTTTAATTTGAATTACGTCGAAACTTGTAGAAACACATTTATTGAATATAAAATATTAACACTACCATGTATATACATTCTAAAAATACTTTGTTTTATTCACAGCAATAAAGCCAAATTTGTAAAATATATTGACGTTCACGGCTACGCGACACGAAATAACGGAAAATTAGTTACATATAATTTTATACATACTTTTAAGATAGCACCTTACAAATCAGGTATCGATTTATATAACAAAATGCCGCACTCAATGACAACGGTAACTATCAATAACTTTAAAACAAAATTAAAATCATTTCTACACCATCATGCTTTTTATAGTGTTGCTGAATTCACAAACCAAGTAAGAAACTTTGAAGCATCAAGCTAAACCTTGTATAATTTGTATATTGTTATATCTTTTAATAAATGTATTGTTTTACCAGTTATGTTTAATCATATTTTTAATTTGTATTTTATTTCGACTTGTCTTATATTGTAATCACAATGAAAAAGATTAATAAATTAAAAAAAAAGACCACAAAAGACTAGACAAGATCAGACCCGACAAAACCAGATAAGGCCAGAAAAGCCCGGACAAGACAGGACAAGACCGTGTAATTAAATAAACATAACCTAATAAGAAATAAATTTGTTACATCAAACATATTTTTCTTATTAAACAGAAACAAATTAGTGTGGTTGTAGATAAAGTATAGTACATAACTCGAGTTGTAAGAACACAGTCAGAATATATAAATACATTCAACCTTCCCGGATCTCTATGACACAATTGAGACTTTTTAGGACTAACAAAACAAATTTCCAGTGAAATTTTCCAGCTATTTACTAGCTTCCAGTCCACCTTCGTGGCACTCAACGAAAACCAGAAAAATAACATTGTTTTTTTAAGATCATGCATTTCTGTTAACTTAAGTGGATAGCCATCTGCAGACGCGTTTCGAGATTTGTCTCTCCTCAGAGCAGCTTTGCTTTTTATGAATAATAATTTGAAAACCACCTACTTGAAACCCACGTGGTTGTGTGGACTTAGATATTTTTAATTTGACATTTCGTGAGAGAGACATGAACTTAGCAGGTTATTGATTTAAATGATAATTTTAGTAGGGGTAAAACCTTACTACATTATAGATAATCATATGAACTTAAGCCGGAACACAACCTGAATATATTCAACCCTTGCGGAGGTCTAAAACACAATTGCGCCTTTTTAGGACTACGAAACTAAATCTCCTGTGATGTCTCTCTCACCAAATGTCAAATTAAAAATATCTAACTCCAGTCATTCATGTGGGTATCAAGTAAGTGGTTTACAAATTATTATTCATTAAAAGCAAAGCTGCACCGAAGAGAGATAAACGTGTTTTCTATGCGTCTGTAGATGGCTATCCACTTAAGTTAATAGAAAGACATGATCTTATGTTATTTATGTATGTTATTTTTGAGTACCACGAAGGTGGACTGAAAGCAAGTAAATAGCTGGCAAATTTCACAGGAGATTTGTTTTGGTATTCCAAAAAAGACTCAATTGTGGTATAGACCTCTGTGGTATAGAGTATGGTTTTACCAATAATTAATAGTTTCAGTGTGCCAAAAATAAATCGTCTGCAATTTGTAGTTTTTGGGAGGAAATTGTGAAAAACCAAATTGGAATTGAAACAAATTGAAGCTGTGAATACATGTATCGAGTTTATTTAGCTAAACTGTACAAACTGACCAAGTTAGTTCAAGGTATTGGAAATGCCACAATTTATTAACCATTTTGTTTATCTTATAAAATAGATTTCCTGTGCCAAAAAATAATCGTCTGCAATTTGTAGTCTTGGGAGAAAATTAGGAAAACCAAATTGATTTTTTTTCTGTTTTTTTTTTTCATATCACCAAAAGGAAATCGAAGTGTCGAAAACAATTATCCAGTTTATTTTGCGTATCTGACTTAAATGTCTCACTTTAATTGAGATCTTATACGTGGTCTGTTAGAAAAGTATCCGACCTTATTTTTTATTTTAACAACCTGATGGATTTGAATCAAGCGCGCTTGCATGTGCCGACCTTCAACTTTCGTGCGCATGCGTGAATTTTTTCCTGCCTGTAGATAGTGTCAGTTGCTGTCGAGCAGTGTTCGAGTAACGTAGTGTGTAGTGTTCTCGTCGGTTTTTCAATGCAAGTAAAATGACGACAAGTGATATGAGTGATGTCCTACGTCGCCTACGTGATGCTGTGCGGCGCAAGCGACTGGAGTTGTGGTCATCAGGAAATTGGCTCCATCAGGACAATTCTCCAGCACATTCTTCGCACTTGGTTCACATTTTTTTGGCAAAAAACCTCTGGTTCGACAGGCTCCTTACTCTTCCGATATGGCGCCCTGCGACTTCTGGCTATTCCCCATCAAGTCAAGGGGCCATTGAAAGGAACGCGGTTTCAGACAAGAGAGGACACTATGGCTGCAACGACAGCCGAGCTAAAGTCGATTTCGAAAGAGGCGTTTTCGGAATGCTTCCAACAATGGCAGCACCGCTGGGAGAAGTATATGGAGTCCCAAGGAGACTACTTTGAGGGTGATTAGATTTACAGTTTCCAGTATGCCAGTTTTTTTTTGCCGGTTAAACGTCGGATACTTTTCTAACAGACCACGCATATAGTAATTATATTATCCTGCAGTGATTTTACTTTTTGTGTTAATTTTGCGTTTAAACCTTTTATGTTTAAACTAAGCAAGTACTACGTTGCATCCAGGATATTGAAACTGCCGAAGGATTTCAGGTGCAAATAACGCCCAATAAACTAAAATTGAATGAAATGGAAGCGGTTTGTTTGAAGATAATCAAATAAATTATTCAGGTTCCAACTAAACCTTTGCCAATAATACGCGTATCTAGTATAAACCACTTTCAGTAAAAGCACTACTTCTAGTTTTAGGCAGTAAAAGCTTGTCTTTACTAAAATCTGGTTGTAATGATAACAATAATCTTATTAATAGTTTACGTAACGAGAGTTGTAAGAAGCATTTTAAGTACGTGTGGAACAGTTACGTCAAAAAACCTAAGAGTGTCATGGGTGGAACACAGAACAAACGCCTCTGTTCTAGAAGAAATAAAAATCAAAAAGCGTCTACTAAACCAAATCAATAGAGCATATCTCAGTTACTTTGGCCACATAGCTAGAAGAACAGATGAGATGGAAAACCTCGTGAAGGAGGGAAAAGTTGAGGGAAAAAGACCTAGAGGACGGTTTCCAATGAAATGGACCGACAGACTAAAAGAAATGACGGGACACTCAATGCACGAAGCAATACATCTAGCACAAGATAGAAACGCAACAAAAAATTCAAACACATACCTAAAATAGTATCACTACACCGTCCAGAGGGTAGAAGGACTGAGAAGAAAGGAACAGTTACGCGTGGAACAGTTGTGGAACGTAATTCAGCGAGTACGTATTTGTCTTACAACTCGAGGTATGTACTATACTTTATCTACAACCACACTAATTTGTTAATAAAAAATATGTTTGATGCAACAAATTTATTTCTTATTAGGTTATGTTTATTTAATGATAATTATTTAACATTATAATAAACATTGTTAATTTAATAAATTATATATATTATATTTAATAAAAATATAATAATATTTGTTTATTAACATTATAATAAACAAACAGTTGAATTCTCATATATAACTGTTACTCGACATTATTTAACTTGAAAGAAGTGAAAATAAATACATTCTTAATGGTTACATATCTTATTATTTTGTACTTATGTGGTTTAAACTGAAATAAGAGTATAGGCAACAAGAGTATTCACAGATATAGACAACCCGCAATGTACGCAATGTCAATTTCCGTTAGTTTGAATTGTGGCACGGGGGGCGCTGAACGTATGAGCATGTAATAGTAGCTCTCAACCAATCAACGAATCGTAAACCAAACGCACGTGTGTGCAATCAATCATAACTTATCATTAATCGCGGACTGTTGCATACGTGTGTATTATGATGTATTTACATAGTCCACGAGCTGTACAATAATGGGCATTTACAATAGTGGTCGTAGATAAATTCATTTATATAATAACTTTCATGTGTTTGTAAGTTTTTTCCGTTTAAAATATTCGTATTTCTGTGTAAACGCGTTAGTTAGAGCGCAAAGGAGTGTGTATGCCTGGGAGGCATAGGGAGGACGCACACGTGTGTGTATTTAGCAACCACTAATTAAGCCCTAAAAGACCGACTTTGATCACTTACCTTTGTCGTGGGCTGTGAGTAGCGAGGACGATAGCGTCTGTTTAAGTTTGTCGAAGGTTGTTCCCCCATCCGTGGCTTCTGCCGTCGTCGCGCCAGGTTCCGCAGCCACCATCTACAAATAAAAGAGAAACTATTTAAAACAAATTACACACAGAAATATTTTTAAATTGTATTGGTCAAAATTGCGAGGGTGTTTAAAATAAAAGCTGCGATCCGAACATCAAAGTTGCATCCGTTTGGAAAAGTTCAATTTCCATTTGCGGACCAACTTTTTCTCATTTGGATGTTTGTGTGCTGTGAAAAAGGCAGCCGTTTAACCCACTTTTGTTATCAGATCCAACAAAAACGAAAGGTTTAATTGGCAAATAATTTCCAGCCGTAAATATTCATAGCCGGAGCGCTTTAAACTGCGAAATATCGGGGCGACGGCATTAAAAGTTTTTTCCTCTGGAAATCCCATTACCCAAATATATTACCTTAGAAGTTATAAAATTGCTAAACAGGTTGAATATATGAATGAGAGTCCAAAGGAAATATTATATGATATGTATAGTAAAGCGTCTTCTAAGTACGGCCTTGTCTGGTCTTGTGTTTGGACTTGTCTGGTCTAATCTGGTCATGTCTCGTCTTGCCTGGTCTTGTTTTGTCTTCTCTGCTATTGTCTGGTCCTGTCTCGTCTTGTCTGGCCTTCTCTGGTCTTGTCTGGTCTTGTCTGGTCTTGTCTGGTCTTATCTCGTCTCGTCTTGTCTGGTCTTGTCTCGCCTCCTCTGGTTTTGACAGGTCTTGTTTACTCTTGTAGGGTCGCGACTGGTCTTAACTAGTCTTATCTAGTCTTGTTAGGTCGAGCCTTGTCTAGTTTTGTCTAATCTTATCTGGTTTTGTCTGGTCTTGTCTTGTCTGGTCTTGTCTTGTCTGATCTTGTCTGATCTTGTCTGGCTTTGTTTCGCCTCCTCTGGTCTCCTCTGGTCTCGTCTAGTCTCGTCTGGTCTTGTCTAGTCCTGTCTGGTCTTTTTAGGTCTAGTCTTGTCTGGTCTCTTATGATCTTGTCTGCTCTAGTGTTGTATGTTCTTGTCTGGTCTTGTTTGGTCTTATCAGGTATTGTCTGGTCTTGTCAGGTCTTGTCTGTTGTTGTCTGTTTTTGTCTCGTCTTGTCTGGTCTTGGATCGTCTTGTCTGGTCTTGGATGGTCTTGTCTGGTCTTGTTTTGTCTTGTCTGGTCTTGTCTGGTCTTGTCTCGTCTTATAACGCGTCGTCTGGTCTCCTCTGGTCTCGTCTAGTCGTGTCTGCTCTTGTCTGGTTTTATCTGGCTATATTTAGTCTTGTGTGGTCTTGTCTGGTCTATTCTAGCCTTGTCTGGTCCTGTCTGGTTCGGTCTTGAACTTATCTGTCATTGTTTATTGATGTCCCATGTTGACTCGTTATATAAACTTGTCTAGACTTGTTTTTGAATATTTTATATAGTACATAAGGTCATATTAACCCTATCACTGATATGGACTACTATAGCAGTTCCATTGATTTGCCGGCCAGATGCTAAGGACTGCTATAGTAGTCTACTGACTTCATGAATTCATTGTGGTTTTTTTAAACATAACAAAGAGATTAAAAAATAAACACTCTCATTGGAGCGTTGCGTTACCCTGGGTGAAAGAATCGGGACTTGCACCTAGGGTCTTATCGTCGGAAAGATGAATATTTCAAAAAATCCCAAACAATAATTGTAAACTATGCGGTCTAGTGCCTATGTTCTCTAGTGTTTTCATTGCCTTTCCTGTCGCTTCGGTAATGTGCGTCATGCAGGATAGCCTTTTATCGATCACTACGCCAAAGACGGACAAGACTAGACGAACAAGACTAGAGCATACAAGACTAGGACAGACAAGACTAGGACATACAGGACTGGGATATACAAGACTAGAACAGAGAAGACTGAGACACACAAGACTAGGACAGACAAGATTAGGACAAACAAGACTAGGTCAGACAGGACTGGAATATACAAGACTAGGATAAACTAGACTAGGACAAACAAGACTAGGACATTCAAGACTAGGACAGACAAAACTAAGACAGACACGAATATGTTGCTGCGTTGAACAGAAATCGTAATTAATTTCTTTGTTTTTATATCTTTATTGCTTTTGTTTTTTGTTATTGTTTTTGGTTTTAAGGAGGTTCGAGCGTAACTAATGAGTCTCTATATTTTCAATTATCCTAATAGTTGTTAAAATGCATTATTTTTATTTATAATAACATAACAAATTTAAAAATTGGTAATTATTATTTATTTAATATAATAAAGTTATTAAATGACTTCGTTATTTTTGACTTATAAGGTGACATAAAAAGATCTGGCAACATCAGTGTTATTAGTCGGCTGGTTGTAAAGGGATCAGAATGTTATAAGCCCAAGATGTTGGCCGAAAACCTCGAATTACCAAAAGACAAGAAATTATTGATAATCTATGTAAAAAGCTAGAGTGTATTCTATCAAATAGTTCCACAGACGTTCAAAAGTTCAAAATGTTTCCATGTTTTTCTTTTCTCTCACAATCAGCGGTTATCGACGACGTTGCCAAACCATCTATCATGTGAATTACTGTCGATAAACAAGATTCAAAACAAAAAAATTAACTTTAATTATTTAAATAATTACATCGGGAACATCACATTGCTTTAATGTTATCGTGTTTTAATATTATCTAAGTTTATTGCATATAGTTTTTTATTCCATAAAATTGGGAAATTAATACCGAAAAAAATAAATAAAGACGTGACGGAAGCTTGTCTGCCATAGGCCCTGTGTATAAGATTCGAAAAATCATCATTTTTAATTTTTTTTTTCAGGATAAACTAAACGCAGGATCACTTTCAAATTTTGAGAGGACATAAATAAAGTATTGATCTTCATGTATAAAAAGTTTCAAAGCTGAAACTTGAAAAAAATATTTAACATGGGATTCGCTCGAACCTCCTTAAAGCTCTTTGTATAGTTCCTAACTTTAAACTTTAAATTTTAAATATAGAAATTGCCTAGATATATCGCATATTTGTATTATCTGGTAGTTTATATTTACTATTACTTTTACTATTATTTAATTGTATATCAAAAACACAATTTGCTTCGAATAAAGATTTTGGTTTCTCAAAATTTGGTAATATTTGCAAATTATTTTGACGTTTGCGTCCAATTTCGACATAAAACAAAATAATTTCGAAGAGTTTGTCCACTCAAATCAACAAAAAAACAAAATTTGTTTCGAATAGAGGTTTTGGTTATTGACAATTTGGCCAATATTTGAAAATTATTTTGACATTTCCATCCAATTTTAACATAAAATAAAATAATTTTGCAAAGTTTGTGTCTTGTGTTAATCCAAATCAACAAAAAAAAAATAAAAACTTTTGCTTCGAATAAAGGTTTTGGTTTTTGAAAATTTGGTAATATTTGCAAATTATTTTGACATTTCGGTCTAATTTTCATAAAACAAAAGAAAATTGCAAAGTTTATGCATTCAAATAAAAAAAAGCAAAATTTTTCTTCGAATACAGGTTTTGATTTTAAAAATTTGGTGATATTTGCAAATTATTTTGACATTTCCGTCCAATTTTGACATAAAACAAAAGAATCTTGCAAAGTTTGACCACTCAAATCAACAAAAAAAAAACAAAATTTGTTTCAAATAAAAATTTTGGTTTTTGAAAATTTGGTAATATTTGCAGATTACTTTCACGTTTTCGTCCAATTTTAACATAAAACAAAAGAATTTTTCAAAAAAATTTGGTAATATTTGCAAATTATTTTCACATTTTCGTCCAATTTTAACATAAAATAAAACAATTTCGCAAAGTTTGTCCACTCAAATCAACAAAAAAAAAAAAAAAATTCCATCGATTAGAGGTTTTGGTTTATGAAAATTTGGCAAATTTGAAAATTATTTTGACGTTTTCGTCAAATTTTGACACAAAACAAAAGAAATTCGCAAAAAGTGTACATTCAAATCAACAAAAAAACCAAATCTGCTTCAAACAAAGGATTTGGTTTTTGAAAATTTGGCAATATTTGCAAATTACCTTGACATTTCCGTCCAATTTTGACATAAAATAAAATAATTTTGCAAAGTTTGTGCATTCAAATCAACAAAAAAAAAACAAAATTTTGCTTCGAATAAAGGTTTTGGTTTTTGAAAATTTGGTAATATTTGCAATTTATTTAGACATTTTGGTCTAATTTTCATAAATCAAAAGAAAATTGCAAAGTTTATGCATTCAAATAAAAAAAAAGCAAAATTTTTCTTCGAAAAGAGATTTTGATTTTAAAAATTTGGTGATATTTGCAAATTATTTTGACATTTCCGTCCAATTTTGACACAAAACAAAAGAATCAACAAAAAAAAAACAAAATTTGCTTCAAATAAAAATTTTGGTTTTGGAGAATTTCGTAATATTTGCAAATTATTTTTACGTTTTCGTCCAATTTCAACATAAAACAAAAGAATTTTGCAAAGATTGTCCACTCAAATCAACAAAAAAAAAAAAAAAATTGCTTCAAATAAAAATTTTGGTTTTTGAAAATTTGGTAATATTTGCAAATTATTTTCACGTTTCCGTCCAATTTTAACATAAAACAAAAGAATTTTGCAAAGATTGTCTTCTCAAATCAACAGAAAAAAAAACTTTGCTTAAAATCAAAATTTTGGTTTTTGAAAATTTGGTAATATTTGCAAAATATTTTCACGTTTTTGTCCAATTTTAACATAAAACAAAACAATTTTTCAAGAAAATTTGGTAATATTTGCAAATTATTTTGACATAAGTTTGTCCACTCAAATCAACAAAAAAAAAAAAAAAATTTGCATCGAATAGAGGTTTTGGTTTATGAACATTTGGTAATATTTGCAAATTATTTTGACGTTATCGTCCAATTTTGATATAAAACAAAAGAATTTCGAAAAGTTTGTCCACTCAAATCAACAAAAAAACAAAATTTGTTTCGAATAGAGGTTTTGGTTATTGAAAATTTGGCAAATATTTGAAAATTATTTTGACATTTCTAAATAATTTTGCAAAGTTTGTGCATTCAAATCAATAAAAAAAAACAAAATTTTGCTTCGAATAAAGGTTTTGGTTTTTGAATTTTTTTTTAATATTTGCAAATTATTTTGACATTTCGGTCCAATTTTCATAAAACAAAAGAAAATTGCTAAGTTTATGCATTCAAATAAAAAAAAAGCAAAATTTTTCTTGGAATAGAGGTTTTGATTTTAAAAATTTGGTGATATTTGCAAATTATTTTGATATTTCCGTCTAATTTTGACATAAAACAAAAGAATTTTGCAAAGATAGTCCACTCAAATCAGCAAAAAAAAAAATTGCTTCAAATAAAAATTTTGGTTTTTGAAAATTTGGTGATATTTGCAAATTATTTTCACGTTTTCGTCCAATTTTAACATAAAACAAAAGAATTTTGCAAAGTTTGTCTACTCAAATCAACAAAAAAAAAAAACTGAATTTGCTTCAAATAAAAATTTTGGTTTTTGAAAATTTGGTAATATTTGCAAAATATTTTCACGTTTTCGTCCAATTTTAACATAAAACAAAAGAATTTTTCAAGAAAATTTGGTAATATTTGCAAATTATTTTCACGTTTCCGTCCAATTTTAACATAAAACAAAAGAATTTTGCAAATATTGTCTTCTCAAATCAACAGAAAAAAAAACTTTGCTTAAAATAAAAATTTTGGTTTTTGAAAATTTGGTAATATTTGCAAAATATTTTCACGTTTTCGTCCAATTTTAACATAAAACAAAACAATTTTTCAAGAAAATTTGGTAATATTTGCAAATTATTTTGACATAAGTTTGTCCACTCAAATCAACAAAAAAAAAAAAAATTTGCATCGAATAGAGGTTTTGGTTTATGAACATTTGGTAATATTTGCAAATTATTTGACATTTTCGTCCAATTTTGATATAAAACAAAAGAATTTCGAAAAGTTTGTCCACTCAAACCAACAAAAAAACAAAATTTGTTTCGAATAGAGCTTTTGGTTATTGAAAATTTGGCAAATATTTGAAAATTATTTTAACGTTTTCGTCCAATTTTTACACAAAACAAAAGAATTTCGCAAAATGTGTCCATTCAAATCAACAAAAAAAAAAAACAAATCTGCTTCAAACAAAGGATTTGGTTTTTGAAAATTTGGCAATATTTGCAAATTACATTATTTCTAAATAATTTTGCAAAGTTTGTGCATTCAAATAAAAAAAAAAAATTGCTTCGAATAAAGGTTTTGGTTTTTGACATTTTTTTAATATTTGCAAATTATTTTGACATTTCGGTTCAATTTTCATAAAACAAAAGAAAATTGCATAGTTTATGCATTCAAATAAAAAAAAAGCAAAATTATTCTTGGAATAGAGGTTTTGATTTTAAAAATTTGGCGATATTTGCAAATTATTTAGACATTTCCGTCTAATTTTGACATAAAACAAAAGAATTTTGCAAAGTTTGACCACTCAAATCAACAAAAAAAAAACAAAATTTGCTTCACATAAAAATTTTAGTTTTTGGAAATTTGGTAATATTTGCAAATTAATTTCACGTTTTGGTACAATTTCAACAAAAAACAAAATATTTTTGCAGAGATTGCCTTCTCAAATCAACAAAAAAAAACAAAATTTGCTTCAAATAAAAATTTTGGTTTTTGAAAATTTGGTAATATTTGCAAATTATTTTTACGTTTTCGTCCAATTTTAACATAAAACAAAAGAATTTTGCAAAGTTTGTCCATTCAAATCAAAAAAAAAAAACAAAATTAGCTTGAAATAAAAATTTTGGTTTTTGAAAATTTTGGTAATATTTGCAAATTATTTTCACGTTTTCGTCCAATTTCAACATAAAACAAAAGAATTTTGCAAAGATTGTCTTCTCAAATCAACAAAAAAAAAACAAAATTTGCTTCAAATAAAAATTTTTGTTTTTGAAAATTTGGTAATATTTGCAAATTATTTTCACGTTTTCGTCCAATTTCAACATAAGACAAAAGAATTTTGCAAAGTTTGTCCACTCAAATCAACAAAAAAAAACCAAATTTGCTTCAAATAAAAATTTTGGTTTTTGAAAATTTGGTAATATTTGCAAATTATTTTCACGTTTTCGTCCAATTTCAACATAAAACAAAAGAATTTTGCAAAGTTTGTCCACTCAAATCAACAAAAAAAAGAAAAACAAAATTTGCTTCAAATAAAAATTTTGGTTTGTGAAAATTTAGTAATATTTGGAAATTATTTTCACGTTTTCGTCCAATTTTAACATAAAACAAAAGAATTTTGCAAAGTTTGTCCATTCAAATCAAAAAAAAAAACAAAATTAGCTTGAAATAAAAATTTTGGTTTTTGAAAATTTTGGTAATATTTGCAAATTATTTTCACGTTTTCGTCCAATTTCAACATAAAACAAAAGAATTTTGCAAAGATTGTCTTCTCAAATCAACAAAAAAAAAAACAAAATTTGCTTCAAATAAAAAATTTTGTTTTTGAAAATTTGGTAATATTTGCAAATTATTTTCACGTTTTCGTCCAATTTCAACATAAAACAAAAGAATTTTGCAAAGTTTGTCCACTCAAATCAACAAAAAAAAAGAAAAACAAAATTTGCTTCAAATAAAAATCTTGGTTTTTGAAAATTTAGTAATATTTGCAAATTTTATTTTCACGTTTTCGTCCAATTACAACATAAAACAAAAGAATTTTGCAAAGATTGTCTTCTCAAATCAACAAAAAAAACAAAATTTGCTTCAAATAAAAATTTTGGTTTTTGAAAATTTGGTAATATTTGCAAATTATTTTCACGTTTTCGTCCAAGTTTAACATAAAACAAAAGAATTTTGCATAGATTCTCCACTCAAATCAACAAAAACAACAAAATTTGCTTGAAATAAAAATTTTGGTTTTTGAAAATTTGGTAATACATATTTTCAAATTATTTGCACGTTTTCATCCAATTTTGACATAAAACAAATGAATTTTGCAAAGTTTGTTTACTGAAATCAACAAAAAAACAAAATTTGATTCGAATAAAAATTTTGGTTTATGAAAATTTGAAATTATTTTTACGTTTTCGTCCAATTTTGACATAAAGCAAAAAAAAATCGCAAAGTTTGTCCATTCAAATCGACAAAAAAAAAACAAAATTAGCTTCGAATAGAGTTTTTGATTTTAGAAAATTTGGCAATATTTTCAAATTTATTTTGACATTTTCATTCAATTTTGACATAAAACAAAAGAATTAGTTAATTTGTACACTCAAATCAACAAAAAAAAATGCTTTGAATTGAGATTTTGGCTGTGGCAAATTATTTTGACGTTTTCGTACAATTTGGACATAAAACAAAAGATTTTCGCAAAGTTTGTACATTCAAATAAAAAAAAAAAAATTTGCAGCAAATAGAGATTTTGGTGTTAGTAGAATTTTTATCTATTACATTACATCCCTTTTATCTATTACGGTCCCTATTACCTATTATATAGGTCAATATTTATTTACAAATGCAAAAAGTTATAAAAAGTTATAAAAGTTATAAAAGTTATAAAAGTTATATTCCGCGCGGGGTATAATGTAATGTTAAGAATACTGAGCACTTAATCACATCAATTCAAAAAAGTAATTCGCAGTGAAAGGGTTGACAAAATGCCTTATTATAAAAATTGAATTCTAATACAATAATATATTCTTGTCAATAATAATATTTTTGTGTTATATAAAAAATTAGAAATAAATGCTGGTAACATTTCAAGGCGTAATTTTATAGAGGCGTACATTAAAATCCTGACCGTTTCAGGCACATGAAACCGCTAGAGCGTTATTCATCCGTTACGTAATGGAATACTTAGAGGAAACAGGGTAATCTTCCATTCACTTTGAGTAAACCGAGTCGCGAAACGTTTTCAGCGATGAAAATTAGTTTACCGCAGGCCGAAATCGGCTCGTCGATTTTTAAACGCCGCGGCGCTAATAAATTTCCTTTAGCATTAACCGTTTCAGTCGGCGCTGTATTTTATCACCAGGGAGGAATGCAATCAGAAAGGGATCCGCACATCCTTAGCCTCCCGACATAAATATGTAGAAATATGGGACCGGAGCTGTAAACGGAATATTAAGTGGTTCTGGAGAAATATAACCGGAAGCCTTCCCGCGCATCAATATAAATACACATCGGTATTTTAGCGCTAATAAAACTGAAGGATGGTATGGTACCCGACATGGTTTTCAATCCTTGATTTTACTCCCCTTGGACGCTACAAATTAATCATTTCGTGTCGGAGGGGGCAAATTCGTTTTTCGTGCCGCAGGTTATTATCCCTTAAGACTGCTCAATGTTCAGCCAACAAAGATGGTGTTTCCATTAAATTTTCATTAAACCGGATAACCACAAGACTGGATTTAGATTCCGCACGATTCTATTTAATGGCGTAGTCTTGCGAACGAACGTAGACGAAAAATAAACGCTTTTTAACCCTTAGAACGTTTACGAAACAGAATTCCTTAAAACACTTTCCCATTTAAAGATTACATACATAATATATGCAAGGTCTTTAGGATCTTTTATTTTCAAGGGGTGATTAAGTAGAGAGTTATAACACACAATATAATACATTATAAAAAACTAGACAGACAACAATAGACTAGACTAAAGTCAATACTAGACTTCAAAGAGTTATTGAGTACTTTAGAGTTTGTTCTATATAAAAATCTATTATCTCGTTTATAGTTTTCTGTAATAAACAACCTGTTTACAAGAATAGTGAAAAGGGTTTCAAGATGCAGATCTAGCTTCGCATTATCCGCAATAAATAACAAAAGGCAGCCAGGTTTCCGACTAGAAAATCCCTGAAAGATTTTACAGATCGAAATCGAATTTCACCCGCGGTCATAAATTCCACCCTTTGCTTCGCTCGCTCCGCAGTTTTATGCGAAATAAGCATCCCTCATTAAAGCGCGCTGAGAATAAAATCCCTAAACATTCGGCGCCCTTTCCACCGCATAGTTGCACGAAAAGTAATCTAGCAATTTGTTACCGGCCTGCTGTAACCTTTCGCAATTATGTTTCGGACACTAAACCCCCCGTCGCGAAAGATTTACGCGCTTCAGTGAAGAACCCTGTACGTACAATAGAAATTACAAGGGACTAGTTGTCACTGCATCTGACATCACCGCCAGAAGGAGATAAACTGGAAAGATACGCAGCTGTGTAGCAGCTCTCTGGAGATTTGCCAAACTTTAAGATACGATCTGTACTAGTTTAGCGAGATTTATCAAATATTTATTAACATATAATTTTACAAATTCGGGTCACTACTAGTTTCGCTACAAATGACCAACACTGTGACTAGTGCACTACACAAGTTCATTACAATATACTAATCGAGTAAGGCGCCTTCATTGAACTAAAAAGGGGTCAAAAAATCAAGTTTTTTTTAATTAAGAAACGGTTTACGTCTTGATTTTTTTTCGGTAAATTGAACAAAAAAATAGGTTTGTTTTAGACGATCTCTACAAAGTTCCCGCAGGGGGCAGGTAGGTGTGTTTTCAATTTTTCACTTTTTCTTCAAAAACTCCGTTCCTCTTGCGCGTGGAAACGGGAAATTATTATTTTCTGTTGTAAAACTGAACGGGTTTTCTACCCGTGTCGATCTGCCGCTCGCAAGTCCCACACGGCGTCCTCCAGGTGACAAAAACAGGAGATCGTTTCTAGCACCTTTGAGGAGCAGTTTTGATCCGCGGCTCGATTTTTTTACTGCGTCATCAAAATCTTTTTCAGTCTAAATAGAAAAAGAAAATTTACATTTCCAGTCTGAGAAGTGCATGCCCGGCCAAAAAGGCCAACAGTATGGCGTTTGAATTTCTCAAATCCACAAAGAGTTCGCACTCCAGGTAAAAAAAACTACGACCATTGCTTGCCGTTGAATCGCCAATTTACACTTACAGCTGATCATTTTGACACTATTTTCGCTCAGGTTGTGTGCAAATATCATTGTTGAAGTTTGTCTATTTATGATTATTCGTATGCTTATGAGAAGATAGAATAAAAAAAAGAATTGAAATAAAAATTCTGATTTTTCGCTCATCGTTAGGTTGAAATTGAAATCAAATTCAAAGAGATTTCTTGAAATCTCAAAATTGCAGATTTCGGCGACTCTAGCTCTTGATTAGCAAAACATAGCAACGTCAAAATTCACAATTTTTCACAAATTTCTACATGAAAACGAAGATTTTACACTTTTCTTTTAGCAGATTCTTAAAATTCAGATCATGAGAAACAGTTGCTTCCGTTTACATTTGAATTCTAATATTTATTTCATAAACGCAATATTTTCGAGTTTTTTTAAGAATAATTGGAGCTTTTAAATTGAATTTAGATTCCATCGGTACAACACGCGTCTTCCGCGGATGTATAGCATCATTTCACTGCGGAAGGAACAGCCATTTCAATATTTATCGGCATTTTCGATTCAAATTCGAATACAACTCATCAAGTTCTATTAAAATATGTTGCATGAATTTTCTACAGCTGAGGGTCCATACGCGGCCGATGTTTGAAATATCCCTCCAACTGCTTAATTTTCAAACATTTGCGTTTTTCATTTCCCTACATTTCCAAGAAATTCTTCTAGCATGAATCGATAGAGTAAACTTTCCTCTACCAGCAGAGCAAATTTTATCATTCCAGTGCAAACCGTTTTATTTTATAGGATTATTTCTAATAAATACTTATTGAAATCTTGCAAATATATTTTTTTGTCCAACTCTCCGAAGTCCAAGATACATGCATTAGCGCTATTTTATAGAGCAGATTTTCATCTAAAAGTTGTGTCATTTTCATCTTTCCAAAGCGAACCGTTTTGGCGGATCTTTTTTTAAACTTCCTTGGATAAATTTTGGGATTTTATATTTTTTACTTTTGTGACAAAACCGAAGGATTTTGCAAAATATGCAAAGAATACTTTTTTGTTGACACCGACGTCTTACATACGGATATCCCGGTTATAGTTTATATATAGTTTCTAAAGGCCATTTTAACTTTTCTAAAGTAAACAATTTTTGCGGTGTAATTTTTTTGCAAAATTCCAATCACATTTTCTATTTAATCCGGGATAATTTCTTTTATATGATAGATTAGTTTGTACACCGCGAAGCTGCCGCGCGTATGTTGTCTTGATGTAGCAACAGCCGCTGGTTTAAGCCGGGTTAGACCAGGTTGCACACCGCGAAGCGGCAGATAAACCAATACCATACGCGCGGTATGGTGAATATATCACAACATACGCGCGGTAGCGCGTATATGGTCTTGATTTATCTGGTTTTGACTCATTTGATCAAGACCATATACGAGCGCCAGCGGTCTTAATCACTTGATCATACCTCAGCTTGATCACACCGCGAAGCGGCAGATAAACTAGGACCACATACGCGCGTATGTAGTCTTGATTTATCTGGTCTTGATCCAAAATAGGATAATGTGGCAAGGACTGCTGGTTTAACCCGGATAAGATTATGTTTGGACACCGCGCGGCAGCAAGTATGTAGTCTTGTTTTATCTGGTCTTGATCCAAAATAGGATAATTTGGCAAGGACTTCTGGTTTAACCCGAATTAGATTATTTTGGACACCGCGACACGGCAGATAAATAAAGATAAATCTTGATTTATCTGGTATTTATCCAAAATAGGATAATGTGGCAAGGACTGCTGGTTTAACCCGGGTTAGATTAGGTTGGACACCGCGAAGCGGCAGATAAATCAACGTGTGGTCAATCAGACCACATACGCGCTGTCTTGATTTATATGGTCTTGATTCATCTAATCCGCGCGATCAGCTATCGCGCGTATGTGGACTTGGTCAAAAATAGGATAATGTGGCAAGGACTGGTGGTTTAACCCGGGTTAGATTAGGTTGGACACCGCGAAGCGGTAGATATATCAAGCTGCCGCGCGTATATGGTCTTGATTTAACTGGTCTTGATTAGATAAAACAAGACCCAAAAGCCCAAGGTAATGTGGCACTATACATTTTGTATCGCTATTTTAAAAAGACTCCGTTCATTCATTTGCATTCGCCTCCATTCATTTGCACATAATTCTGTGAAATTTAAAAATAAAGGGGGTTTTAAAGGGTCTAAAATAATTCATTTTAAAAATGGGTTTTAAATATTCTTTCAAAAACTCTATTGTTAGGCAACGCTTTCTAAAGCGCTTTCATTGGCACAGTGTGGTAGTACAATTACTATTGACTATAGTCCACCACATGCCGCACCAATTAGCGACGAAAACGCCAGTGGCGTGCACCTTTAAAATTTTCATACAGGGTTGCATACCGCCAAACAGCAGAAAATTTGCCAGGTAAAAACACAATATGGTTCCTTCATCGTTACCAGTGTCGTGCACCTCTAAATTCTCCACATTATTCTATCCTCATCAACTATTTCACCCTCAACAACTATTCCACCCTACATAACTATTCCAACCTCAACAACTATTTCATCTTAATCACTATTTCACTTTAAAAAAAACATATGTACTAATATAATATTAAAAGACTAGTATAGTCTGTCAAATATTGTCTGTTTAGTCATGCCTGTCTATCCAAGTTTGTCTCCTCCTCCGCCTGTCTCGACTTGTCCTGTCTTGAATGGTTTTGTCTGTATAAGCTTGTCCGTTTAGTCCTGTCAGTCTTGGCTTATCTATCAAGTCTTGTCTGTCTAATCCAGCCTCTATAGTCTTGTCTTCTCCAGTATTGTCCTAGTATTGTTCTATCTAGTATTGTCCTGTATAGTACGGTCTTGTCTAGTATTGTCTTGTCAAGTCTTCTCCTGACCAGAATTGTCCTATCTAGTCTTCTACTTTCCATTAATATCCTGTTCAGTCATGCATCTTTAGTTTAGTCTGTCTAGTATTGCCCTGTCTAGTCTTATGTTCTACAGCTTTGTCCTGTCTGTAGGCATATGCATTTTTTTTTATGAATAATTGGAGCTTTTAAATTGAATTTATATTTCATCGGTACCACACGCGTCTTCCGCGGATGTATAGCAACAGAGTTATAGGCGAAAAACTGTCAGTTTTACCATTTCACTGCGGAAGGAAGAGCAATTTCAATACTTATCGGCATATTCGATTCAAATTCGAATACAACTCATCAAATTCTATTAAAATATGTTGCATGAATTTGACAGTCATGTATCTTTAGTTTAGTATGTCTAGTATTGCCCTGTCTAGTCTTATGTTCTACAGCTTTGTCCTGTCTGTAGGCATAGCTTTGGTTGTCTAAGGTTAATTTGTCTAAACTTATTTGTCGAGTGTTGTCTGTTTAGTCTCGTATGTCTAGACTTCACCGGTCTAGACTTGTCCAGTTTAGTCTTGCCCTAGCGAGTCTTCTCCTGTCTATTTTGTCCTGTCTAGTATTGTCGGGTTTAATCTTGTCCTGTCTAGTTTATTCCAGTCCAAACTTGTATGTTGTTTTGTCTGTCTAGAATTATCTGTCTAGTATTTGACTGTCTCTTTCTTTAGAAATATCTTTAAAAAAGTAGCTGCATTGGCGGCGAGAAAGGTAATAAGATTTGAATGCAAGGTGAGCAATATGGGAGACGAAGGGTTAACAAAAGAGGTGTTTAAAATGGTAAATCGATTGGAAGGAGGCGGTAAGAAGGGGTGTGAATTGGGAGGAACAAGAAGAATTTATATAAAAGAGGTAGTTTATCTAGCGTGGGGCTAGAATGGCTAAAGCTGGAACGGGGGCAGAGGGCTAAAAGTTTGGTGAAACGTTTGCAAGAAGTGGATCTACTGGAACGGCAAAGCAAAATAGAAAGCATTAGATTCCATAAAGAGTAAAGTAGGATGCAAGTAGATGGGCGTTTACCAGTCGATTTAACCCTTGCGCCCTGAATGGTACACATACGTCCCAACAAAATATGCATAGCTTGAATTTAATTAAAATTGTACTTCTATTCAAAATGTGAGTTGTGAATGAGTGTTCTATTCAAAGACTTGAACAACGAAGAACGACGTGAAGACTACTGTAAACTATCCAAAGATGTGTAAAAAAGACAAAAACGGCTATATATCGACAATATGCAGAGAAATCGAAGACCATCGTCTAAAAAATGCATCCAGAGATCTTTTTGTCAAAATCAGAAAGATAACCAGAGACCTTAAATCGCGAACGATAATTGTAGAAAACGAGCAAGGGAAAGTAATAACGGAGAAAACAGAAGTTGCAAAGAGATGGAGAGAATACTGTCAAAACTTGTTCGAAGATCAACTAGGAGACACCCACCTGAAATCCCAAACTAAAGAATCAAGAACCAGAAATCCTTAAATCCGAGGTGGAGTGGGCTCCCAAAAAGCTTAAATCTAGAAAATCTGCAGGACCTGACGGAATAGTGGCAGAAATGATTGACGTGTCTGATGAAAATATGAAAAGCCTACTGCATATAATGTGCAACAAGATCTGGATATCAGGAGTCTGGCCGACTGGGCAACCTCAGTTTTCGTGCCAATCTATAAAAAAGGAGCAAAGACCCAATGTTCAAATTACAGAACGATATCCTTAATATCATACGTCAGCAAAACATTGTTACATATACTTCACGACAGGTTGAAAACATACATACACCCCAAATCCCACAAGAATAAGCAGGTTTCATGCCGGGACGAGGCAAGCGAGAGCACATCTTGAACATCAGACAGATAATTGAAAAACTAAGGGAATTCAACAAACCTGGAAACCTCTGTTTTATTGACTACAAAAAGACATTCGGTCAAGTAAAATGGAGCAAATTATGGACCGTTATGTCGGAGATGGGAGTACCTAGACATCTTATTAGCCTCACCGCCAACCTATATTAATCTGCAGAAGCACAGGTCAGAATAGAAGATTGCCTCAGTGACCCCTTCAGAGTATACAAAGGAGTTCGTCAGGGTTGCATCCTTTCGCCTATTTTATTCAATCTCTATGGAGAATGGATAGTCCGCAAAGCAACTCAGAACTGAGATGGGGGAATATCTATAGGAGGCAGCAAAATATCAAATTTACGGTACGTAGATAATACAACATTGCTGGGAAGTACGGAAGAAGAGATCAAGAACCTGCTCCAGAAGGTGAGAAGAAGAAGAATGAATAAAACAAAAACAAAAATAATGGTAATAGACCGATGCCAAGAAAGACTGCAAAGCCCAAACCGCCATTGCCAAACTTTCACGAATTTGGAAGGATCACAGCATTTCTAAAGGTACCAAGATGGCAGTCATAAAGACGTTTATATTTCCTATAGTCACATTCAAGAAAAATTGATGCGTTTGAAATGTACACCTGGACACGCATGCTCAGGATATCATGGACGGAAAAACGTACTAGTGAATCCATTCTACGAGAACTTAACATTGTCGATCGACTGAGCAAAACAATCCAAAAGTCCATCCTAAGATATTTCGGTCACATAATGCGAAGAAAGATCGACTTACTTGAGAAATTGATAGTCCAAGGAAAGATAGAGGGTAAGAGACCACGAGGAAGATCACCATCGCGCTGATGTGGATCAAATATCCAAAGCCGTAGGTGCAACTGTACACGATTGCTGAAAACATGGGAGAATGGAGACAATAAGTGCACCAAATATGATCCCTAGGTCATACCATTGCCACGATGCTCGAAGACGAGAAATACGACTGAGAAGAATTCAAAATATGACTGGAATTAGTTTCGTGTATGTTTTATATTCCAAGAGACAAATTGTTGTTGTAATAGCAGACAATATCAGACAAGGCAGGACACAACATGACAAGACAAGACTGGACCAGAATAGATCAGACCAGATTATGCTTGAAAAGACAAGACCAGGCAAAAACAGACAAGACCGATATTATATGATTTACAAGATTGGACAAGACAATAATAGACTGGATAGGGCGATACAATTCGGATCAGGAATGGTCTAGATTCAACAAGACTGAACAAGATTGTGCCAAACGGGCAAAATTTTGGATCCAAAATTGGATAAGAGATTGGATATCGGCTATGGCTGGATATGACTATCTTCAAAATTTCTCTTGGAGCAAATCGACCCAGGGTCGTTTCATTTTGGTTACATAGTTTATATTTATCAACAAATTAACAAAACCATGAGATTTAATCTATTTCTGCAATATTATTTACGTTCAGGGACAAAAGGATTACGCGAAAACCAAGAGACCGGTACTCAAGTCATGTTAGCAAGATATAGGTGTGGGAGTGAGGAGCGTGGAAGGAGATACTGGATGAATGAAAAACATAGAAAGTGCAGAGTTTGTGGGACATCAGAGGATATGTGAGAACATTAGATGGAAGTGCGTACAAGGAGTGAATGGAATGAAGTAGAGAGGATGGAAGGGAAGAAGTGGAAGGAATTTATGGTTGTAAGGGGAATGGGTTTGAAATTGCTGAGACGGATAAAAGGATGGAAAGGGCAAACAGAAAACAGAGTAGGGAGATTATAAAAATCATTCCAGTTTAAAACAATCGGAACACAGCCTGAATATATAAATATATTCAACCTTTCCGGAGCTCTATAACAATTACTGAGTCTTTTTAGGACTACCAAAACAAAACCAAGATTTGTTTTGGTAGTCCTAAAAGATTCAGTAATTGTTATAGAGCTCCGGAAAGGTTGAATATATTTATATATTCAGGCTGTGTACCGATTGTTTTAAGTTTGTATGACAATCTATATAACGTAGGATGGTTTTACCAATTCTATCTTATCATTCGAGTTTATTTCAGGGCGGTTTTAAGTTTTTATTTATGTTATATCAGTTCAAGATGGCGTCGGACGAGGAAAGAGTTTCCGACCCCGATCCACATAAAAATGCCTCTAAGTGCAATTTCTGTAAGAATTATATTCCAAAAAACACATCAAAAATTAAGTGTAAAGTGTGTGCGACATCATTACATGAAAAGTGTCTTAAAAATGTGCTTAAAGTCTTGGCATATGATGTTGTTAATAAGGATCAGTGGTACTGCAGATCTTGTAGCCCTAGTAAACAAGGTGAACAAGATAACTGTTGAGTCGCGGTGGTTGTTTGTCTTTGGACAAACGTTCGCGTGATCAAATCTAAGGCGGTTAATTCAGGGTTGCCAATAGATTCGATCGGCACTGGAAATTATATGTTTGGGCAAAATAAAACTTGTACGCCTCGATAAACATGTATTTAATATTTAATTCTACTTAAAGCACTTGTGAGGACGTGCACTGACCTAGTTTGGAATCTTCTTGGTATGTTTGTGGCAAGAGAGTTACAATTGAACTGAGTGTGATTAAATATTGTTAAAAACAGGAAAACTCAATCCCACCTCCTATTTGCCTGCCCCCACTGAACGAAGATGAATTCCAACCCGAAGTGCACGTGGTAATTTCTATGGCTAATCTTACAACTATCCAAAATTTAAAAACTTATTCCAAGAAACCTTAAATATAAACATTGCATTGTATTTTCAATTGTTTACGACCACCAAGCATCCAAAAACCATCGTAAACATCCGCCAAAGCGTATTTCCAAAGGATTAGTGGCCATAAACAGCCGTAAACGCATTCAACAAATATCCACTATCGACCAGATGTTGGATCTACTGGTCGATTTAAGATAATCTTAATGCAATTATTATTTACCTACTTTTAGAAATACACTTAAACAAGAAAATAGTTTTAAAAACAAATAAAAATAAAAATAAAATTGTTGGCTCTCAACAATAACAGTGTACTGTTGCGGCCCAATGTAAGTTTGGAAGAGCAAATTAAATTAGAAAATAAACTAATTAAAGAAATGGATATTGTAAACCAGCTGCAAAAAGAAAAAATTATCAGTTTAGAAAAAAAAACAAGATTGTATTTCTAATCCACAACCTTCGTAGAGTCAGGTGGTAGGCAAGAAAACTATCGACGTCCTTATCACACATCAAGGTGCAAGTGAGAGTGATGCGAGTGATAAAAAGTTTGATAGCAAACAAGTGCTGGATACTGTGCATGAACAAATAGATAAATTGACTCGACACGAGTTATAAAAAATGGGTTAATTGTTAGATGCAGTGACGACAAATCTAGTAATGTATTATTTGAGAATCTGAAGCAGTCATTAAGTGCGGATTACCGAATCGAGAAAACGTCAAAGTGGAAACCGCGCCTACTAATTAAAAACATTGTTTTAGGGCAAGCTGAGTAAGAGAACAATAACATTTTAATTCATAATATAATTGCGTTAAATGATATGAATGTTGATACCGAACAAATAAAAGTAGTTATAAAAATTACAGAAGCCAATGTACGAAAAGTACTTAAAAATGGTAATAAAAATTTGTAGGATGGAGCTCATGAACCTGTGTTGATTATTTGTCAATTATACAATGTTACAAATGTTCTTTATTTGGTCATATCAGTAAAAACTGCAAGAAAAATGTCACATGTGGAAAATGTGCGGAAAATCATTTTCAAAACCTTTTTTTTTCAAAATCGAGTTCAAAACCTGTCAAGCTACTGATTTTAAGTGCGTTAACTGTATAGAATATAATAAATTAAATAAGTCGACTCTCAATATAAATCATGTTGTAGGTGACCCACACAAATGTACAAATTATAAAAAACCGATTGCGAATTTTAATAAATAATATTGATTATGGCAACTAACGTTCTAGGCAACCTTGACTTTAAGATAGCTCATGTAAACGCTCGCTCATTATTGTCTGGCTTCGATAAATTTAATGGACATATTATTAGTAGCGGGTGTGATATTTTCCTTATCAGTGAAACTTGGTTGACGGATAGTAGTTATACTCTAGTAAAGAAAAATAGAGGAGTAGAAGAGGGGGTGGGCATGTTCATTAATAATCTTGTTGATTTTAAAACGATTGATTCTGATCAGTGTGACAGTTTTGAATATTTATGGATAATCTCTCTCTATCTCATATGTCTCTCTATGAATAGAAATCAGGGTGTCGCATAAGAAGTATTGTATTGTAGTAATATACCGCCCACCAAACTGCAATATCAATGATTTTATAGACAATTTTGAAGAACAACTATTTTATTACAAACTCCTATGTGATGAGGTGGTTTGTATGGGGGATATTAATAATAATAAAATTGTATAAAATGTTAGGTGAATGACATCTATCAAACAAATTATCTCCGAACCTACACGACTGTCTAGAAATACCTGTACGTTAATTGATGTAGTTATTTGCTCTAACGCGATAGAGATATCAAGTAGCGGCGTACAATATAATCACAATTTACCAACAGACAACGAAATTATTTATTGCTGTTTTGAAGGACCGAAAAGAAGAGCTACATCAATTTTCAGAGATTTCCGACAGTTCAATCGCAATCTATTCGATGATCACCTAAAAAACTTGCCACTTGATAATATCTTTTACATTTCAGATATAGATGAAAAAGTCCAATATTTTAATAATTACGTAATACTTTCTTTATTTGAGTACCATGTGCCTATGGTTACAAAAAGATATTCAAAACCACCTGTACCATGGCTAACAGGTAATATAAAATTAATGATGGAAATTAAAGATGCTGCACTACAAAAATACAAACGCACGAATAGTTTCGCGCATTTTAATTATTATAAAGAACTTAGAAACTTGCTTAACAATACTATTGTTAAATAGAAAAAAGCGTATCTAAACCACAGACTCAGATCAAGCACTTTGGAAAGATCTCGAATCTCTAGACGTGTATAGCAAAAATAATAAAACCAACGAACTTCCAACTCATTTAGCTGATGTTAATAAAATCAATAATAATTTTTTTATCGACTCGGTAAAACCGATTGCTGTTCAGAACGTTCAGGACACAATAAATGTATATTAAAATAAGTCTCTAAAATAACTCATCATTAAAGGTAAATTTAATTTCAAGCTAGTAGAAATCGGAGAAGTTTCAGATATTTTAAACGCAATTACCACTAATGCAGAGGACGGTATAACAATGAAAATGCTAAAGCTTTGTAGTCCATATATCAACTAATATCTAGTACATATTATAAACTCATGTCTCCACCATAGTCATTTCCCTACAGCGTGGAAAACATCTCTCGTTATTCCTCTACCTAAAGTCTCAAGTCCTAAGGAATTTAAACAATTACGTCCTGTAAGTTTCTTTCCTATATCCAAAATACTTGAAAAAAATATATTTAGGGAACTAATGTCATTTGTAGACAACAATAACATATTACCGGTTAATCTACCAGGCTTTAGCAAAAACCATAGCTGTCAAACGGCCATTTTAAATGTTGTGGATGACATCTTATTGGTGATAATAACAATCTAACGGTACTTGTTCTCCTAGACTACACAAAAGCGTTCGACTGTATCTATCGCGACTTATTATATGCAATATTGCACTATCTAGCTATAGATGATAACGCGATAGACTTAATTAAAAAGTACCTTTCCAACAGAAAACAGATTGTGACATATAAAGATGCGAGATCTCAAGAAGTGATAATAAATCATGGGATTCCACAAGGATCCATTTTGGGACCGCTATTGTTCTCTTTTTATACAAGTCAGTTAAACACAAATATGACTATCTGCAAGGTACATTACTACGGATGATACCCAGATGTATGCATTATTTCCACCACAAAAGTTAGAGGAGGCAATCAATAAAATAAATGCGGACCTGTGCAAGCTAACGTATATAATCCTCTTGCAAACATTCTTTATGTATTAATCCAGACAAGACGGTAGGGTTACTATTTGGCAGGCGTGCATCAAGAAAACAGTTTGGTGACAAGACAAAAATTGTTGTGAATGGCAAACGAATTCAAATAGTAGAGGAAGCTCGTAACTTAGGGCTAGTTTTGGATACTGAGTTACGCTTTAAATCTCATGTAAACAATTGTATAAAAAGGGCATTCTGTAATTTCAAACTTATTTATACAAACAAAAATATTTTAAATAAGGCTACAGTCAAGCTCTTATGTGAAGCCTTGGTTCTATAGCACTGTTCCAACTGCGATGTCGTGTATGGTAATTGTATTGATTTGCATACCGCAAAGAAGATATAGCAAATCCAAAATTGTTGCATCCGCCTGGTTTGTGGAATTCCTAAATGGAATCATGTGTCGCATAAAATAAAAGAAATACATTAGTTCAACATGCATAACCGCAGAAAATTGGGTTCCTCTGTGTTGTTTCACAAAATTATAGTCAACCAGAGACCGGCATATTTATATCAAAAAATCAAATATAGAACCGATGTCCATAACATTAATATCAGAAGGAAATCATTAATAACTCCGCCTGCACATAAAACCTCCCTATACGAAAGGTCATTTCTGTATAATTTGTCAAAGATATATAACGAGATACCGAAAAAAGTAAGATCATTAAGCGTAAGGCGCTTCGAAAACAAGTCAGATGCGGGCTTTTACATGAGCAATAAAGACATTAATAGATTAAATAACCGTAAATTTGAGCAGTCTAGATTGTAAGTTGATCGTAATCTGTTTGAGTCACAACGCTTTTGCTTTTTCTTGGAATTTATTTTTAATTTTAATGCAGGAGTATATTTTTTCTTGGTTTTTGTATTTTTCTTTTTTATTACAGTCAAACTTCCATAACTCAAACTTCTATAACTCCAATTTTTCTATAACTAGATCTTTTTTAGAAATTCATACGTTTAGATACGCATTTTACATATAAATTAACTTCCATTACTCCAATTTTCCTTAACTCGATTTTTTCCATAACTCGTAGTAAAAATTTGTACAATGGTAAAATTTTACATACAAAATAATCTCTATAACTCCAATGTTTTAACCGTTGCGTACTTTCAAAAATTTATGGTGCCAGATATTGCTTATCATAAACCGTATCGTGTTTCTTATAGTAAAGGTGCTACATATTAATGAAATATTAGAGTTTAAATTCGTTATTTCTTCTTACCTCTGCAGTTACAATTGCAAATATGAGTGGCCAGAGAAGAAAACTCAATACGATGTCGTTATCTGAGAAAGTGAGCTTGATAAGTGAAGTATTAAAAATAAAAAAGTGTTTGCTGAAGATTTTGCGATTCTTCCAAGTAAACTTTCTTCAATTATAAGAAACCGCAATTATAAGAAATTTTGAACAAAGCCGAAAATGGTGCTATGTGATCTAAATGATCGCAAACGTTTGTAAAAGTGTACCTACGAAAACAAAGACAAAGCTACTTTGGAATGGTTTAAAATTGCGCGGGATAAAAATGTGTCTATGTCTGGACCACTTATTAGAGAAAAGGCTCTTTATTTTGTTAAGAATCTGGGACACACTGATTCTGTTTGAAGACAAAAGCGTGGGATATCGATATACAGCATGCAACCATAATATATTGTTTCAGACAGGCTGGCTTTAAAAAAGTGAGGCGAAACAAACTGTAGTGGAGAAGATGATGATACTCTTCTGTTAGAATGGAAGTTCGCGTATGACATATATGATCAGCATAACGTGGATAATACAGTGTCTATTAATGATTATTTATCTGTAGATGAAGATATGGATAACAAGATTACAAAACGCTGAGATGAAGATGTCTTATCTAGCAATGAAACAGAGCCAATTCTACCCACGAACAAAGAAATGCGTAATTATTTAAATAAGTGTAGCGAATATCTGTGGTTATTATCTACTTTGGAGAACTTTTGTGTAGTTACGTATTTCTCTAACTCGAATTTTCTACAACTCCAATTATTTTTCTTGAACTATGGTAATTTGACTTAGTTCGACTGTATTTGTAATTATTTTTCTTATTTTATTATTATTATTATTATATTTTTTAAGTCTTGTTTGTGTGCTTTGTAATCTTATTTCTAGTCTTGTCCTCTCTAGTCGTGTCCTGTCCAGGCTTGTTATGTCTACTCTTGTCCTGTATATTCCTGTGCTGTCTAGTTTTGTCCTGTCTAGTCTTGAGTCCTGTCTAGCCAAAGTTTTTGGAAGTGACAATTTTGAAAACTCTTGCCCCAAAAACAGAAAAGTTTACAGAATTTCTATTAGAAATTTTTCGAGAATAGTAGATACAGAAAGACGAATTGATGAACTCAGTAAAAAAATTTTGTATTTTACAGTTAAAAGATTCAGCTATAAGTAGAGTCATTTTCAAAATTCCAACTCGACTAGATTAGTTAATACAGACAAATTGGCAAGCACTGTGTAAGGAAAGCTCGGAGATGGTTTCAATCATAGTAGAAGTCAGTATGTGATAGTTGAGAATAGAAGATCCAAAGTACTGTCCTAGCTCATATACTATTCTCAATGTATACATTTGATTTAATTAGATATATTGGAGAAGTACGGATCACACTATATGCCGACGATGCATGTGCTTTCATATGCAAAGCAACGATGCAAGAACTACAGTTTAATGCAAGTGAGCTAATTTCGAATTTATACAATTGGCTTTCGGGCAGTAACCTACGCTTAAACTCTAATAAAACGAAGTATATTAGATTCCAAACCAACAGAAAAAGACCAACCGAAGATATTTTAATTCGAAAATCGAAGGAAACAGCCTTCAAAGAACAGGATGTCTAAAATGCCTACGTTTATTCTTAGAAGAGCATATCACCTGGAATATCATGGCAGATCATATTATAAAAAAGTCAATGTAAAGACATATCTCATAAGAAGTATTAGACAACTCCTACCCAAATCCGCAATGTTAGATCTTATATCACGCGGAAATAAAATCAGTGTTATCCATGGGATACTAATATGGAGAGCTTCCACACAGCTGAAAAGGGTATGACTATGTACGTGGTCTGTTAGAAAAGTAACCGACCTTACTTTTTATTTTGAAAACCTGATGGATTTTAATCAAGCGCGCTTGCATGAGCCGACCTTGAACCCTCTGTACGTCTGAACCTTCTAAACGCCTGTAGATAGCGTCAGTTGCTGTCGAGCAGTGTTCGAGTGACATAGTGTGTAGTCGGTTTTTCAATGCAAGTAAAATGACGACAAGTGAAATGAGGGATGTCCTACGTCGCCTACGTGATGCAGTGCGGCGCAAGCGATTGGAGTTGTGGTCATCAGGAAATTGGCGACTCCATCACGACAATGCTCCAGCACATTCTTCGCAATTTTTTTGGCGAAAAACCAGACTTCTCTGGTTCGACAGGCTCCTTGCTATCCTGATATGGCCCCCTGTGACTTCTGGGTATTTCTCAAGAGGTTCTCAATAAGTCAAGAGGGCATTGAAAGGAACGCGATTTCAGACAAGAGAGGACATTATGGCTGCAACGACAGCCATAAGTCTAAAGTCGATTCCGAAAGAGGCTTTTTCGAAATGCTTCCAACAATGGCGGCACCGCTGGGAGAAGTGTGTGGAGTCCCAAGGAGACTACTTTGAGGGTGATTAGGTTTCCAACGCTCCAGGTATGCCAGTTTTTTTACCGGCTAAAGGTCGGATACTTTTCTAACAGACCACGTAGTATAGTCTTGTTTCTCTATTCCTGTATGTTTAGTATTATCCATCTAATCTGATCGATCTAATTTCGTGCGTCTAGTCTTATTTGTCCAGTCGTATTTGTTTGGGCTTGTCCGTCCAGTTTTGCCTGTCTAGAATTCTCAATCTAGTCTTGCCTGTCTAGTTTCGTCTGCTAGCTCTTGTTTGTCTAATCTTGTCTGTCTAATGTTGTTTATCGAGTCTTATTTGTCCAGTGTTGCCTGTCTATTCTTGTATTCAAGATTCCATTTCTGTGATTCCCAACTATATATTTGTATAAAGATTATAGAAACTCAATTCCTGTGTGAAATTATACTACAGAGAACATTGTGGTTATTTATTACGTTTTATGGGCAAAGCTTTCATAAAGCCGCAATATAATCGATATTTATTGATATTAAGCTTAGCTATATTGACGTGATTACGTTTAATATATCTTCATATACCTACCAATTTCTAGGCGAGATTGTCTCTCGACGGCTTCTTCATGGATCATAATAATTTTATGTTTTCGGTTACAATATATTTTATCTGCTCTGAGACACGGTGCGTTTGAAGTGATTTAATATTTAATTTCGTGTTGCTGGATAGAGCTTCTCTTTGCCGTTAATAGATAACAAAAAAAAGATGATGAATGGAATTAGAGCGAGGTTTATTAATAAATGAAAAAAATAGATAAAATACTTGTGTAATTATCTGATATAAAATATTAATATATGAACTATAAGTTGTGATAGTTATTACTAAAAATGTTTACTTTGATATGAAACTAAATATCTAGTTGAATATTGTTTGCGCAAAATTTATTTCCCCATTAAATATTTCGCTAGTCTGTAAACTATGCAATAATTATTATGTAACATATATTATTGGACCTGAGGTTCGCATTAGAGGAAGTCGAATAATGAGGGTAAATGCAGACGCTGGATAAGAGAAATCGATATGGTATATAGATCGTAAACAAGGAGAAAATATGTACACTCCGAGTAAAATTATTCGCCCTGCAGTAGTGATAATAGACTGTAGCAGGTAAATTAGAGAGAGAGAGCCAAAGTTATGAATGTACTCCTAATATACAAAATATTTTGCTGATTAAGGCAATGCTAGGAGACGGTTTTGATTGATTATGTTTGCATGTGAAGCGGACTAGTCAAATATTAATTATGTACAAATTACTGTCTCCCGCTTAATACGTTAAAGTCATTTATTAAAATGTTATTAATAGTGGTTTATGATAATAGTGGTTTATTAAGTGTATGAAGCAGGGTGAATTAAGTTTATGATACAAGTGTGTGAAGAAGGGCGTTCCTTCGCACTTCTACACACACTGCTCATTGCGATTAAACCACTCGCTTTCGGCTCATGCTTTAAACAACTCATACACAAAAGCCTTTCACACACGTGTGTCATACATTATTTTATCTACGAAGCATGTTAAAATACTGTTGAATCTACTATATTTGTTTCCTACCGGCATTATTGTAAAAATTGTAATTATGACAGACAACATACTTCAAATCACTGACACAATAAGGTTAGAACGTTCAGCGTCCCTGTGGAAAAAATTGCTATAGTCCATTTTTACTATATATTAATTTACTATTCATATTAACTATAGTCCATTTCTTTTAAGAATGCAGTAACTAGAAACCTGATTTACACTATGACAAATGTTCATGCCAGTTACAAAATTTGGCGCTAAATTCAAATATAGTTACTTGAATACAAAAGAAAAATACAGATTAAATACACCTAATGGCAACAATAGTAATATAATACAAACAAATAAATGGAGAAAAACGCAAAAAATCTAAATGATACAAACAGATCACATGACAATTGTCAGCCATTGACAACTGACAGCTGCAAATGTATGTGAAGAAGAAAGAGAGAGAAGAGGTTGAGATGGAGAAGTAAATTACGTCGGTGTGAACTACTCCTCTATTTAAGCCAATCAGAGAACAAGGTCAAATAAGCCCTATCTTCCCTCTACTGCATTCTAAAAAAAAATGGACTATTGTAAAAACGCACAGTGACGGGAATACTATTTGGTCTTTGTCGATGAAATCTAGGTTAACTTAGATTTAATCTAGGTTAGGTAACCCGACCATTACCGTAACCGACCATTAAGTAACCCGACCATTAAGTTATATTAGAGCCAGATAAATCCAGACTGAGAGGCCGAGACTTCTTGATTCAAAATAAAAAAAAAATTATTCAATTTTAATATACGTCAGAAAATGTATTTTCACTACGTCTGTTTTTTGTTTAGTGGCGCAAGTTGTTGCCATAGTAACAAACATAAATCGTTTAATAATGAAACTCCATTTGATTTACATTGGACTTTTACTCACCATTTGTATACTTTTGCTCACGATTATAATAATGGCATACTTCACATACAATAATGTATTTATAATGTGTTGTTTTTTGTGTATGAATAGATAAAAGTCTTTTATTAAATAAATATTAATTTTGTTTTATTAACACAAATATTCATGTAGATCAGGCATGTCATACTCATGTGATATTGCGACGAAATAGATGATGTGGCCCATCTATTTCGTACTAAGTTGGGGGCCGCATATTTTTATGTTCAAAAATTAATAAAATAGGATTGTTACAATGATTAATGATAATAATAATGATAATAATAACCTTTATTGGCATAATTAAAATAATTTCCATACAAAATATACATACAAAATAAAACAATACAAAAGTTGTGAAACTAAAACCCCATTAAAAAGAAAAAAGAAATTTTACCACCCTATAAACCTATACTTCAACACCTGTACATCGGACATAAGCTCACAAAAAAAAAAAAAACTAAACCGCAACACTCAAAAAACTACCCCGTCGCATCCGCTCTTTCCATGTTTTCACTCTGTGTAAAAACGACAGTCCCTTCCCGCTCTCGTCCATACACTCACTCCAATCCTTTCCTCGCCTTCTCTCCTGGTCATTCCACTCCGCCATCGTGCATTCTTCCAACCAATGACTCCACATATCTTCCTTCAACCCACACACCAAACACCTTCTACTTTCCTCCTTCATCCAATGTCTCCTTCCACGCTCTTCATTGCCACACCTAAATCTCGCCAACACTGACTGGTCGTCCGACCCTTTACTTGTCCTCAAATAACCAGGAACACGGCCGTGCACTTGTATCTGACTGTAGCCTTGGTGATATTTACTAGCCTCTATTTTCGATTGGCGCTCTTGGAAGTCCACTTCTAATAACCTCTCTTTTAGCATCCGTTTCCACTGAGCACCCGCACTTTTTTCCGTTTCCAACCCCTCGGAAGATAACCCGCCTCTCTCATACAGTTTCCTTTTATTCAACCCCCAACCGCTCTCTCTTCTACCACTTAACCCCTCTTTATTCACTACTCGAAAGATTTCCTTTATTATCCTTTCATCTCCTAACCCATCCACCCTATACTCGAACTTTATCACTCTTTCCGCAGCTATTACCGCCACCTTACAAGCACTCACTTCCTGAAGCACAATGTGACCAGGCGTCGACCTATCAAGTTTCAACACTTTCTTATAAAACTTTAGCTGCACCCTTTCGATCTTGTCTTCCTCTTTCGTTCCCCAGACCTCGCATCCATACAGTAACACGCTTCACACACATGCCTTCCATATGGTCTCTGCTGCTCTAAAGTTTCCATCAAAGTTCCTTTTCCAAACCTCCCAGATACGACCCGCCGCCACCCATGCCTTCTTTGTAACATACTCTATGTGTTCTTTATTACTGTATCCAGTCCCAAAGACATACCCCAAATATTTAAATTTACTAACTTCCTCTATTTCAGTACCCTGCCATTCAAACCTTTCTTTCTTATATCGCCCACCCCTTTTAAACCGAATCCATTTTGTTTTACCAACATTCACCCTTAAATCCCTCTTTTCGAAATACCTGCCGAGCCTTTCAATCAAGTCCTTCATCTCACTAGCCGACTTTGCAAATACCACCATGTCATCCGCATATGCCAAGCTCCACACCTTCTTTTTCCCAATCACCACTCCTCCAGCTTGCCCGGCCTGTAGAACCTTTTCCATATCCGCCACATACAGATTGAAAAGCGTGGGACTCAAAGGGCAGCCTTGTCTCAGGCCCTTCCTCACCTCAAAATAGTCCGATTCCCATTCATTCGCTACTACCTTACAGACCGTTTCCTCATACAAATTCCTGATGTTCCTTCTTACACTCTCTGAGATACCTAGCTTGCCCAAACACTCGTCAAGTCTCCTTCTGTTCACCGAGTCATATGCGGATTTCAAATCAATGAAAAGAGCAAACAGGCATCCCTTTCTTATTCCTTGGTCTATGATGACTCTCAAGGTCACCAGGTGTTCTACCGTGCTCCTTCCTTCTCTGAACCCCGCTTGTATTTCCGGCAAAAGCTTCCTTTCATTGATTTCCTTCCTCAAGCGACAATCCAGGATTTTAGCAAATATTTTGTATGAGGAGTTCATCAAAGTTATACCTCTATAATTTTCTAGCGCGTCCCTCGTTCCACTCTTAAACACCGGTTGAATTATCTCCACTTTACAGCTGACTGGTATCCTTTTCTCTCCTCTCCCTATCCTTCTCAATTCCTCCGTAAACTTCTCCTTACAGATTCCAGGTGCTTCTTTCCACGCTTCATTTCCGAGCCCATCCAAACCTCCCGCTTTTCTTAGCTTTAGGGAATCAATAACACCTCCACCTCTGTCACGGTGATATCCTCGGCGAGCTCTTCCTGCTATCTCTGTCGATCTCCTGAACTATTATCTCTTTCTGACCGCATCTCCACCCCTCCTAGCATCCTCATGAAGTGGTTTTGCCATTCTTCTATCGCAATGCTCTTGGGTAATCTTTCCTTCCTTTTCCTATTCTCTCTCACGTATTTCCACAGCTCAGCTTCCGTCTTGATATAAATCTTTTTATAATTCAATGGAACAAGCCGTTACATCGATTGGACGTACGAAGAATCAACCCTTGTCACTCACGTTTTCTTTCGAAAAAAATTCAACCGAACCGAACATTTTTTTATTAAAATTTTTTCTTATAAACTTAAGAAAATCAGTGCATTATTTTTTATAAAGGGCGACATTTTAAAAGTTACATTTTCATATGAAATCCGTCATTTGGGCCTACGCATACAAAGTTAAGTATATCATGAATCTTTGATCCTTCCCATTAACATTGCCTCACCGATTTCTTGTCACACTTTTACCGAAAATTCATAATTCAAAACGTAAACTAAGATTGGCATACAACCATTTAGTAAAAAAAATCGAATGTTATTATTAATTAGAATCCAATTCAGATGTAACAAATTTCAATGTAATAATTTTTATTGACAAATATTTAAAGGGTACAGGCAAAGAACAGGGAATGTCCCAATGAATAGATTCTGAGTAAAAAGCAAGTTAAAATTTAGAAGCTATAATATTTTTATTGAGATCAAAGTATGCAGTAAATTTTACTTAGAAATAACAATGACTTATTATTAAGCATATTTATGTTAAAATCAGAGTTTTCAGTTATTGACAACCATCTTACAAAAAGTACAAAACATGGAATGTCCTTGGCGCCACAAACAAAAACAAGGAATGTCAAATTTAGTCGTCATCGTCTTTGGTTTTTGAATCATATTTTAGTGTTTCCTAAAATAATTGTGTTTCTTAGAATTCCCGTTTTCTTCAAAGTGCCATGGTAATTTTCTCTGTGCCGTACCCGAGGACCATGTTCTTTGGAAACCATTACTTCCCTTTGCTTTTGAATTAGGAAATTATAAATTTGTTATATTGTCTTCTGATAAGTAAATTTTCCTACAGTCTTTTAAACTGCTACCCTTTAAAGAATTAATATGATTTAAAATTTGTTCTTTTATCCCTGGTGCATTTTTTTGTGGTTTTCATGCCTTCCTCTTTGATCTACAGGAGCTTTACCTGCTGTTTTCAAGCTTCTTTGCAGATATTCCACCTTTTCCTTGGTAATACCATGTGATGAAATGAATGCTTTGAAACACAGGAGCACATTTTTAATATTTTTGTATGCAGCTGTATTAAAACTATCCTCATCTTCCAATTTTCTACTTCTTCTTCGTTGGACATTACAATCATTTATAAGCCCCGGCAAATATAAGTTCTGCTCACTGACACTACCCAATGAATTGAAACATGAATAATGTTTTTTTTTCGATTATTTTCAGTCAAATTATCGAAACATTTGAGCCTTGAACAGTTACACGATGCCCCAGTTCATAATTAGAAAGACGCAACTTTTTGAAAACATTGTTTACGAATTTTAAATTAAAATTGCAACGCAAACATACAATGTAAATATAGGAAGCAAAGGCAAAGAACTCTATTTCAAAATCACTAGTTCACAACTGTCAATTTTTGGACTATTCTCTCTCCCCTATATTTTGGACTTCTTTACCAGTATGTCATGGACATTCCCTGTTCTTTTCGCTTTGGGCATATATAAAAACGTATTTATAGCGACATTTGTTGACTATTTGTAAAAAGTATCATTTGATATGCAATTACCATAGACATAGATTTGTTACCAGCACAACAAAAAAAAAATAAAAAATTGTGACATTTTTAGTAAGTTAAGTATTTTGAGTTTTGAAAATGTTTTAATTTTAAATAAAATGTTTTATTTTATGATTTATCATAAAAATTTTAGGTGTAGATTGGTGGCATTTAAAAATGTAGCGATGGTGGCGTTAATAAGTAAGTACCGCCATAAAAAAAAATAACTCCGCCATTGCCCGGTCCCAAGACCGGGATGAGAAATGAGGAGGGTTCGATGGCAGCCTCAACAACAAGTTGGTCGGTAAAACAATTCCTGTTGTATCTCAATGCACTGGCCAGAAGAAGAATAAAGAAGAATATGGAAGAAAATGTGCAGAAAAGCAGACTCTGCAATAAAGCGGGATTGATGGCTAATATTCATTTTCGTTATTGTTTGCTCAAAACAAATATATCAATTGCACAAGTCTATCTATATTTTGCGCTTGCGGTTGAGATATGCAATTACGATAGATTTATCGATAACAAATCCAAATCTAAAAAGTAGACCGATTTCAATTATACTAAATATAATTATATACTAAATTTAATAAAATCCAATTTTGAGCTCAGATAGCCTTTTATAGATTATCTGTCGTAACAATGTATTTTTCCTCTCTCAAAATTTACTGTATCCGTATGGATTTTTCCTATACAAAAGAAAGTTTTTATGCATTCTGAACCAACTTTTATATTCGATGTAAACATTTTATACTTCTCTGATTGAATTGTTAACGGCGAGGCAATAAATTGTACGCGTTTACAGGTTTCTCAAAACCGTAAACCGTAAAACGCAACAACTGGATAACACGGCGTTCATGATAAATGTCCCCTTTTATGATCAAAAAGACAAGTCGTAGATCGTTTTAATGTCGCCATTAAACACACGTATTTTGAGCGTGCCGCATGTTTTTGTTCTTCCTCGAAATATGTCACAAAATAAAACAGAAAAATTACACAAGTGAAAAACAAAAAATGTTTCCTTGTGCCTAAGTGTTAAAAATTCTGCATTAAAATGATAACCTAAATATCCACCTAAAAGTTCGCCTAGTTTCCGAGTTATTTTCTAATTTTTGAAAAAAAAACATTAAAAATAAAAAAAATTACAATAAAATTTGTATTATTATTACCAACAGTATAAATAGTTGGTACGAACAATATTTATTTTTTTGTCTCATTAATTATAAAATAACTAGGAAATTAGTAGATATTTAACCCATTATCTACCGAGTGTTCGATTTTTCGAACACTGACTTTGACATTTTTTTAAGCTACTATAATTATTAATTTATAGATAATCATTGTCATTATCTTATTATTTCAAGTTTATACTTTTATAAAGTAACTTGTATAATTATTTATTAATAATGGGTTAATTGGTAAATCAATTTTTATAAAGTCCTTTTTATAGAGTTAGTTACATAAATTTATTTATCATAATAAAAAACTTTTTTAACGTTTATTCATAATTGAAATTTATTCTAAAAAGAGTAAAGTTTTATTTTTAATAATTACGTTTCATATACAATACGTTTTCAATTTTCTGGGAGATCGTAAAAGTACATGTTCGATTTTTCGAACATTGGTCACTTCACAGCATTTTTATTTTCAGTAATCTGCTCGCGCGCTTTGGGAGACTTTTCGTTATAAGTTAACTAATATATGTTAATTTATAAAATAGTGATATTTAATATCAAACAAAAATTTGTTTTTGAAAATGTTCTTATTTACATAATATTTATTACTGTAATCTGTGATTCGAAAAAAGATCTCATAATCAGTAAGTTTATAAAATATTTTTATATATTTATTTATAAAAGTTATACTAACATTGTTGTTTATAAAGTTATTAATTAGTTGAGTGAAATATGGCACAGGAAGTGGTAACAATGGAAGAATTGACCAACATAATTGACAATTCGGACGATGGCAATAATAATATTGACACTGTTGTGGTTTTACCTTTTACTAATGCTGATTATGTGACTGATGAGGAAAATTTTTGATGAAGATGTCTTACTCATGAATAAAAATGTAAGTGACAAGAATTAGCGGGTTTGGAATTTACTATGTAATATATGTAATAGTGACAAATCTGCACTAAAGCAATTAAGTTCTAGCCAGCAAAAAAATCTCGTACTTACACTCCTCTGAATAAATTTGGACAATCAAAGTGGACATCAAAATTTGTCACCACCTGAATTATTTGCAAACATTTTGGATGCAGAAGTACTGAAATGTATCGTTGACCAATTGAATTTATATACGCAACAACATAATTTAGACTATGGTGACTGAAGTTGAATTAAAATGATTTTTAAGTTACCTACTATTGATATCAGGATATCATACACTTCCAGCTATTTCTGATTATTGGTCCTAAATTATTGGTTTATAACTCTTGGACTACCCTTGACACAAAAAACTTTCGAGTTATCATAAAGGAGCATTTACTTGCTACATTAGATTTAGAAGAAAGTGATTTGTCTGTCGAGATAAATAAAAATAATGATAACGATTACAGATCTGATGATTTAACTCATTGTAACTCAAAATATAATAAGCGTATGTACTTCAAATGCTTTGATGATTACCAGAAATAAGTAGTAATTGTTATTACTTGTTATGTTTTCTTTGAATATTTTCTTATTTTAATTATTGCTCATCTAAGGAGTTATTTGTTTTTCAATAAAAAAGTGTATTTTCAATAAAGAAACAAAAAAATTATAACTGTAGTCTCACCTTATGTGACTAACTTTTTACTTAATGCAAAGTGACCAGTGTTCGAAAAATCATCATAGCTTAACCGAACTTCGAACGAAGCACAAGTTAAACTGAACAATTTATTTAGACAAAATAAATTACAAAAACCCCACCGAAAAACATGAATCCAGTCATGAAACAAACCAGCGCCAACGGAACCGCCGCCGCCCAGGAATTCCAGGACTTCGCCTACCTGGATTCCATCAGCGAGGACGGGTTGGACAGGCTGCTCAACCACCTCCTGAACAGGAAGAAGAACACCGAAGCCGAACAGCCCCAGGACACCGCTGCGACCAGAAGATACGCCGCTGAGAGGACCAACGACGCCGCCCCAAGGAGAGCCACCGAAGCCGCCCCGAGGAGAGCCACCGAAGCCGCCCCGAGGAGAGCCACCGAAGCCGCCCCGAGGAGAGCCACCGAAGCCGCCCCGAGGAGAGCCACCGAAGCCGCCCCGAGGAGAGCCGCCGAGGCTGCCCCGAGGAGAGCCACCGAAGCCGCCCCGAGGAGGAAACCTACACCAATGGACACAGAAAGCTCCACCGAAGCCGCCCCCAAGCGCAAAACCGACCCGGAGGACGAGGAAACGTTCAAGTTTCCCAAGAAAACTGCCAAACTAGAGAGAGCGTGTACGTCAGGATCACAGGTAAGTATGAACATGTATGCATGCTTAGACACAGAGGACAGTGACAACGAAGACGATATAGAAACTGAGACCGAACACCCCACCGAAGAAAAGAACACCACAATCATCCTACGGAACAAAGAAAAATGGACCAGACTCAGCAAGAAACTGGACAGCAAACACATAAAATTCACAAGGGCCACGTCGACAAGAGACGGAATAAGGATCCAACCACAAACGATAACGGATTATCGTGAAATGTACAGCCTAATGAAAGAATAAAACTACGAGTTCCACACTCACCAACTGAGCTCCGAAAAGAACCTCAAGGTGGTGATCAAGGGAATCCCCACCGAAGTCGAGGAAGAAGTAATACTCAACGACCTAGCCGAAAAAGGTTACCCGGCAATCAAGGTGACAAGAATGAAGGGAAGGAACGCGACCCCTATCCAAATGGTATTAGTGGAAATACCTAAGCAATACAAATCCATCTATCAAATGGAAAGAATACACTACCTCAGCGTAAGAATAGAGCCGCTCAAGCCTAGAGGAGACACTGTACAATGCCATAGATGCCAGCTCTATGGACATGTACAGAGAAACTGCAACGCGGAATATAGGTGCATGAAATGTGCTGGAAAACACAGCACGCACCTATGCGAAAAACCACCAACACTGCCACCGAAATGCGCAAACTGTGGAGGCGAGCACGTCTCAATATGGAGGAACTGCCCCGCGAAACCAACAAACAGAACCGCGGAGACGACAAGACAACGACCAACTCCCAGGACAAACCCGAACAGCTACAGACAAGCTGCAGCTAGGGAAAACACGACATACCGGGACACAGCACAAGCAACCACCAGCGAAAACAGACAAAACACCGAAAGGAAAACACCGATGACAAAGACTACAATAGACAAAGTAGCGGACGAACTAGCAAAACTGCTAAAGAAATACGCCTCTGTACAAACAGACGACGACGAACTGGAAAATTACTCAAAAACCATCACAAACATCGTCAAAATCATCAAAAATGACTAGAAAACGGAAAATAGACGAACTAAAGATTGTTTTCTGGAACGCAAACGGAGTCGAAAGTAAGAAACTAGAACTGGTAGCACACATGACGGAATACAACATAGATGTGGCGCTAATCAACGAGACGCATCTGCGACGCTGCAATCGCCTGAACATACCAAACTACCAAACCTACAGGAAAGACAGGGGCCAACAAGCCGCAGGCGGAGTTGCCATAATAATCAAGAGGAATTTGAAACACCACGAGTTGCCCGAAGTTGACACGACGGATAACACAGAAACGATAGGAATCGAAATAATGACCGCAGACGGTCCACTGGCCTTGTATTCACTATACTCGCCACCAAATAAAGAAATGAGCACTCCAGACATGGATAAAATATTTAGAAATAACACGGCAACGATAGCCGCAGGAGACTTTAACGCAAAACACACACAGTGGAACTGCAGAAAAACAAATAAAAAAGGAAGAGAACTAAAACGTTACACAGAAAACCGCCTACTAACGGTTCTAGCCCCAAACGAGCCAACACATTTCACAGGTAATAACAGACACCCGCCGGACATATTGGACATAGCGGTAATGAAAAACGTCACAGCAAACATCAACATAGTCTGTATTGAAGACTTGAGCTCCGATCACAACCCCGTGCACATGAACGTCCAAACGAAAAGTGCGAGAAGAACGTGCGAGAAAACATTAACAAACTGGGAAAAGTTCAAAGAGAACCTAGATATTACCTGCACAGACATTACAGATCCATTAAGCCTAGAACAGGCGGCACAAACATTCGAGAGCGAAATAAAGGAGGCGCTCCATACCGCCACAAGAAAACTAACCTTCAACAAAACAACTACACACCCACAGGAAATAATGAACCTAATACGCGCAAAACGGAAAACAAGACGTACCAACGTACATTAGCACCGACAGACAAAACGGTCCTGAACAGACTGACAAAACAACTAAAACTGGCGCTACAAGAACAACACAACGCAGACTGGGAAAACAAACAAGAACGAATAAACGACACCAAAGACGAACCGTGGTACTTAGCCAAGACTCTAAAACAACAGAACCGCAACACAATACCACCTATCAAAAAGAACGACGGCAGCACAGCAACCTCTGACATTGACAAGACAGAGACTTTCGCAAACGCCCTCGAAGAACAATTCACACCAAATATCCCAAACGCAATCCACAACTCTCAAGGAATCTACGAAACGGTAAGGAGGATTCTAAACAGCGAAGAAAACTGCGACATAAAAGAATCAACGCCAGAGGAAATAGCCGAGATAATAAAAAACCTTAAAAACAGGAAAGCTATAGACAGAATGAATCAAATCGTAAACGCATCGCTCAAACTCAGAACGTTTCCGACCCAATGGAAACACGCCACAGCAATACTGATTTCCAAACCCAACAAACCCAGGAACAAAACATCAAGCTACAGGCCAATAAGCCTACTAACAGGACTTGGAAAAATAACGGAGAAAATAATACACAATCGACTGACAGACATAGTTGACGAGAAACAAATAATCCCGGACGAACAGTACGGATTCAGACAAGAACATTGCACAACGTACCAGACAACTAGAATAACCGAAGCGATAATTGACGCTTTCAACAGAGGAAACGCCATGGGAGCGGTACTCCTGGACGTCTCAAAGGCCTTCGACAAGATGTGGCACGAAGGCTTAATATACAAAATGAATAAATTCAAAATCCCGATGGGGATGATAAAGCTACTAGATTCTAGATACTAGAACAGAACTTTCCAGGTGAAATTAAATGACACGATGTCGACGACACGTCCAGTGGGAGCGGGTGTCCCCCAAGGATCCATACTGGGGCCCCTGCTCTACAACATTTACACCGCTGACATACCAAAAATGGAAAACACAAAAATTGCACTATACGCAGACGACACTGCTATATTTACCAGAGGAATCCTGGCGAGCACCATCACCGAGAGACTACAAAACCACCTAGATGAGATAAATCGCTGGTGTAACACGTGGAAAATACAACTTAACGCTGAGAAAACTCAAGCCATCATGTTCACAAGAAGAAAATTCAAACACATCCCAACAAAACGCCTCAACATTAATAATACAAGTATAAAATGGGAAAATCAGGTAAAATATCTAGGTATTATACTGGATAAAAGACTAACCTTCGCAAGACACATGGATCACATTGTGAAGAAAACCAAACAAATTAATGGCTATCTTTATACCCTCATCAACAGGAAAAGCAAACTCAACATGGAAAATAAGCTGAAACTGTACAAGACAGTAATACGACCAATAATGACATACTCGGCGACGTGCTGGAAGCAAGCTGACAAACACACAAAATACCAACTACAAATTATACAAAACAAACAATTATACGAAACAAATGATTAAATAGTTTATAAAAATGGGAAATTTTGTTAAAATCAAATTTTTTTTTGCTCTGGTAGATAATGGGTTAAATAAATGTTTTGCACAAAACTTGAAGAGAACTTGAAGAGAAGCTGCACGGATGAGAGATAAATCTCGAAACGCGGCTATTTACTTAATTTAAACAGAAAAAAAAACATCTTAAAAACAATGGGGTACTTACGTATTAACGCCACCATCGCTACATTTTTAAATTCCGCCAATCTACACCTAATTTTTTTATGATAAATCATAAAATAAAATATTTTATTTAAAATTAAAACATTTTTAAATTCAAAATACTTTGAAAAGGCCCTGGGGGTAAGCATGGTGATTCGACCACGGAAAGATATTTATATGATACTCGGAATATATGTTGACGCTAATTAAATAATGAGATCCTGAAAGTTTGAGATCGCTAACTCAATTGGTTTTCGAGAAAAAGCGAAATGTGTCAAAAACGAAAAAAAAGTTTTTTCTCAGTAACGGCTGAATCGATTGTTCTAAAAATTTAATATGTTTTGGGGGCCGATAGGAGATTAACAGCTATATAGCTTCACAAGATTCTTGAAAAAAAAAACATTTTTTTTTAATTTTAATTTTTTAACCATGGTACAGTTTTGGTACAATTATAAAACTTTCTTTTTTTCAAGCCTTATATATTACTCTTTAACTTTATGAGTTTTTCAGATTTTTAAAAATGGTAGGTCATAGCATAAAAAAATAAAAACCATTTTTGGCTCAAATAATGCATTTATTTAATGTTTCAAGTTTTAATTTCCCTGTTTTTATGCATATTTAGCTTATTTCTAATTATTAGAAATAACACTTTATATTTAAAATAACAATAATTTTTTCATCAAAATAAAAAATTAAAACCGTAAAAAATAACTATTTAATAATTTCAATAAATATTTTGACTTAACTTTTTTTATTACAAAGCACGATTATTGTTTAATATATTAACGATACAAGAACATTTCTTTTCATTTTTGTGTTGAAACTTCACGTCTTGACTGGCTTGAAATGGGAAAACTAGGGAAATGGAAAAACATTGAACTGCGGAATTTGTCATCATCAATGAGAAATACTGGCGGTCGAAGTATAACTCAAGCACTCATTGCATTTTTAGTCAAGCTTCGCACATGCAATTCAAATAAGTTGATATCTACAATTTTAGAGATCGAAGAAGAGCAGTTAATGACAAAATATTGTGAACAAGTGACTCAATCTTTCGAACAAGACGTATAACCTCTTCATTTTTAAACAATTAAATTAAAAACATTAAATAAATGCATTATTTGAGCGAAAAATCGTTTTTATTTTTTTCTGCTATGGCCTACCATTTTTAAAAATCTGAAAAACTCATAAAGTTAAAGAGTAATATATAAGGCTTGAAAAAAAGTAAGTTTCATAATTGTACCAAAATTGTACCATGGTTAAAAAATTAAAATTAAAAAAAAAATGTTTTTTTTCAAGAATCTTATGAAGATATATAGCTGTTAATTTTTCTTCTGTCGGCCCCCAAATCATATAAAATTTTTAGATCAATCGATTTAGCCGTTACTGAGAAAAAAAAATTCGTTTTTGACAGATTTCGCTTTTTCTCGAAAACCAATTGAATTATCGATCTGAAACTCTCAGGATCTCATTATTTAATTAGTACCAACATATATTCCGAGTATCATATAAATATCTTTCCGGGGCCGAATCACCATGCTTATACCCCTAGGGCCTTTATATATAAAATATAAAATACTAGATTGAAAATCTTATTTTTTAACCCCGGTTAGATTAGGCTGGTCGCCGCGAAGCGGACAGATAAATCAAGGCAATATACGCGCGGCAGCGCGAACTCTCGATCCAATATATATATATATATCGGTGGTGGTGTTAATACATAAGTACCAACAACTGTGTTTATATAGTACATGCTAATAACATGAAAATGTACTGGTACTAATAATAACATGCAAATAGCTGTTGTATAATTCAATATCCTGCGCAGGAAGTAGTTGTTTCAACATGAGATTTGTTCATAGTCTTAATAAGGCTTAATATTACAGACCTACGAACATGTTCAATATATTTATATATTCAAGCTACATTGCGTATTTAATAAGGTTTTAAGTAAAATTTTGTTTCTACATTTGTCTCGTCTTCGGAGATTCGAAAATAACTCGAAAACTAAAAAAAAAATCAGAAAATAACATTTTCTAAAGAAAATATGAGTGTTTAGTGATCTTTAAAGTTGGTATCAATTAAGCTTTAACATTTTAACACATTTTTTTCACATTTTCACATTTATAAGGAAACTAAACGAAATTTTGAAAAATTTTTCAAATAAAACTTGCAGAGAAATAAATTTCCTAAATTGTGGAGAAATAAAGGGATTTATTTAGTGATTTTCTGTCTGTCAAGTTAATAAGTAATTAACCTTGAATCAAAGTCAAAAACTTATGATTACACATGTTTGAACTTCAAACATGTCTACAAAAGTCACTTGTTTTATGAAACATAGAATATTTTCGGATGAATGTTGATAAATCTAAAGTAATGCATATCTTTTTGAACTCAGGCAAAAAATTCATTTTTACTTTTCTTATCGAAGGAAAAATATTAAGAATACACGTAATATTGAAAGAAATTTCTGCTCAAAACAATTAGCGGGTCACTAATTTGTGCCTCCATAAAATTCAAATGGAAATTACATGCAAATATGCCGTGCTGGAGCAGGCTGTAGGAGAAATAAATGTAGCAATCACCACGGCATTTGAATCCACGGCATGGTGGAACAAAAATTTGTCTACATTAAGAGCTAAAGTACGTAGGCTTTTCAACAAAGCCAAGCAATACGGAAATTGGCTAGAATACTCTGAGGTGCTTAACACCTACAACAAAGAGATCCGAAGGGCAAAAAGGGAAAACTTTAGGACCTTCTGTGAAAACATAGAATCCACGCCGGTGGCAGCTAGACTTGCACAAAGCACTAGCGAAGGACAGAGTGGAAATGACAACCACTCTCAAGAAACCGGATGGGACCTTCACGGAGGATGAAGAGCAAAGAGCTCTCCTCCTACTAGAAACCCATTTTCCGGGATGTAGAGGATACAGGGAGACCGAGGGCTTGATGCAACCACGGAAACCAAGTCGGGCTGACTGGAAGAGGGCAACGTCCATCTGTACGGAAAACCGAATCAGATGGGCTATCGGCACTTTCCAGCCTTTTAAGGCCCCAGGTGTGGACGGACTAGTTCCTGCCTTCCTACAAAAGGGAGAGAGAGAACTAATGCCGTATCTTCTAAATATCTTTAGAAGTACCTTAGCGCTCGGATATATACCGGAGCTATGGAGAAGGGCTAAGGTGGTATTTATACCGAAGGTGGGGAAGAAAGACACCACTCAACCGAAGTCATTTAGACCCATTAGTCTAACATCTTTTATGTTAAAGACAATGGAGAAGGTGATTGATAATTACCTTAGGACTATAGTGCTGGTAGGTACGCCACTACACAGGAGTCAGCATGCTTACAGAGCAGGGAAATCCACAGAAACCGCCCTGTATCAGCTGACAAACGAAATAGAAGCAGCACTAGAGACAAAGGAAGTAGCGATATGTGCCTTCTTGGATATAGAGGGAGCTTTTGACAACACCTCACACGAGGCTGTCCGGGCGGCCCTTGAAAGAAGGAATATCGATAGCACTATCTCAAAGTGGATGGGAGAAATGATGAGAACTTGAACGGCGGAGACACAAGTGGGAAAAGACACCATTAAGATCTCCACAACTCGAGGGTGCCCACAGGGAGGTGTACTATCACCGCTAATGTGGAGCCTGGTAGTTGATGAACTACTGGTTAGGCTAAACGACCTAGACATCAAATGTCAAGGTTACGCCGATGACATAGTCATAATGGCTAGAGGGAAATTTGAGGGAACGCTCTGTGAAATTGTTCAGAGAGGCCTCAATGTAACTAGTAGATGGTGTCAAACAGTGGGACTGAAACTCAACCCGAGCAAAACCACGGTGATACAATTTACTAGAAGGAGAAAACTAAACTGCCTACATCCCATACTCATAGATGGGAAGGCAGTAGAATACCAACAGGAGATAAGGTATCTGGGTATCACACTAGATAGCAAACTCCTATTGAATAGACACGCTGAGGCAGTGGTAGGTAAAGCCAAACGCGCCCTAAGCCGATCACCTAGCAAACAAGGGATCCAGTAGCCCCTTTATAGGTCCGGAACCCTTTTGCGGTATGAGCGTGAACACCATCCGCAAAAGTTTAGATGAAGAAATAAGAGGAAAATGGATGAAAACCTGGAAAGAACTTCCGGGGCTAAGGCAATCCAAAGTGATGCTGGGATCTTTTAACCAGAAGAGAACGGGAGCTTGCCTGAAACTAAGTAGGAACACGCTCAGAATTCTGACAGGAGCCCTGACGGGACAATGGAGATACTTGTGAATGCAGACTTAGGAAACATCTCAAGGCCCTAGGCCTAGAGGAGGATGATGGATGCAGATTCTGTGGCTCAGCAGAGGAAACCCCCATACATCTGTTCAAAGACTGCGGAGCATTACTCCGCAAGAGACAGATGTACCTTGGGGCTCACTGCTTGAACACAGAGGAGCTGCAGGCCTTGAATCCCACCCAGATCCTGAGATTCCTAAAAGAATCAGGATTAGAGGAGGCGCTCTAAATGGGTAAGTACACCAACACTTGGAGGAGGAGGGTGGGGTACAATAGATCTATAAAGGTCGCAGTACAAGTCGTCACCACCATATCTACAATCTACATGCAAATAAAATTAAGAACAACTGAAAAACGCTCTATATAATTGTTTTAATTGACTCAATTTTAATTAGACACTTTTAATTATCAGCATCGCATATTTCAGGAGTATCCGTAAGAAATAACAAGAACTACCAAAACTAAAGTGAAATAATGTATCAAAATTTGATTCAAAGAGGTGGGAAGGCCTTTTGCTGGATTTGCAACTGACAGTTTGACTTCAGTGAAAATGAGACATCTCAACGAAGTGGAAGTTGTTCATGCTATAACATTAATTGAAAATGGCGAAAGGCCTTCAAGAAACTTCAACGCAAGCCTGTCAGTTATTCAGCGATTCCTGAACAGGTACTTGGATACAGGTCAATATACCAGGCGACAAATGAATAATAGCACTTAAAAAATTGTTTAACTCTATCTACGATATCGGCATATTACCGTCCGATTGGCTAAATTCCACTTTTGCCATAGAATACGGCCATAGATAACAAAGAAGAGCAAAGCTACTAGATTCATTGCCAGGATATATAAGAAGCCAGAGGAAAGGGTCGGGAACAGTCAGTTCGGTTTTAGAAATGGCTTCGGAACTAGAGAGGCATTATTTGGTGTTGTACTCATCTGTACTCATCCAAATGTACTCATCCAAAGATGTCGCGACGTCAATCATGATGTATTCCTTTGTGCGAACGACTTTGAAAAAGCGTTTGACAAAGTACGGCATGATATAATGATTCAAATTCTAAAGACGATTGGAATAAATGGCAAAGATATTCGACTGATTGCCAATTTGTACTGGCACCAGGCAGCTGAAATCCAAATGGAGCATCAATTATCGGAGGAAGTCAATATCAAAAGAAGAGTGCGACAGGGCTGCATCATCCATGCTTTTCAATCTGTATTCGGAAGAGATATTCACAGAAGCTCTTGACGATGCCAGTGAAGGAATCAATATAAATGGTGTTAATGTTAATAATATAAGTTACGCCCACGATACAATAATTGTAACGAACAGCGAAGAAGATCTACAAAATCTAATGAATAAGATCTTCCACACCTGTACTAAATTTGGTTTAAAACTCAATGTCAACAAAACAAAATATATGGTCACTAGTAAAGCACGAGACATGGTATCATGGTCGAGTGCGCACATCTGGTGCATAAATTGATTTATCTGGGTAACAACATCAACGATGAATGGGACCCGAGCATCGAGATCAAAACCAGAATAAGCCAGAGCCGCCTTTGTAAAAATGGAAAAAGTGCTAAGAGTCACGATCTAACTTTAAAATTAAGAATTAAAATGGCACGCTGCTATATGTTTCCAGTTCTATTATATGGCATGAAGGCATGGATACTCACAGAAGTGATGCTTAAACGCCTCGAATCGTTCGAAATGTGGGTGTACCGACGATTACTAAAGATCAGTTGGGTGGACAAAGTCAACAACAATAGAGTTCTCAATCGCCTGGAAAAAGATCTGGAAATAGTCAAAACTATCGAACTGCGAAAATTATAATATTTTGGTCATTTTATAAGGCACTCGGAAAAATATGAAATGCTAGACCTTATTATAGAGGGAAAAATACCAGGCAAGCGGGGCCCATGGAAAGGAGAACATCGTGGTTAAAGAACGTGAGGTAGTGGTATGGGAAGTCTACGGTTCAGCTTTTCCGGGATGCTGTCAAAATGAACCAACATAATATTCAACGATTATTACCAAAAGAAGATACCAGGCGAGGGGGACAAGGTCGCAAAAGAAAAACAACTCACAATCAAGACCGATTTTTATTGATTTGGAGTCCTCGCTATAGAGTTTCTACGGCGAAAGTCCTCTTACTTTCACTTCGGGCAACGCATGGGGTCACTCTACCAGACCAGACAATTAGGAATGGGTTGAGTGAATCATGGGTTGAGTTGAGTTTAGTGAATTTGAGGGCAAGGCGATCTGTCCGAATACCCTCTTTGACACGATGCCACAGAATAGCAAGAATGAATTTTACTAGTGAACATATCGCATGGCAACTTCGACAATCGGTAACAAGGTACCGTATTACAAGTTGCGATGGTCGAGTACGTGTTTACAGATGTCCAGGAGAACGCAGCTGGTCGCTGGTCGAACAGAACGCTACGTAGCTGGTCGAAATATTTGCAAGTGGTTCAGTTATGGTTTGGGGTGGGATTAATATCGACAATACAACCGACCTTGTTGAAATTCCAGGAAATCTTAACGCGACTCTATTTGTTGACATTGTGCTAGTGCTAGGAGAATATGCTATCCCTGTAGCATATGGAATAGGTCCATTTTTTTGTTAATGCATGATAACGCAAGACCTGTAAAGTTCTCATAAATGGACGCAAAAACAGGGAACAACAACTTTTCGAACTGCTGTACAATTTTCCCTAAATGAGTTAGAGACCTACAATTGGTGGCATTTTTTATGCCCTTTCATGATTTACAACACTATATAGGTTAAGTTAAGAAAAAAAATCTTAAAACACATTTAAAAATTTTAATTCAAATTTTTTCAGAAAGTAAATATTTTAAAATTTCCAAATTAATTCCGTGACTAGCTAGTATTGTTATGAACCACAGATCAAAATATGAATTTGGGCAATGGATGGCTTAGTTGTTAAGAAAATTGAAGACTGAACTTCCATTTCCATTAATTCAACTCTGTATTCATAATCCAACAATGTTATATTGACATATTAATGAAAACAAACAAAAGTTACCATAGTTTGTGTTAATAAAAGTTACACAATTAAATAATGAAACAAATGAAGCCTTCACAAACTGAAAATGATCCAATGGGTCGATCATTTAAGGTTTTAAAAGGCTTCATTTTTGTCATTTTAATTTTAATATAAATAATATTCAATTTTGTTTAGGTTTTAAAAGGTTTAATTTTTGTCTGAAACATATCACGTTCAAATAGAACATAGGTTCTTCAAGATTTTTTCCACGGCTTACCCTACATGAAAGGGACATTTTTTTCATTCTAGAGATGAAAATATTTTCACACCTAGAGACGAAAATGAGCATTTTAAATTTATGATTTTCTCGATTAAAACACTAAACTAACCAAATTTGCATGGACTTTCTTATTAATTACATCAATTTCAATGGAATATTTTATGTGCAAACGTAAAACGAGCCTGAAATTATTTAAAAAACCGAAATAAAATTAGGATATTTGACTTGAAAAGTATCACCTTATATGAGAATGCAATATGTTACCATGGAAGCGACCAAACCAACAATTAAATTTTTATTGACAGTTCGCTTTGAATTGGATTTATTAAAGTCGAATTATAGATTCTACAACCGAAATCAGTAGAAAAAATTGCATTTACTACTCGAGATGAAAGCGTTTTTTTTTTGGTTCAGTGTGATTGCTAACTCGCTGGCGCTGGTGAGCAAACTCCCACCTCACCAAAAAACGCCATTTTTTATTTGTGGATTAACCAACCTAACTTATTGGCAAAACAATACACATAAACAATATAAATTTATATTTTGTCTTGTGGCTTGCAACAATACCAAGTATTCATGGAATTAATTTGAAAATTTTAAAATATGTACTTTCTGAAAAAAAGTAAATTAAATTTTTGAAATTAGGGTTTGTGATTATTTTTCATATATTAACCGGGGTGTAATGTTAGTTCGCCTCCCCGTGGTGCACCCTGGATAGCGTTTTATTTCATAAAACGTGAACTTATTGAACTAATAACAGCTGGAAACCAGACAATCCTATGGATTTCCTGGTTAAGATGATCATGACAATGTCTGAGAACAACTGCGGAGCTGTAAGACAAGTGGGCAAGACAGTAAGCATTGCTGAACCATTGACACATTAAGGAATGCCCACTCAGGTCCTACCGAGAACACCTTATGAGTTCTTGAACGCAACTGACAATGCAATCGAATATATCCTGTCATCTTTTATTTGTACTTCTATCAACATTGTGATGAGCCATACTAAATAAATATATTAATCTATATAATAATTATATATCATAGAAAAAATCTGTAAAATGGCATCGATTTCAGGTCTCTACCTCGATTAAAAAAGCTGCTACAGCGTGTCAAATAATTGGTGTTCCCTGTTTTTGCACCCATTTATGAGAACTTTACAGCACTATAATTAAAAAGCGAGTTGATACATCTTAGTAAGGTTTCATAATTTTTCAAGTCAATACCAATAGTACGCCTGTGCCAAATTTGAAGGAAATCTGAGATGGTACGGATGAAAATGGTTTTGCAAAGCATGCCAAGACGGTGTTATTCGTGCTATATATACATATACTCGCTATTAAGTTACAAAAGATTACATTAACAATTTATTTAAATTCGTTTTGCACTTTGGTTTTGGTAGTTGTTCTTAATTATTACGGGTACTTTAAAAGTACCTGATGCTGACATTTCCATATGTGCGAATTGAAACAATTAAATAGAGCGTCTTTCAGATGTTCTTAACTTTATTTGCATGAAATTTCGCATTTGAATTTTATGGAGGTACAAATTAGTGATCCGCTAATTGTTTTGAGCAGTGTATTATTAACATGACATGTTAATTGTTTGCTAAGACTTAACCCAAAAGAATAGGACCGGAAGCTAAGATAGGTCCGGAACCCTTTTGCGGTATGAGTTTGAACACAAAAGTTTACATGAAGAAATAAGAGAACCATGGATGAAAACCTGGAAAGAACTTCCAGGGTCGAGACAATCCAAAGTAATGCTGGAATCTGTTAACCAGAAAAAACAAAAGCTTGCCTAAACAGGATACTAAAAGGGAAACTGAGACTAAACAGGAAACTTGCTTGGCAGGAGTCCTGACAAGACACTGCAGACTTAGAAAACACCTCAAGATCCTAGGCCTAGAGGAAGATGATAGATGCAGATTACGTGGTTCGGCATAGGAAACCCCCATACATCTGCTCAAATACTGCGGAGCGCTGCTCCGCAAGAGACAAATGTATCTTTGGGCCCACTGCTTGGACGCACAGGAGTTACAGTCCTTGAATTCCACCCAGATCCTGAAATTCCTAAAGGAATCAGGACTAGAGGAGGCGCTCTAAATGGGTAAGTATACCAATGTTTAGAGGAAGAGGATGGAGTACAATATATCTGAGAATGTCGCAGTTGTCACCACCAATACTACAATCTACAAGAATCAACCCATATCTTCCGAAAGTCGTGAAAAGTATGCCAATTCTATTCATTCTATTTTTCGAATATTTCAGACTACAATGTTTCGTAGTAAATGGAAGCAGTAAAAATCGCGCACAAGATTCGGTCTCAAACTAAGGAGCTAACAAGCTTTTTATATAATAGTCCCAATGCTCCTATTATCACAAGGGGGGCTATTCTGAAACTTTCTAAATTAGATGTTTTTTACGTGTAAATAACATTTCCATGAAATTTACTAATATGCTAGATAATGATATCACACTAAAAAGGGCAAGCAGAACTAAATTTCTTGGACTGCGCATTGAAGAAAAGCTACAATCACACGGGCACATTGATCAATTGTTAAAACAATATATAGCTTTATAAAAATATATTCCTTTTCAATTGTATCCGCAAATAAGTGGAACAAGAGCTACTAGCTAATATTTGCCACGAGGAGGTCCAATCAGTAATATCGTATAGTATACTAGAAGGGGTTCTTCCTCCGGTATAAAAAGGTTTTTTACAGTTCAAAAGAGAATGGTAAGATTAAATGTGGGAGTTAATCAATCAATTTGATGCAAACCACATTTCATATATCTCCATTTTTTAACAGTGCCATTTATTTACATATGGGAGATGGTATACATTATATCGGTAAATTGTAAAATGGCATGCTTTATATATTTAAAAATAATTCCCAAAAACTATGGACAGCTGTAGCTATGCTACCAGAGAAGTACAAATTGCGTAATCCGATCTCTATACTATTCATATGTAGTAAAGGTCACAACAAAATGGGCATCCAAATTTTTAGAAAGCCACCGACACATCTACGAGTGAAAACATGCTGTAATAGTATTTGAAAGAAAAAGGACCAGTTCCATAACCGCGGTTTTGCAGCACGCGCCCATGTTTAGTTTTCTACTGGACAAATTCGAAAAACGCCTTATGAACGAGTTTTTTATACAATTTTGCGCCCATTTATGCTATTTCTAAATAAAAAGATCACCGATACATATTGAGAAAGTTGTATCACTCGGCGAGCCATAATCGCACGCATATGAGTGATGTTATGAGTCCATTACAGACGCAAAATAGAAAAATATTTTAGACAAAACCTTAAAGGGGGAACCAACATTAGGAGGCTGTTTGATTTTTTAGGATTTAGTTGGGTGGGACAAATTAACTAGAATTTAATCAAATTTTGACATCATTTCATTCATATTTAGAACAATTTTTGTGATTTTTTTTGAATAAATTTTGCCAAAAATAGTTTTCCAATTGCGTGCAGTGTAGCCACTCCATTTTTCATATGAAATCAAGGTTTTGATTTTACATCAATAACTAATTTTCTAAGAATATGAACCTCAATGCAGTCAAAAAAAAATGAAAATTAAAAATTTTGCAGGTGTTGGAATAATTTTTCTTCGATTTTCACGTTTTTTTTCTCTAATTATGCATGGAAAAATACATGGATTAAAATCATGGTCATATCACAAGTTGGTTCATATAATTCGAAATTTTATAACGAATCATACAATCAATTTTCATAATGATCTGTTCCACACTTTTTGAGTTAGATTTCGAGATAAACGAGGTAATGCTCCGCTCGAACCTGTGCACTCGATTCTATACTCATAAAATCTAAACAAATGCGAATTTCGATTTGAAATTTAGACAACGTATTCTAGGATAGTTAAGCTAACGATTTATGCAATAAAAAGAAAATCTGATTTTTTGGACCTCCTAATGTGGTTTCTCCCCTTAAGCAACTCCTGCTAGAAAAATGCTATTTTAGCTTCCCTGAAAATGCAAACCGGTTTGCATTTTCAACCTAATTTCTAATGGTCTGAAACAACTAGTTATAAATAATATTAGGGTATATTCGGTTTTACAGGTCTGTCTTGAAAATATCTTTGTGTATTTTTTACCTGTTGTAACTGTTGTTAATCGTCTTTGGCACTCTTTTATTAAGCTCCGCAAGCAAAAATTAAGCCTCTACGTTGTTTTTGTTGAATTTTTTTTTTGACATTTTTAAGATTGCAGACAGTATATGTGAACGCAATTATTTCGATGTTGCCACGTTTATTCTTGCCCGTTTATATCAAAGAGGATCCGATCCTCTTTGCTTTTATATGAAAAACTAACTATGGCAGCATATATATTATTTTAAGCGTCGTATTGAATTTGCATTCCATATTTCAACTAGATTTCAACGAACAGCTACCTACGGTACAATGTCTCGTGTGGATTTTATTGGTGGTTTTACCTTGGTTAGATTAGGTTGTCCGCCGCGAAGCGGGAAGATAAATCAAGACAACATACGCGCGGCAGCGCAAACTCTCAGTCCAATGTAGGACAAAGTGGCAAGGGCCGTTGGTTTAACCCTGGTTAGATTAGGTTTCCCGCCGCGAAGCGGGAAGATAAATCAAGACAACGTACGCGCGGCAGCGCGAACTCTCGATCCAATATAGGACAAAGTGACAAGAACCGTTGGTTTTACCTTGGTTAGATTAGGTTGTCCGCCGCGAAGCGGGAAGATAAATCAAGACAACATACGCGCGGCAGCGCGAACTCTCGGTCCAATGTAAGGTTTTATCTCTTTTTTTTTTAATTTCAAAATTTAATTTGTATTTTCCAGATGGAGGATCTGGCGATTTTTTTTTATTTAATTTGATGAAAATCTTAATTTATTTACATTTTTCCCTGGATATATTACTAGTTTTCCTTTTTTTTTTTCGAAGCAAATATGTTGATAATTAGAAAAAATAATAAACGTGGCAACATCTAGTTATTTGCGTTCGCGTCGACTATCTGTCACGTTGACAATGTTTACAACTATTTCAAGAAAAACACGAATATTTATTGAACCAGATAAGTTAGAAGCTTCATTTTTTCTTTCCGACTTTTGCGACCTTTCAGTTAACCCGTGACAAGAACGATTAATAACAGTTACACCAGGTAAAAAGTCCATAACACTAAATTTCAATAGACCCGTAAACTCGATAAATTCCTAATATTATCCTATGTGTAACAACATACATGTATTAAGGACTATTTGATACGATGTATTAAGGACTATTGATTGACGATTTGATAATGCTGCATTCCTTTCTTGCGACACATCAATTCTAATCTTTCTAAATCTTGTTATTGATTATCCAAGTGTGCAAATTTAGTTCGAATTCCCCACCCCCCTGAACAACCCGAAATATCTCATCAGGTGAACTCCTAACAACTGTTTATACACTGAATAATGCAATATTTATACATGTATTATATATAATACATTAAGTAATATTTGATAATTTGTACCCTCCGTATATGGGTTACCAAGATGTACATTGATAATAAATACCTGTATTTCTCCATATGTGGTAGAGGTAGATGACCATTTCTTCTGAATGCATGCTTGATACACTTATTTACTTTTGTACACATTACATTTCACAAATATCTTTAATAACCAATTTTTCCCGATTCATGCTTGATATGCACATGTCAAAACACTACCGACCACCTCCGACATTAAGCAACATTTAAAAACATTAAGCACTATTCACTTTAGTTGAAGAGTTATAGTTGTTTTGCAACTAGTTCACGAACATGATAGTCCGATATACTAGTCTTCCATCTGATAACGGATGCAAAGGTTATCTGACAAGCGGAGGAATATGCAGAATTGGTACTTTGGTGTTGTAGAGTTTTCATATAAACGTATTGTCAATTATTATTGAATCAATAAATTAAATATGCATATATTCCTATAGCTATATTTCTTAAACACAAGTTTGGATTTATCATCGCATTAAATAACATTTTTCTATTGGAAATAATACATAAAATTTGTCTTATATTACATTTTCCCAGAATTAATTCAGGCCAGCTAGGTTCACTAAATATTACGAAAATATGTACGATAAAGGTAAACACATCCATCGCGACTGGCTGCTCACTCACGATTGAAACCTGTGTTGCTGTGGCCACTCTCGATCTGATTGTTTTGGTAAATCCATTATCGCTTCTGAGCGACCTCTCTCATTTTTAGTCAGTTTGCATCGGTTCTGCATAGAACACATTCTTCCCTGGAGGTGTGTTACATAGTCCGATTGTTTATAAATAATACTATATGCCCACACACAAGCCTATTAATTACTGAACGAATGTAGTTAATTATTAAAATTACTAATAGTTGATTATTAAAAAGAATAATAGTTAATTATTTTCAGTACTGCCTTGCGAATATATTAATTTTTTATATGTTATTTATAATATTGTTGTAATTGCTGTAATAAGTTAAATGTAAAATTGCATCCCGAATTAAAATTATTCGTATATTGTCTGGGAACCCGGCTAGGAATACCAGAGAGGCATGCCGAAAGATCAATTCGGTCCTAATGAGGCCTTCCGAATTGTGCCAAGCCTAATTCAAACCTTGACTGGTTCTAATTAGGAAAACTGAAACACCGCTTGCCGTAAAAAATCCAAACTAGTGTGTTATAAGGAAACTCAAGAGTATAACCTAACTTAGGCATATATTTAGAATTTTCAACTAACACCTAATAACAATGACCGAAGGCTTATATCTCGAGAACTTTCAACCTTGTCATGGTGAGAGGGCTCAATAACCCCTAACATCCAGGGAGCGATACCGCCGGTAGCGTAGCTACTGGTAGGGTCATCCATGCCGGTAAGGTCTCAATTGGATAGGGGTGAAGCTAATGAAAGTTATGTTATATATTAGGGTGAAGATAATGAAAGGACAGTTTTTGAATGTAGCTAAGATGAAAGTAAGAGAAATAGGGATTTTAAGGAATACTTAACATCATGGAACGTCAGGTTCAAGAAATGCAGTGACTTACTGTGAACATAATGAGACTCAGTGAAACTAGATGGCTTAATTCAGGAGAAATGAAAATTAATCAGTCAAGGTTTTATTACTCGGGGGCATAACGATACACATCACCGAAATGGAGTAGCGATTGTGGTAGACAGTAACCTTTGTCAAACTGTAACCGGCTTTATCCCCATCTCAGATAGAGTAATGATGATAAGAGCAACAACAACAACCCAAAGAATACTTAACATCATTCAGGTATACGCCTCCATTGCTGATAAGAGTGAAGAAGAAGTAGAACAATTCTACAATGAAATTCAACAAGCTCTGGATGTGACAAAGAACAGGGATTAAACGATAACAATGGGAGACTTCAACGCCAAAATTGGAAAAGGTGATAGGTGATTTTGGTTTGGGCACATGAAACGAAAGGAGGGATAGAATGACACAGTTCTGTCAAGAACAATACAAGGTGAGTACAAACACGTACTTTAAACTACCTGATAGGAGGCTGTATACTTGGAAATCACCCGCCGATAATACCAATCACATAGTTATTAATCAAATTGTTTATGTCTTAATTAATAAACGTTACCAAAATTCCATAATATCGGCCAAAGCCTATCCTGGAGCAGATGCAGCAACAGATCATAATCCAGTAAGGCTCAAAGCTCGATTGAAAAAGCCAAAGACCAAACAAAACAAAAAAATAACATATACAAACCTTAATCTTTAAAAACCCAATAATGAGAGATCAATTGACCAGGAATTTTAACATCGAACTAAGTAAGATCAGCGCTGAACCGCATGAAGAGCCAAATATAATATGGGATACCATCAAAACCACGATAACGACTGCAGTAAAAAAGTTACCGTAAACAGAGTACATTATTCACAAACAAAAACCTTGGATGACTGACGAAATTTTAAAGCTAATAGAGGAAAGAAGGACGTACAAAAACGTGGACAACAACGCATATAACCAAACACATAATTAAATAAGAAAAAGAATACGTGAAACCAAAGAAAAATGGTACGAAGAAAAATGTACAGAATTAGAGGATTTACTAATAAAACAAGATGATCTTTACCTTCATAAAAAAATAAAGGAGTTAACTTACCAGCTAACTTCTTAATCAACTATTAATTAACTAGCCGAACTCCGACGAGTCCAGGTTGGGGTCATTGCATGTAAGAAATGCATACGAATGTGTACCACATCTGATATTTTTAATTAGGCAGGGAAACGGACGTGCGTGATGAGGACCTGTTGCGGTTTGTCTCATTTGGACCAAAGACGGAATCCGACATGCCTAATTCGTACCTAATAAAAACCAAACTGAAATTTCTCGGGAAGTCGTCTGATCATTCTTAAATCTATAAGTTTATTCTTAAATATTCAATCAAAAAAGCGCAAAATAATTAAATAAATATTGCCCATAGAATAATTAAACAAATATTTGATATAAATTCCTTATTTAATGTTAATATTCATTATATTTTCTTATATGGCGCAATGGTATTTGACGTTGATTAAGTGGAAGTGGTTGGATGAAAACGTGGAGATGCTCACTAGGAATTCTCATTTACTGTTTGGAATAAAGAGATGTGCCAGCGACATTCTCCTCGAATTGATTCCGGCGTACAAAAGGTCGGAAGATGAACGGCACAGACGAGCAGAATGGAAATTTATTTAATATTAAACTTGAAAAAAAAAATATGTTAATCGTAAATGTAATTGAGATTTTAATTAAAAGCAGGTTTTAATTTTCATCAACTACATATTCAGTTTGTTTTGAGTTCTTTTAGTATTTTTCGGTGCATAATTAAAAGAAAAAACAAATTTGGGTCACAATTAATTTGTATATTTTTATGAATTATTTCATAATTTAGAAGTAACGTGTAACGTTAAGGAGTAGTATTAAGCAACAATTTTTCTGAATTTGCGTTTATAGCATTAATATACCTACTTTATCTACGACCACTATTGTAAACGTCCATTATTGTACAGTTCGTGGCCTATCTATGTTCTATGAATGTTCTAACTATGTTCGTGGTAAATGCAGCATAACACACATGTGTGTAATATTCCGCGATTAATGATAAGTTATGATTGATAACTCACACGTGCGTTTGGTTTACGATTCGTTGATAGCTAGTTGATAGCGTTATTACGTGCTCATACGTTCAGCGCCTCCCGTGCTACAATTCAAACTAACTTAAATTGACATTGCGTACATTGGGTAGCCATATCTATGAACACTCCTATTCCAGTTTAACCCAAAATAAGTACTAAATAATAAGTACTAAATAATTAAGAATGCATTTCTTTTCATTTCTTTCAAGTTAAATAATGTAGAGTAACAGTTATATATGAAAATACAAATGTTTCTTTATTATATGTTAAATAATGATAATTAAATAAACATAACCTGTAATGAAATAAATTTGTTACATCAAACATATTTTTCTTATTAAACAGAAACAAATTAGTATAGTACATAAGTATAGTACATAACTCGAGTTGTAAGGCAATTACGTACTCGCGGAATTACGCACTCCCCGTTACGTACGTAATATGCTCTTACAACTCTCGTTACGTAATATACTATTATTTTACCACATGAAACGAGCGAAAGAGAATTAAACCACATATTCCTAATCACAATTAGATTGAAGGATTTTTCTTTTGTCCGGGTACAGTAGTGGATTAATTGCAAAATTACTCAGTTTTATATGTGTTACGTCAGTCGTATAAAACTGACGTAACACATATATGTGGGTTAGTCCGCCATCGCGCTGAATGTCTCATTTTTAGAATGTTTTTAGTAGCTAGCTTTCTTGTCTGTCTGTCTTCAACTTTGTCCGGGAAATTTTAATAAAACTATTTTAAACTAACTGCCTAATGAGCTAGAGAATTCCCGATGAAGTTTTACGTGTAAAGTTCAGCTCAGAACTGGTTGGCATAGCTCAAAAATGCAGCATATTAATACTTTAGACACTTGTTTAATCACCACAAGAATTTTAATCACCTCATTGATAATTCCATTCCAGCCCAGCCTTAATCCTAGATCAAGAATATTAAGATTCACAACCTAAGAGGTAAATACTAGTTATATTTACTAATATATTTCTTTTCGTTAAAAAAAAACTTTTAACTTTAGAAAACCACATTTATTTTTGTCGTGTAGGATTTGAAGGAGCCAAAAGAGATCATGAGTTTTCTACAATGGGGAGAGTTTTGTTACGGCGGGGACTTGGGCAGCTCGCGCCTCCTTATCGATGAGTTATATCACTATAACAGCTTTCATTTGTCAAGCGGATTCAATTCGATTCTGAAAAATTGCATCGGAGAAAGATTGCCAACATCATTTCGGACCCCTATACAAATTGATTTTTTTAACAGAAAAAGGCATATTTCAATTCAAGCTGGAAAAGTATAAAATATGGTCAGGTAATATATTATACTGAACAATCAAATTTAGTTTTAAATTGTACATATTCACTCAATTCAATGAAATGCATCCTTAGTGCTATCTCTAGAGACTGCCCTGTATCAGCTGACAAATAAAATAGAAGCAGCACTATAGACAGAAGTAGCGATATGTGCAGTGGTGTGCTGCGAAAATCCTAACAATGGGCTCGTTGCCGATGACCGCTACCTGGGGGAGGGGAGCGATTTTTTTCCCTTTAACCCTTCAAACGCTTTAAGGTCGATTACCATATGCGCGACACTCAGCTAAGCGACGTCGTGCGACATCGCCTGCCAAATAATGATTACATAGTTTTAAATGGGCACGTCGGGTAGCTGTCGCGTAGCCATAGTGAGAACGTACCCATTTAAAACAATGTAATCATTATTTGTCAGGCGATGTCGCGTGACGTCGCGCAGCTGTCTCGAGTATATGAGAATCGGCCTTTAGACTTAAGCATATCCTCGATTTTAGCTTCATAGCAACCAGCAGAATCCTTGGAATAATTAATAGCGTTAATAAATCCACCGATTAAAGAATTTGCTTTAAGAATACTAGACTTTTTATGTTACGACGTTGTAAGGCTTCTTCTGAAAGGTAAGCGAATTTCAACTTTAACACGTAGATACAAAACTAAAAAACTAGTTTTTGACAATGTCGATGATTTTTCAATTACGATGCAAATTTTGGCATTTTTTGTTAATATTTGCAAATATTTTTCTCCTTATTTCTAATGCTACATGGACATTGTTTTTAAGATCATTTCTTTCTATTTAGATTAATGAATACCTATCTGCTTAAGTGAATAGACATCTTATTCACTTAATCTAAATACAAAGACATGATCTTAAAAAGAATGTTATTTATCTGGTTTTCGTTTAGTGCCACGAAAGTGTACTGGAGCTAGTATTAACAACAAATGTTTGTTTTATAATTCAATTTTATTATTATTACTTATTCAATAATATTATTGATATTACCAAGGGAAGTAGTTGTTTCAACAAGAGATTTGTTTGGTAGTCTTAATAAGACTTAATATTATAGAGCTACGAACAAGTGAAATATATTTATACGTGGTCTGTTAGTAAAGTATTGGACCTTTAGCCGGTAAAATAAAACTGGCATACCTGGAGCGTTGGAAACCTAATCACCCTCAAAGTAGCCTCCTTGGGACTTCACACACTTCTCCCAGCGGTGCGGACATTATTGGAAGCATTCCGAAAAAGCCTCTTTCGAAATCGACTTTAGCTCGGCTTTCGTTGCAGCCATAATGTCCTCTCTTGTATGAAATCGCTTTCCTTTCAATGGCCTCTTGACTTTGGGGAACACCCAGAAGTCGCATGGGGCCATATCAGGAGAGTAAGGAGCCTGTCGAACCAGAGGAGTCTAGTTTTTCGCCAAAAAATTGTGAACCAAGTGCGAAGAATGTGCTGGAGCATTGTCGTGATGGAGTCGCCAATTTCCTGAAGACCACAACTCCAGTCGAAATTTCTCGGATAGTCACACGATGGTCCCGCATCACCACAGCGTTCATTTCGACATGTTGATGGCCGACCAGAGCGTGGCTCGCTTTCCACCGATGTGCGACCATCTTTAAACCGGTTGTACCACTCCTTAATCTGTGTGATGCCCATAGCATCGTCACCGAAAGCCGTCTGAATCTTCCGAATGGTTTCCACCTGGTTGTCGCCCAGTTTCATGCAAGCGCGCTTGATTCCAATCCATCAGGTTTTCAAAATAAAAAATATGGTCGGATACTTTTCTAACAGAACACGTATATTCAGGCTGCATTTCATCTTTTATATTTTTTTAATTTTAAGTTCTATTATGTTTTTTTATGAAAAACGATGGTAAATTATTGTTAGTTTATGTGAAAGTATAAACACAAAATATAAATTAAGACGTCGATCATTAAAGCTAAATCCTTAAGAAATTCCAAATTGATTTAATAATCCAGAAGTTTTGTCATTAGAGTCAAAATGTTTGCACAAAGCGGGATAATTTTTCCAAACCGCCAAGTTCATACGCTACAAGCTGTCCATCTAGGTCCGAACACATGACTGCTTTTTATGATTTCCACGTTTATTTCTGCAGCACATGTTTTTAAATTTTGCTAATATTTTGGAGATTAGAAAAAATATTATTTTGGAGAGGAGAAATATTATAAAATGATTAATTTGCCCAATATTTTTGATTGAATTTGATAATGCTAATTGCAACTGGTGGGCTATGCAATGCCAAATTATAATATTTGGAAATTGTTGAACAAGCCTTTTTGAAACTCGAGTTTTCTTACCCAACATTAGACCCCAACATTAGCCCCATCAGAGCAAAATTCAATAAGATTTTCTTTCAAAAATTTGTCAGAAATACCATGCTTATTTAAAGTTTTAATCAATACAGTTAGTATTTATTCAGCAGTTGCATTTTCTAGTTCAATGAGATGAACAAATATCAAGCAAGGTTGGGAAAGTTCAATACGTAGATACAAAACTAAAACAGTTCTTGTTGCCAATGTCGATGATTCGTCAATTATGATGCAAATTTTGTCATTGTTTTTGCAAATATTTCTTTTCTTATCTCTAATGCTACATAATAATTGTTTTTAGATCATTTGTTTCTATTTAGATTAAGTTAATAGCCCTCTGTTTAAGTGTGTTAACACCCAACAATTTTATTTTTATTTGGTCTTAAAACCATTTTTCTTTGGTAGTGTGTTTATAAAAGTAGGTAAATAATAATTACATTAAAATTATCTTAAGCCGACCAGTAGATCCCAACATCTGGTTGCTAGGGTAGTGGATATTTGTTGAATGCGTTTAAAGCAGTTTATTGCCGCTACGCATCTGAAAGACCATTTGTAATCACTATTCGCTTTGTGGTTGTTTACGATCGCTAATGGTTTTTGGATTCTTGGTGGTCGTAAACAACTGCAAATACAATGTAATGTTTATATTTAAGGGTTCTTAGTATAAGTATTTAAAATTTTGAGTAGTTGTAAAGATTAGCGATAGAAATTACCACGTGCACTTCGGGTTAGAATTCTTTTTGGTTCAATGGGGGCAGGCAAATGGGAGGTGGGACTCAATTTTCCTGTTTTTAACAATATGTAATCATATTCAGTTGAATTGTAACCCTCTTGCCACAAACCACAAAACCACAAAACAACTCTTTACCACAAAACAAAGTGTTTTAAGGTAGAGTTAACTAATAAATACATGTTTAACGAGGCGTGCAAGCTTTATTTAGCCCAAACATATAAATTCCAGTACCGATCGAATCTATTGGCAACCCTGAATTAACCGCCTTAGATTTGATCACGCGAACGTTTGTCCAAAGACAAACAACCACCGCGACGCAACAAAGTGAATAACCAATTCACTTAATCTAAATAGAAAGAAATGATATTAAAAACTATGTTATATATCTGGTTCTCGTTTGGTAACACGAAAGTGTACTGGGGCTAGTAATAACATACAAATGTCTGTTTAATTCAATATCCTGCGTGGTATTACCAAGGGAAGTAGTTGTATCAACATGGCATTTATGGCAATAAGACTTAATATTATAGAGCTACGAACAGATTGAATAATTTTATAAGATTGAATAAATATTATATATTTTTTTATGAGAAAGGAGGGTAAATTCTTGTTAGTTTATGTAAAAGTATAAACACAAAATATAAATTCTTCAGAGGCTATACCACTGTGGCCGCTGAAAATTTGGGTGATTTTCGCGATCCGCTTGTGCCCGCTTGAAAACCGCTTGTGCCCATCTAGTCTACTTCTCGAGATATCGCTGAAACTAATCTAATCCATCAATATTGTTAATTAGAAAATAAGTCCCAACTTTACAGCTCAGTGACTTCAGCTAGAAACGCAAATTGGACTTTGTCTAATTCTGTGTAATTTACTAAATCTAAATCTTGAAACCGTTTGTGATTATCTAGTCCAGTTCTTGAGATATCGCTAAAATTAGTCTAGTCCATCAATATTGTTTATAAATTAGAGAAACAGTGTCTGGTCTGTATTTAGTCGATATTTAGATTAATAAGATAGATACAGCGATAAAATTTGGGCTAGATATAGATAAATAGATACTTTATTAGCATCTGGAAGCAATTTCACGAAATTATCTATAATTCGCAAATTTAAAGGCAAACAAAGTTAGAGATATTTTGCAACAATTTTGGTTGCTATTTAAAAGATGTTTTGGTTGTTTCACCGCCTAGATTTCTCGCTTTCACCGACAGACAAAAGCAACTAGACTAGGTGTGGAAATCTATATTTATAGATAAGATCCATCTGTATAAATTAAGACTAATTTAGTTAGTCTAGCTAGATTAGTTTCAGAGATACAGTCAATCAAAGTTATCTAGTTTGAGAAGCTTGAACAAAGTCGTGTCTTGTCGGTTCTTCGTCGATATCTAGATTAATAAGATAGATAGAGCGCCCAAATTTGGGCTAGATATATATAAATAGATACTTTATAAGAATCTGGAAGAGAGTCACAGACGGATGGAATAAATCTAGATAACTAGACGCGAGGATAAATCAGAGTCCCTTGATCAATAGACCAACCGAGCCGCTATCTGAATAATGTGCGAAAATCCAGAACGAGCATAAAACAATTATTTAACTGTTTCTTATCACGCGGCGTGATTTTTCTTCCATCTCGTCAGTCCGAGCCGACAAGCACTAGACAATAAAAAAAAAAAGAAAGAAGCAGCTCAAATAGAGCAGAAACACACAAACAAGACTAAGGCTGGACAAGACTAGATTGAGAAAACTAGATGAACAAGGCTACTTGCAGAAGACTAGATTGAGAGACTCGCCGAAAAAGACTGGATCAGGGCTAAACCCCCTATTCCCCCCAGCTCTCACTAAACCCCCTATTCCACCTTGGCTTTTAGTATGCGCCACCCCGGTATCGCATATTTTGCATTCATTCAGGGTGGGCAGCCCGGACGATTATATTAGTTGTTGTCTCCCCGACCAGGATTCGAACCCGGGTCTCCCGCATTGAAAAGCCGAAAAAGACTAATTGGAGAAGACTAGTTTGAGAGACTAACTGGAAAAACTAGTTGCAGAAGACTATTATTTATTTATTTATTTATTAACCTACTGGCATATAGAAAATAAACTCCAATTTCCTTTATAATACACCTTCTCTGTTACCAGTTTGCTCTTTCCATCTTTTTATCCGTCTCAGCAGTTTCAGACCCTTTCCGCTATCATTCATACATTTCTCCCATTTCTTTCCTTCCCGCCTCTCTCCCTCATTCCATTCACCCCTTGTACACTCTTCCATCCAATGCTCCCAAGTATCCTTTGCTGTCCCACAAACACTACACTTTCTATGCTCCTCACTCATCCAGTATCTTCTTCCACGCTCCTCACATCCACACCTATACCTTGCTAACATGACTTGTGCATCGTCCTCTTGATTTACACTTAAATAGGTTGGTAACCGCCCATGTACCTGTATCTTTACGTACCCTTTATGAAAATTACTACTTTCTATTTTGGTTTGCCGCTCCTGTAGGTCCACTTCTTGCAAACGTTCTACCAACCTATCGGCCCACTCTGCCCTTTCCTGCTTTAGCGTTTCGAGCCCCTCACCAGATATACCACCTCTTTCATACAATTTCCTCTTATTCTTACCCCAGTCACTCCCTTTCATACCGCCTACTCCCACTCGATTTACCATTCTAAAAACCTCTTTTATTAACCTTTCATCTCCCATTTCACTCACCTTATATTCATACCTTATGACCTTTCTTGCAGCCAAGACTGCCACCTTGCACGCATTCACCTCCTGGAGGACAATGTAACTAGGTGTAGACCTATCAAGCTTCAGGATTTTTTTGAAAAACTTTAACTGGACTCTCTCTATCCTCTCCTCCTCTCTCGTCCCCCAGACTTCTGCGCCATACAATAAAATGCTTCTGGCACACACCTTCCACACCGTCTCAGCCGCCCTGAAGTTACCTTCGAATTTATTTCTCCATTCATTCCAGACTCGCCCAGCTGCCACCCACGCTTTCTTCGCTACATACTCCACATGTTCTCTATTGCTGCCTCCATTTCCAAATACATACCCTAGATACTTAAACCTTTGCACCTCCTCGATTTCCCTCCCTCTCCATTCAAACCTCTCTTTCTTGAACTTCCCACCTTTTTTGAACCGCATCCATTTAGTTTTTCCCACATTCACACTCAAATCTCTCCTTTCAAAAAACCCTCTCACCCTTTCAATTACCTCTCTCAATTCCCCAGCTGTCTTGGCAAATACAACTACATCATCAGCGTATGCTAAACTCCACACCTTTGTTCTCCCTACCACCACTCCTCCAGCTTGTCCGTCTGCCAAAACTCTTTCCAAATCAGCCACATAGAGATTGAAAAGTGTGGGGCTCAGTGGACATCCCTGCCTCAGGCCCTTTTTTATCTCGAAATATTCCGTTACACACTCATTCACCCTGATCTTACACACCGTTTCCCTATACACCTCCCTTACATTCCTCCTCACCCTCTCCGAAATACCCTTTTTAACCAAATATTCATACAATCTCCCTCTATCTACGGAATCATACGCTGCTTTCAGGTCGATAAAAAGAGCAAAAAGGCTGCCAGATCTAATTTCCTGATCAATTATAAATCTAAGTGTTATGAGTTGTTCGACTGTGCCTCTTCCCTCTCTGAATCCTGCTTGCACCTCTGGTATTAACTGCTTTTCCTCTGCCTCTTTTCTCAACCGCCCTTCTAGAATCTTGGCGAACATTTTGTAGAAAGAGTTCATCAGCATGATCCCCCTGTAATTCTCCACCCTTTCCTTGTCCCCATTTTTGTGGATTGGCTGTATTATCCCCTCTTTCCAGCTCTCTGGGAAACCCTTTGTCCCTTTCCATATCTTGTTGAACTCCTCCGTAAGCTTGGACTTGGATAGGACTAAATGGACAAGACTAGACTGAATGAAATCGTTTGTTTACTTTGTTTTGTAAATGGGATGCCAGATTTTTGGAGCTTGCCGCCCCCGTGTTGGCCGGGGGTTCGAACCACGTGCTTGTCCCGTCATGTTTACAAAGTCTAAAATTAAAAACAAAACTTGGACGAGCTGACAAATAGCAGTCTACAACATCTATGGAAACGTTTACGTCAATTACAGAGATTTGTTTCCAAATTCTTATAAAGCAACTATTTATTTATATCTAGACCAAATTTGGGCGCTCTATCTATCATATTAATCTAGATGTCGACGAAAAACTGACAACACACCACTTTGTTCAAGCTTCTCAAACTAGATAACTTTGACTGACTATATCTCTCAAACAAATCTAGCCAGACTAACAAAATTAGTCTTAATTTATTCAGGTAGATCTTATCTATACATATAGATTTCCACACCTAGTCTAGTTGCATCTATCTGTCGATGAAAGCAAGAAATCTTGGCGGTGAAACAACCAAAACATCTTTTAAATAGCAACTAGAATTGTAGAAAAATATCTCTAAATTTGTTTGCTTTCAACTCTGCGAATTATAGATAATTTCGCGAAATTGTTTCCGGATGCTTAAAAAGTATCTATGTATCTATATCTAGACCAAATTTGGGCGTTCTATCTATCTTATTAATCTAGATATCGACGAAGAACCAACAAGACACGACTTTGTCTCAAGCTTCTCAAACTAGATAACTTTGACTGACTATATCTCTCAAACTAATCTAGCTAGACTAACAAAATTAGTCGTAATTTATTCAGCTAGGTCTTTTCTATAAATATAGATTTCCACCCCTAGTCTAGTTGCGTCTATCTGTCGGTGAATGCAAGAAATCTAAGCGGTGAAACAACTCAAACATCTTTTAAATAGCAACCAGAATTGTAGCAAAATAAATGCTTCAGGAAATTAAGAATATATTTGGCTATATTTGACCTTCAGTACATAATTTTTTCATAGAAAAATATTAACATCTTAGCGTCTTATGCGCTAAAAAAACCGTCACAGTGGTATTCGCTGCGAGCGCAACAGCACTAGCGCCAAAGGTGACATTTTTAAGAACTTCATGACCGAAATGCGAGAAAATATATTTCCTTAAAATCACTATTCATCAAGTGAATAGAAAATTTCAAAGTGTGTCTGAAAGTGTTTTCCCTGCTGGTTGTAAATATATAAATTGCATTTTGTTAACAGTTTCCGTTCGCGATACATGACTTGGCAAAATCGAGCGAATTTTCGCGATATTTGGTCGCCCGAGAAGAGAACATTGCAAACTAATTAATATTTTTAAGGAAGTCTGAGAGCAGCCGTAGGGGAATGACCTCCTGAAAATAATGCCGCAATCCGTTTTCAATTATCTGCAACCGTTCCCGAGATACTGTGAAGTCGAAATTCTGGAAAATTTGAATTTAGAATTTCGCAGTAAAAAATTGGACTTTTTAAAACAATTTACACATCGATTTTCTATTCTTGTGGTCTATGTGTGCCGAAAATGCACAGTGTGCCGAAAATTATTTCGCTGGGATTTGTTGTTTCCGAGAGGATCGTAGCGAACCGAAAATGCAACTTTTTTCCTGAAAACAATACGATGGATTTTTTTGGCGATTTTTTCAGAATATTTTTGGGCTTTCAGAAAATTTTTGCTGAACACGATTTTCTAGAGAACGAAATAAACTCCAAAGTCGTTTACGGCACAGCGATTTAGTTCGGGTAACCAAAAAAAAAATCGCGACAAAATTTTCCAAGAAATTCGCATCATTTCGGTAGAAAAAAATGTGATTTTCGTTTTTTTTAATCTTCTCAAAAACGGTAAACTGCAACAAAATCATTTCCGGCACACAGAAACTACTCGACCAGACGAACAAATTGATATGGAAATTGTTCTGAAAGATTCAATTTTTCATTGAGAAATTTCAAGCTGAAATTTTACGATTGTCGATTTAATAAGTCGAAACTGTGATAGATAATTAAAAACGGATTGCGGCATCTTTTTCAAAATGTGCTTTGCATATGTACACACTCAGATTATCCACGGGAAATGCGGTTTCCAAGATCTTTACTCAAACGCCGAAATCTTCAAAGAACGTCTTCAAATTTTAAAAACTAGTTGCAGAAGACTAGCTGGATAGGACTAAATGGACAAGACTAGACTGAATGAAATCGTTTGTTTACTTTGTTTTGTGAATGGGATGCCAGATTTTTGGAGCTTGCCGCCCCCGTGTTGGCCGGGGGTTCGAACCACGTGCTTGTCCCGTCATGTTTACAAAGTCTAAAATTAAAAACAAAACTTGGACGAGCTGAGAACTAGCAGTCTACAACATCTATGGAAAAGTTTACGTCAATTATAGAGATTTGTTTCCAAATTCTTATAAAGCAACTATTTATCTATATCTAGACCAAATGGGCGCTCTATCTATCTTATTAATCTAGATATCGACGAAAAACTGACAACACACCACTTTGTTCAAGCTTCTCAAACTAGATAACTTTGACTGACTATATCTCTCAAACTAATCTAGCCAGACTAACAAAATTAGTCTTAATTTATTCAGGTAGATCTTATCTATAAATATAGATTTGGACACCTCGTCTAGTTGCGTCTGTCTGTCGGTGAAAGCAAGAAATCTAGGCGGTGAAACAACTCAAACATCTTTTAAATTGCAATCAAAATTGTTCTCGAAACTTTGTCTGCCTCTGACTCCGCGAATTATAGATAATTTCGCGAAATTGTTTCCAGATGCTTATAAAGTATCTATTTATCTAAATCTAGAAAAAATTTGGACGCTTTATCTATCTTATTAATCTAGATACCGACGAAGAACCGACTAGACACGACTTTTTTCAAGTTTCTCAAACTCGATAACTTTGACTGACTATATCTCTCAAACTAATCTAGCTAGACTAACAAACTTAGTCTTAATTTATTCAAGTAGATCTTATCTATACATATAGATTTCCACACCTAGTCTAGTTGCATCTATCTGTCGATGAAAGCAAGAAATCTTGGCGGTGAAACAACCAAAACATCTTTTAAATAGCAACTAGAATTGTAGAAAAATATCTCTAAATTTGTTTGCTTTCAACTCTGCGAATTATAGATAATTTCGCGAAATTGTTTCCGGATGCTTAAAAAGTATCTATGTATCTATATCTAGACCAAATTTGGGCGTTCTATCTATCTTATTAATCTAGATATCGACGAAGAACCAACAAGACACGACTTTGTCTCAAGCTTCTCAAACTAGATAACTTTGACTGACTATATCTCTCAAACTAATCTAGCTAGACTAACAAAATTAGTCGTAATTTATTCAGCTAGGTCTTTTCTATAAATATAGATTTCCACCCCTAGTCTAGTTGCGTCTATCTGTCGGTGAATGCAAGAAATCTAAGCGGTGAAACAACTCAAACATCTTTTAAATAGCAACCAGAATTGTAGCAAAATAAATGCTTCAGGAAATTAAGAATATATTTGGCTATATTTGACCTTCAGTACATAATTTTTTCATAGAAAAATATTAACATCTTAGCGTCTTATGCGCTAAAAAAACCGTCACAGTGGTATTCGCTGCGAGCGCAACAGCACTAGCGCCAAAGGTGACATTTTTAAGAACTTCATGACCGAAATGTGAGAAAATATATTTCCTTAAAATCACTATTCATCAAGTGAATAGAAAATTTCAAAGTGTGTCTGAAAGTGTTTTCCCTGCTGGTTGTAAATATATAAATTGCATTTTGTTAACAGTTTCCGTTCGCGATACATGACTTGGCAAAATCGAGCGAATTTTCGCGATATTTGGTCGCCCGAGAAGAGAACATTGCAAACTAATTAATATTTTTAAGGAAGTCTGAGAGCAGCCGTAGGGGAATGACCTCCTGAAAATAATGCCGCAATCCGTTTTCAATTATCTGCAACCGTTCCCGAGATACTGTGAAGTCGAAATTCTGGAAAATTTGAATTTAGAATTTCGCAGTAAAAAATTGGACTTTTTAAAACAATTTACACATCGATTTTCTATTCTTGTGGTCTATGTGTGCCGAAAATGCACAGTGTGCCGAAAATTATTTCGCTGGGATTTGTTGTTTCCGAGAGGATCGTAGCGAACCGAAAATGCAACTTTTTTCCTGAAAACAATACGATGGATTTTTTTGGCGATTTTTTCAGAATATTTTTGGGCTTTCAGAAAATTTTTGCTGAACACGATTTTCTAGAGAACGAAATAAACTCCAAAGTCGTTTACGGCACAGCGATTTAGTTCGGGTAACCAAAAAAAAAATCGCGACAAAATTTTCCAAGAAATTCGCATCATTTCGGTAGAAAAAAATGTGATTTTCGTTTTTTTTAATCTTCTCAAAAACGGTAAACTGCAACAAAATCATTTCCGGCACACAGAAACTACTCGACCAGACGAACAAATTGATATGGAAATTGTTCTGAAAGATTCAATTTTTCATTGAGAAATTTCAAGCTGAAATTTTACGATTGTCGATTTAATAAGTCGAAACTGTGATAGATAATTAAAAACGGATTGCGGCATCTTTTTCAAAATGTCCTTTTCATATGTACACACTCAGATTATCCACGGGAAATGCGGTTTCCAAGATCTTTACTCAAACGCCGAAATCTTCAAAGAACGTCTTCAAATTTTACTCAATTTAGCAGCCCATCGTGAACAGAGAGAGCTAGCAAATTCAATTTGCATATTTGTAATCTGCAGCAAAAATGCTTTCGGAAACGTTTTTACATTTTGCTATAACTCAAAATAAAATTTTAGAAAAATCGATTTTCTTACATTTTATCGTTTCCGCAATCTTCACTTATCGGTGTGATGGTATTTTGATGGTATAAAGCTTGGTATATGTTTTTAAGTTTGATAGTTCAACCTGTGAAAAACAAAACAACTTTATAAAAAAAATTTGCAATGGGCTCGGCAATTTATATAAAATTTAAAAATGGGCTCGCGCGAGCCCACTCCAGTGCACCACTGGATATGTGCTTTTGACATTGAATTGGCTATCAAATTGGCTCTTGAAAGAAGGAATTTTGACAATATTACTTCAAAGTGGATGGAAGAAGTGCAGAGAACTAGAACAGCGGAGGCACAAGTGGAGAAAAAGACCAACAGGATCTCCACAACTCGAAGTTGCCCATAGGGAGGTGTGTTATCACCATTGATGTGGAGCCTGGTAGTTGAAGAATTACTGGCTAGGCTGGACTACCTAGACATTATATGTCAAGGTTTCAACGATGAGACAGTCATCATAGCCAGAAGGAAGTTTGAAGGAACGCTGTGTAAAATCGTACAGAGAAGCCTCAAAGCAACTAATAAATGGTGTCAAACAGTGGCATTAAAACTCAACCGGAGCAAACCCATGGCGAAACCCTTTCCTAGGAAAAGAAGACTAAACTTCCTACAGCCCATATTGATAGATGTAAGGGTAGTAGAGTACAAGACGTATCTGGAATAACACTATATATAACTCATATAAAACTCCTATAGAACAGGCACGCTGAAGAAGTGGTAGGAAAAGCCAAACGCTCTATAATGGTGCCCAGAAATCTAGCAGGGAAAACTTGTAGTTGTAACGCCACAATTCTGAGATGGACGAACATTATGATAGTAAAACCTGCAATCACTTATGTGGCAGTTGCCTAGGGGAGGTTTTACGGAACCAAGCTGGTCTATGAAGAAGCTGCTTGGAGAAGATTTAAAGACTGGTAAGTGTCTGCATCACAGGAGCGATGGGGTCATGCCTGACAGTAGCAATGAAACTGCTGCTTACACTGACTCCGTTGCACCTTGTCGTGGAGGGGACTGCCAGACCGGCAATTGTAAGGTTGAACAAGGAAAGAATAGGCAGAGATAAAATAATCAGGAGGAGCCTCGTTTCCAAAATCCCCTGGCTGGAAGTACCACGAGACGAAATGGTATGCAAATACCATTTGGAGAAAAAATGCACAGCAATATGTAGTATTAAAGCGGAATGGTGCGACCAATCCACAACATAACACATTGAGCAAAGTACCACATGATGGTATAGAGATGGTTCGAAGAAGAAGGTACTGGGAGTATTTGAACCTCATACCAAGTACTTGTAATCCATGGGAATGTACCCAAGTATCTTCCAAGCAGAGGTACATGAGTAGGGAAAGATGATTCGTTCTGGCGCCACCACCTCCTTATGGGTTTTACATGCAATCTAGCCCCTTATGGGGGAATTACATGTAAAATCTAGCACGATGCCCCTTATGGAGATTTACATGTAAATCTAGCACGAAGCCCCTTATGGGGAATCCTATGCAAAATAGTTCTGAACGCGTCCGAGCGAGAATGTCTAGATGACGCTGCAAGATACGTGTACGTTGGATAGTGGGGAAATTTAAAATGAGGGGTCAGGGGTGAAAATTAAGATAGGGGTTGATTCAATTGAGATTAGGGAGGATTTAGATTGATAAGACTAGACAGACAAGACTATACAGACAAGACTAGACAGACAAGACTAGACAGACAAGACTAGACAGACAAGACTAGACGGACTAGACTAAACCATTTTAAACCATTTGATGAGAAAAATGAAATCTGGTGTCAGAACGGCTCTAGCATGTGCCTTAAGCGAGATACCGCCCGACCGCCTACCCCACAGTTGATGACGTCATCCGCCGCGGCAGATATTGCTAAACTAATTACCTCGATGCTGATTGGCTGATTAACGAATAAATAATTACAGTTGACCTTTTCCCTCAATTTATATGTAATGGACAACACTAGATAGAGAAGACTAGACAGACAAGAATAGAGGAGACTAGTTAGATGAAGCTAGACAGATGGGGGCTAAATACATGAGATTAGACAGACCAAGCTAAATACATGGAACTAGATTAGACTGAACTAAAATATATAAGGGATTGTTTAATTGAAATAAAATAGTTTTCGATTGCTTTTCTTATAATTGTTAATAATGTTTATATTATTACTTTCATTTTGTTATCTACGTTTTATTTTGATTTACGGCTTGTTGATTAGACGCAACCGGATGTTTGTCAGTCATAACACCAGGCAAGAATAGGGACTAGACTAGACAGACTAGATTAGACAGACAGACAAGCGGAGAAAATTCAAAATGAGTTGCGGATGGGTAGCGGACAATCCTGTATGCATGCATAATTGATTGCAAACATATTACGGATTGATTCAAATGAGATTATTGGTTTTAGGCCGGACAAGATCGGACAATACCGAACAAGGTCGAACAAGAACGGACAAGACTATACAGACCTTATATTTATCCGAATAATTTCCTATGAGTAAGCGAAATTTCTTATACTTGTCTGTGAACCAGATCGTATTAATGTTTTTCATTTATATAAATACCAAAGAGTTCAATTCTGACATCCACTTTTCATCTACTCGCATCCACTTTTCATTTACTTGCATCCACTTTTCATCTACTTGCATCCACTTTTCATCACGCCAAACAGGGTGTGAGGTCTATGTGACCCCACGCTAAACAGGGTGTGAGGTCTATGTGACCCCACGCCAAACAGGGTGTGAGGCCTATGTGACCCCACGCTAAACAGGGTGTGAGGTCTATGTGACCCCACGCCAAACAGGGTGTGAGGTCTATGTGACCCCACGCTAAACAGGGTGTTTGTATATTTTAGTTCAGTCTAATCTAGTTCCATGTATTTAGCTTGGTCTGTCTAATCTCATGTATTTAGCCCCCATCTGTCTAGCTTCATCTAACTAGTCTCCTCTATTCTTGTCTGTCTAGTCTTCTCTATCTAGTGTTGTCCATTACATATAAATTGAGGGAAAAGGTCAACTGTAATTATTTATTCGTTAATCAGCCAATCAGCATCGAGGTAATTAGTTTAGCAATATCTGCCGCGGCGGATGACGTCATCAACTGTGGGGTAGGCGGTCGGGCGGTATCTCGCTTAAGGCACATGCTAGAGCCGTTCTGACACCAGATTTCATTTTTCTCATCAAATGGTTTAAAATGGTTTAGTCTAGTCCGTCTAGTCTTGTCTGTCTAGTCTTGTCTGTCTAGTCTTGTCTGTATAGTCTTGTCTGTCTAGTCTTATCAATCTAAATCCTCCCTAATCTCAATTGAATCAACCCCTATCTTAATTTTCACCCCTGACCCCTCATTTTAAATTTCCCCACTATCCAACGTACACGTATCTTGCAGCGTCATCTAGACATTCTCGCTCGGACGCGTTCAGAACTATTTTGCATAGGATTCCCCATAAGGGGCTTCGTGCTAGATTTACATGTAAATCTCCATAAGGGGCATCGTGCTAGATTTTACATGTAATTCCCCCATAAGGGGCTAGATTGCATGTAAAACCCATAAGGAGGTGGTTCGCCAGAACGAATCATCTTTCGCTACTTACATGCAAATAAAAGATGTGGACAATTTAACCTCGACAGGAACTATCGCAAAAACGAATTGCTATGCTGTTAGATAGTAAAGCAATCATCAAGGCTATTAGCTCAAACAGCAAACATCAGATCTAAACTGGTCTGGGACTATGCGAGAAAGCCAAACAAGCTTGACAGAGACAATAAAGTAACACTATACTGGGTAGCAGAACATACTGGTATAGAGGAATATGAAGAAGCCGATCAACTAACAAATAAGGGATCTAGTAATCCCTTTATAGGTCCGGAACCCTTTTGTGGAATGAGTAAGAACACCATCCACGAAAGTTTAGATAAAAGAAAATCCAAAGTAATGCTGGGATCTTTCAAAAGCTTGCCAGAAACTAAACAGGAACAAACTTAGAATTCTGACAGGAGTCCTGACGGGGCACTGGAGAAAACACCTCAATACATTAGATCTAGAAGAAGATGACAATTGTAGATTCTGCAGCTCATCAGAGGAAACAGCTGTTACAAGACTGCGGAGCACTGTTCCGTAAGAGACAGATGTACCTTGAGGCCTACTGCTTGTACGAAGAGGAGTCGTAATCCTTGAATCCCACCCGGATCCTGAAAATCCTCTAGAAATCGAGACTCTACATGCGTATAAACCAACGATTAGAGGAAGAGGGTGGGGTACAATAGATCTATAAAGATCGCAGTTTAAGTCACCACCGAAGTAGAGTGTAGCTAGTGTGCAGAGTCGCCAAGCCAAGAGTCTATTAAACATAGAAATGTTCTCTCTCAGCGGACAAAGCCGGTTTACGCTAAGTACCAAAAGTCAAAATAATTAATTGTTAACACTACTGTGAATAACAGATTAATTCTGTCAAACCGGTATACTTATAAAAAAAAATGTTCTATCTGATATTTGAATTCGAATGGCGATTCTTTAATATACAAGTCATGTAATAAGGCAGCATTTACAATATATAGACTAAGTCTAGTTTACTTTTTACTCTGATTTACTGTAGAGTCAATACAAATTAGTGTTGCACCAATGCATTTTACTAGTCTCTGTGGTTCATGAAATCAAATAAATTATTTTTGAAATTATTTTTACTATTTTTAATAAACTATTTACATTTTTTCAAAATTAAAAAGGACTTTATTAATAATATAATAATAACTTTATTAAAATATAGTAATAACTTCGTTATAATATAATAAAGTTCTAGAACCTAGATCCTTGGCTGGGATCCCAGTCATGAAATAAATGTCTAATATAATTTTATTATAATAATTCTACTAATGAATGAATATAATAAAAACTGCATTATAATATAATTATAACTTTAATGTAATAATAATAGAAACGCCTAGAGATTGGTAGTCTTTAGTTACATTTTCATGTTGCAATAACAATAATTATTTATTCGCGTAGCCAAAATGGATGTAATGGTTAATCAAGTTACACATATTAATTGATATATTAACAATAATTATACATAAAATAAAAAAAATTTCTAAAACATTAAACATATGAATACAATAAAGTTTATCTACGACCGCTATTGTAAATGCCCATAATTGTACAGTTCGTAACTATGTAAATACATCAGACCACATACATATGTAACAATACGCGATAAATGTTATGTAATATTACATAATATAATTAAATGTTATGTAATATCACCCATGAACGTTTGGTTTACGATTCGTTGATTGGTTGAGAGCTGCACGTTGATACTATTATTAAATATAGCACTCCGTGATTTCCAAACAATCATTAAATGTCACATCATTCACATAGAAGCTGTCATTCATTTGGTTTTTTCACGTTTAAATCTAACGAAAATTACAAATAACTACTAAATAAAAAGGTATTTAACCATTATGAATGTCTTTCTTTTCATTTCTATCAAGTCAAATAAGGTCGAAGGTGTTACATAAAACATATTTTTCTTATTAAACAGAAACAAATGAATGTGGGCGTAGATAAAGTATAATACATAACTCAAGTTGTAAGGCAATTAAGTACTTGCGGTATTACGCCCTCCCCGCTACGCGGGTCGCGCGTAACTGTTCCGCTCGTACGTAATATGTTTCTTACAACTCTTGTCACGTAATATACTATTAATTTCATATAAAAACAAAACAGTATGTTCATATTACGCAGTTAAAAAATCGTCTACCTACTACTAATAGACCATTTCATTGTGGATTTGTTTTTTGTGCGCATGCGACAATTTGCGCCATGTTTTCAGTCAATTTTTTTGACTTATAACCAGTGAAAATAACAAAATGTGCCCGAAACTTTCCAATTCCCGCCTTATAAACATTTCGGACGCCGTAAAAAGGTCTATAAAAACTAACCGTAAAAAGGTCTATAAGAAGTTTTTCAACATAATACTATGTTTGACCATAAAGACCTTAATTTTATTGGTCTTGATTTGGTCATCAATTTTGTTCTCTTCACGCCTAAATAAAAGAACGATTTATCGAATAGAGTTGTGTTATAAAGCACAGCTGAAAGGAGAGAACCATGTCCAGTATTATAAGTATGAGATCCTGATAGTGCTTCCATATGCTTGTGTTTTAAAACCGTGTTTTCTTGGAAATCGATCATTTCCATTTGTAGAGTAGCTATATTACCCCCGTAAACATTTGCGGCTTCGTTGCTCCATTCACCATCAGGATGCAGAGAGCAAATATTGCTGAGGATTCCGACGATGTTCTCAATTTTCCTGAAATCTGCGAATCTGTTTTCAAATTCCGATTTAAGATTCTTAATGAACTACTTGTATTGACCGACGTCAATTTCGTTGTCACTGCTGATTAATTTATTTAAATTAAGAAAGTACAGGTATTCATTACCAAGGTCATTATAGAAAACATTAAGTTTTCGCGAAAAGCTTTTTACTTCGTACATGAGCTTCCATATAAGCTTTCCTTTGCCTTGAAATTTTAGGTTTAAAAATATCCGTTATTTGCTGAAATCTGATCACTGTTGAAAAGAAATGTCTTCAAATGTTCTAAAATGCTGAACAATTTCTGTAAAACGCAGCCTTAACCATTTCACATTATTATGCAACAGTAGATCGTCATATTGTGCATCAACTTCTTCAAGAAATAATTCCACTTCACGATGATGTTGCACGAAGAAAATTTACTATCTTAATCACTTCTTGAATAATACTCTCAAATGTTTCCAGAAAAGCATAGTTTGGTGTATAATACAGTGAAATGAATTCAAATTTTCGTTACATTTTGCATTGGTCCTCATTAAGTGAACTAATCATTTTTAGTCCCATCCATTGCTGGCGCATCGACAGTAGTTACTGCTAAAAGCTTTTTCAGGTCTAAATCATCTTTATCGAAATAATCTATCACCGCGTTGTACATGTCTTCTCCTCGGGTTCTTCCTAATAACGGCAAAACAGCCAACATCTCTTTAAAAAAAGTTTCTCTCATTTGGTCCAGGTAGCGTACAAAATAACCAGTTGTGCCTCATCAGTCACGTCGCATTATTCATCCATAGGAAAGGCGTAATAGCTTGCATTATTCAACTGCCTTTCACGTCACAATGATTTTCTTCTGGAAAAACGTGTGTATTTCTTGTGTTAGTAGATAACGGAATCTGTCGAATAGTATCCACAATATCTTTTCGGTTCTTAAACAGAACATTGCCTGCCTCGACAAAGCATTATTTAACTATTTCAGCATCAGTAAATGATTTCATATGCTTAGCAAAAGTCCAAGAAACACGCAAAGAAGCCTCACCACATCTTTCCTGCTCAGTCATTGAACTACTCATGTTTTAGGTCGAAGAAGCGTAGCTCGATAATATACTTGCAATTTTAGATTTACGCAAGTTACTACCAAGTGGAAATTTTTTGGCAAATGATTTATGTTTAGTATTATAATGTCCTTCAATATTCGAGCTTTTAAATAATGCCACGGTGTGTTGAGAAATCAAGCACATTGAAATGGTCCGCACAAAATAGCTCGGCGGTCCGGATCCGGACCGCGGTCCGCCATTTGGTGACCCCTGGCCTAGACCAGCATATGGGGAAACAAAAAATAGCGACTGTTTCACTTCCACAGAAACAAGCAAAAGAACAAATAGAGAAAGGCAGGTTAAAAATTGGCTGGGTACAATGCAGAATAAGGGAAAAAATCCAACTGGAGAGATGCCATAGATGCTGGAAAGCAGGCCATTACGGCAGCACATGTAAAGGACAAGACAGACAAAATCTATGCTACAATTGTGGGCAAGAAGGCCACAATGCAAACGACTGCAAGAATGAGCCTTATTGCCCAATATGCATTAAGAAGGGTCACAGGTTGGATTCCGGAATGTGTCCCAATTCAAAAAAGCTTTGGCGGAGGCAAAGCGAACGAGATGGCAAAAAGCTCTACAAAATGGCCTTGAAAATCCTCCAAATTAATTTGATGAGATGCCGGGCAGCACATGACATCTTGCATGCAATAGCCACAGAACTAAAAACAGATGTATTACTGATATGTGAACCTAACAAAAAACTAGCAGGTGATCCAAACTGGTACACCGACGCAAACACGGACTCATCCATAAGAATCATCTACCCAGAGTTAAACGTTCTCGGCATAGGTAGTGCTGCAAGAGGTAGTGGTAGTGAAAGTGCTGCAAGTTACATTTAGTGTAACATGAAGCTTTCAATATAAGAATGGCAGGTAACGTTGGAATACGCTAAGTGTTCGCTGCAACTTTGTCTTGCACTAAAGTTGAACATAAGTCTTTCCGCAAGATAAAGCATCTGATAAACAGTGCTCCCTCTATTTTTTGTTAGTGCTGGGCGGCCCAAAGTCGAGTGTGAGCAAAAAAAAATTAAAGAGCAATAGCCATACTATCAAAGAGCAAAGTAATTAAATATTTTGAATATTTCAAATGATTTTTTTCTGTCTCTCGTACTAACCTACTATTTTGAAACTCGGTTTTAATTATTTGTCCATTGGATAAATGTAATTTTATTCTCATTAGATTACTTAGGTCAGGGATGGCGAACCTTTTTGACTAATTTGTCAAATTTTGTTCATAATATATTTCGTACTAGCTCGCGTGTCACCAGGTCAGTGACATCACTTGGAAAAAGGCGGTGAAGACTATATTTTTGTTCTCACTTTTAAAGACTTCTACAAAATTCAAGTTTCCTTCGTGTTTCACAACGTCTACTTTTAGAAGTGAAGAGCAGAAAATAAATGTTGAAGTCAAAAAATTTATGTCAATCACCTCATTGTATATACTAGGGTTTTCTACCCGGGTACCCGGATTCGTGTATACCCGGGTATATGAATTTTTAGTACCCTGGTACTATTTCATTGTTAGACCCGGGTACCCAGGTACTCGGCAAAAAATGCAGTAAACTTGAGGTTAGGTTTGGCTATGTCGCAATGTTTTAATTCGATAATCCGTAACTTATGTTAGTAGATTTATTTTAAAATTGTTTATTCTTAGAAGAAATTAAGATTATCAATATAAGATTATTAAGTTACATTTTTTTATTTTATAACATAACAAAAAGTTTTTGTCATAAAAAGTATTTTTAGTTCTTAATCAGTTTATGAAAACAAGACTGTTTACCAAGTTCTTGATTAACTAGTTCTCTTCTTCTTGTTGCCGTTACGGCCCGTTTAGATCTTTGGCTTTCTTCTCAAAGAAGGTTGCCCACCTACTTCGGTTTCTTACAGAAACTCTCCTATTTGCCATCCCGATAATTGCCTTGTATATTCTTACCTTGGTTCTGCGCGACAGGTCTTCGCTGCTGAGCATTGGGTGTAGACCAGGGGTGGCGAACCTTTTTCCGGCCGCGTGCCATTTTTTTAAATTATCATATTTAACAATGTATATCATATTTAATAATATAATATAATAAATATTATCAACTTTAACAATGAATGACAATTTCTGATAGTAAAAATCAGTTATCATTTTAGCCTTAATATAACACGTTCACAAAAGTAGCTTGAGAAATAATGTCTTTTAAAATTAGTAAGGTTTATATTTAAGAAGTTTAGAAGGCACGCGTGCTAATTTTTTCGCGTGCCAATACAATTTTCCTACGTGTCAGGTGTAACACGTGTGCCATAGGTTCGCCACCACTGATGTACACTATACAGGCAACGATTCCCTAATTGTATGCGGGTTGTGACTCGGATATTTTGTATTTTTAGTTCTTAATCAGTTTATGAAAACAAGACTGTTTAATTGTGTGTGATTTCTAATTTTCAACTGTGTCAGAGAAGAAAGTGTAAAGAGTAATTTAGTTATATTTTTGTTATTTTATAACAGAATTTATTGTAGTAAAAAGTCTGTTTAATTCCTAATTAGTTAATGAGAACAAAACTATTTAACTATGTGACTGACTGTACTGTAAGTTAAGGAAACTTATTGACATTTTCTCTTTTTGTGCAAAAATTGCAAATACCCGGGTACCCGAGTATACCCGGGTAGATGAAAAAGTATTACCCGATACCCGGGTATTAAAAAAAGTCGGGTACGCGAAAACCCTAGTATATACCATGAATTACCACACCAGGTGACACCATGCTCACTCAGTCCATAACACTTCCAGAAGTATTCTGAAATCTATGAAAGAGGATGTGGAATATTTTATTTAAATTATTGAATAAAACCAATGTTTTTACCCTTCATATTAGGTACATCATCTGTTGTAACAGAAACAATTTTCGGTAAGTCAATATCCATTTCCAATATTAAATTCTTTAAAAATATCAAGACCAGTCAGTATACTTCCTATCAACTTTAATAGTTTCAATAGCTCTTTAGATAGAATAGAATTTTATAATATTTCCTGATTTATATTGAGCAAAAACTGCTAATTGTGGAAAACCATTTACTATTCTAATTTATTATTCTATCTTTTTTTAATTCCGACTGTATTCCGACAATTCGTAACTCATGTATACGCTTCATAATCAACTCTGACTTTAAAATCTTTAAATAAAGTGTGAAATCTCTTGGCTAGCATTGCAAAGGACAACTTGAAAACTAGCAACGGTACTTAATGTTAGTTTTTTTAATCAAAAACTTTTTAAACAAACAACGATTAAGTTTTTTCTTTTCTGAAAAATATGTTTTTCTTTCTTTATCTGTAGCAAAGCCGAAAAATTATAATGAATTATTGAAAATTTCTCAAGGCTCTAAAATCAATGCGTGGGTCACTTAAAAAGCCTGTGGGTGTCAGTGACTGACCCGCGGGTCATAGGTTCGCCATCACTGACCTAGGTATTCATATTGCTGTCTGTTGCATTCTTTTCTTGTAATGGAATTCATGACTGAAAATCCCATAATATTGTGATATTCTGTTAAGAAACTTGAAAAAAATGAAAAGAAATGCATTCTTAATATGAGGTGCCCATAATATTATAAAGAACAGTAAGATTAGAAAATTATGAATGGGTTAGTACGAAAGGTAACGAACGTATCCTCGAATGTTTTGAACAATCAAAGTCTTCTCTTCCTCAATATTGTAAAGTTCATTTCAGAATATTTCTCTCATATTTTATCAATATAAATATTTTAATTTATCATAAATATAGAATATTTAGAAAGATTCATTACATTCTGTTTTCCAAAATTTTCATTTTTCCTGAATTTATAATAATCTCATTATCAAGTGCATCCCATTGTTTTTGATCATCATCGGGAAATCGTCTTTCCAAATGCATAATGACAAGTTGGACAAATTGCATTATATATATATATATATACATATATATATATATATATATATATAAATATATATATATAAATATATATATATATATATATATATATATATATATATATATATATATATATATATATATATATATATATATATATATATATATATATATATGTGTTGTTTTGTTTTCTCGGGGATTCCGCGTTGATGCTGAGGGTTGGCTCTGAAAAGAACCGGATTCTCGACGTTTCGGCGAACTAACATTCGCCATTCTCAAGAGATATATGCGTCCGTGCGGGTCAACCGTTAGACGCATACTGAAAGCTCGTTCGTGCGATGCGACTACTTATAGCTGTCTGGCTTCGGGTCATGCGCGTTGTGTGCGGTGCTTCGGTTCGGTTGTTTGTTTGTCTTGTTGGTCGTACATGAGTCTGGGGTGTCTGGGATTGCATTTTGAGGGTGGATATGATCGGTCGCCATGCTGGGGGCAGTCTCAAGGAATCGTCTCTCGTGTTCATGCAGTAGTCTCGTTTTTCTATCTCTATGGCTTCTCTGTATACTCGTGACATTTCGTGGCTAATCTGTGCAACAGTCCTTGAATTTCTAAAGTCCATCCAGTGACCGTTGTTTGTGTGTTGGACAAGTGCCGATGAAACTTTGTCTCTGTGTCTGGTTGAAACTACATGTTCTTGAATCCTAGCAGATATTTTTCTATTGGTACGTCCAATGTAGGTTTGTTCACATGTTCCGCAAGGTATTTCGTAAATTCCATGGGATTCTAACGGGATGGTGTCTTTAACGCTGCGTAGCATGGAGGATATTTTCTGGTTAGGTTTGAAAATGGTGTCGATGTTGTGTCTTTTAAGTATTCTGGCGATTTTGTCAGTTGATCCATGAACATATGGTAGGTATGCTGTGCTAACGGGTTTCTGGCGCTCTTCAGTTCTTTGGCTACTGTTCTCTGTACGACGGAAAGCTCTGGATATTAAGCTGTTTGGATATCCATTTGAAGAAAGAGCTTCTCGTAAGTTCCTCAATTCTTTCGGTAAGTTAAGCTGGTCGGCTAGTCTTTTGGATCGGGTGGTAAGAGTGTTGACTACAGATGCTAGTTGTTTGGGATGATGGTGCGAAGAAGCGTTCAGATATCTGTCTGTGTGGGTTGGTTTCCGGTACACAGTGTGGCTCAATGTGCCGTCAGGTTTCTTCTGTACCAAAACATCCAAGAAAGGCAGTTGTTGATGCTTTTCTATCTCCATTGTGAATTTAATTTGGTCGTGTTGGGAGTTAAGATGGGTAAGGAATTTGTCCAGCTCTGGTCTGCCGTGGGGCCAGATTACAAATGTGTCGTCAACATATCTTAACCAGAGTGTAGGTTTAAGTGTGGCTGATGAGATTGCCTTTTCCTCAAAATCTGTAAGAAATATGTTGGCTATTACTGGGGATAGAGGTGAACCCATTGGTGCTCCTAGGACTTGTTTGTATATTTGGCCATCGTACCTAAAGTATGTATTCTTTAAACAATGTTCTGCCAGATCTGATACATACTTTTCTGGTTTTAATTTTGATCTTATGATGTTTAAGGCCTCAGGGACCGGTACTTTTGTGAATAAAGATACAATGTCAAAGCTCACAAGGAGGAGGCCGGGCTGGAGTTGGTGATTTTTCAGTATGTCTATGAAGTGTTCAGCATTGCGGACATAGGAATCACAATCTTCTGCGTATGGTTGTAAACCTTTTGCTAAATGTTTCGCAAGAAGTTGGACCGGTGAACCAATGGAGCTTACTATTGGTCGTAGTGGGGCTCCATCTTTGTGGATCTTTGGTAAACCATATATCTTGGGACACCGTGAAGATTTCTCCCTTGGTATAAGATATTTCATTGATTCCTTGTCAGTGCTAGAGCTTAGGATCTTTTGTCTGGTAGTTTTCTCAAGATAGGTTGTGGGGTCCGTTGTACTGGGTAGATAAGCCGGATCATCTAAGATTGTGGTCATTTTTTGTTTATAGTCAGCACTGTTCATGACTACAGAGCAATTTCCCTTGTCAGCTGGTAGAACCACAATGCTGTTGTTTTCTCTTAGTACCTTGAGGGCTTTGAATTCCTCGTATGAGATGTTTCTTATACCAAGGGAGAAATCTTCACGGTGTCCCAAGATATATGGTTTACCAAAGATCCACAAAGATGGAGCCCCACTACGACCAATAGTAAGCTCCGTTGGTTCACCGGTCCAACTTCTTGCGAAACATTTAGCAAAATGTTTACAACCATACTCCGAAAATTGTGATTCCTATGTCCGCAATGCTGAACACTTCATAGACATAATGAAAAATCACCAACTCCAGCCCGGCCACCTCCTTGTGAGCTTTGACATTGTATCTTTATTCACAAAAGTACCGGTCCCTGAGGCCTTAAACATCATAAGATCAAAATTAAAACCAGAAAAGTATGTATCAGATCTGGCAGAACATTGTTTAAAGAATACATACTTTAGGTACGATGGTAAAATATACAAACAAGTCCTAGGAGCACCAATGGGTTCACCTCTATCCCCAGTAATAGCCAACATATTTCTTACAGATTTTGAGGAAAAGGCAATCTCATCAGCCACACTTAAACCCACACTCTGGTTAAGATATGTTGACGATACATTTGTAATCTGGCCCCACGGCAGACCAGAGCTGGACAAATTCCTTAACCATCTTAACTCCCAACACGACCAAATTAAATTCACAATGGAGATAGAAAAGCATCAACGACTTCCTTTCTTGGATGTTTTGGTACAGAAGAAACCTGACGGCACTTTGAGTCATACTGTGTATCGGAAACCAACCCACACAGACAGATATCTGAACGCTTCTTCGCACCATCATCCCAAACAACTAGCATCTGTAGTCAACACTCTGACCACCCGATCCAAAAGACAAGCCGACCAGCTTAACTTACCGAAAGAATTGAGGAACTTACGAGAAGCTCTTTCTTCAAATGGATATCCAAACAGCTTAATATCCAGAGCTTTCCGTCGTACAGAGAACAGTAGCCCTAGAACTGAAGAACGCCAGAAACCCCTTAGCACAGCATACCTACCATATGTTCATGGATCAACTGACAAAATCGCCAGAATCCTTAAAAGACACAACATCGACACCATTTACAAACCTAACCAGAAAATATCCTCCATGCTACGCAGCGTTAAAGACACCATCCCGTTAGAATCCCATGGAATTTACGAAATACCTTGCGGAACATGTGAACGAACCTACATTGGACGTACCAATAGAAAAATATCTGCTAGGATTCAAGAACATGTAGTTTCAGTCAGACACAGAGACAAAGTTTCATCGGCACTTGTCCAACATACAAACACCGGTCACTGGATGGACTTTAGAAATTCAAGGACTGTTGCACAGATTAGCCACGAAATGTCACAAGTATACAGAGAAGCCATAGAGATAGAAAAACGAGACTACTGCATTAACACGAGAGACGATTCCTTGAGACTGCCCCCAGCATGGCGACCGATCATATCCACCCTCAAAATGCAACCCCAGACACCCCAGACTCATGTACGACCAACAAGACAAACAAACAACCGAACCGAAGCACCGCACACAACGCGCATGACCCGAAGCCAAACAGCTATAAGTAGTCGCATCGCACGAACGAGCTCTCAGTATGCGTCTAACGGTTGACCCGCACGGACGCATATATCTCTTGAGAATGGCGAATGTTAGTTCGCCGAAACGTCGAGAATCCGGTTCTTTTCAGAGCCAACCCTCAGCATCAACGCGGAATCCCCGAGAAAACAATACAACATATATATATATATATATATATATATATATATATATATATATATATATATATATATATATATATATATATATATATATATATATATATATATATAAATATAAGGAGTGGAGATAATACCAATCGTTATTAGTTAAAGAGTAATACTTACTTAAAGTTTACTCTTTAACTAATAACGATTGTTATTACCCCCACTCTTTATATTTATAGTAATGGGATATTACGATAACATCCATATAACCTACGGCGAAAATACAAAAAACGTCCTGAAGCGATGGAGCAATTCTGTTAGGAAGTTAGCATCTTACCGGAATAGGATGGTTTTCCTCATGGAATGCAGAAGGCGCGACATCACCCCACACATCAAGAACAACATCAAATCTCTGGATTATCTCATCACCGACCAGACTAGGAAACTTAACCACCAGGCTCTGCGACTCAATGAAAGGTTAAAGAGTAAATTAATTAATTTCGAAATCAATCACACCAATTCAATTATTAGATCTTTAAATTTTCAACTTCATAATTGTATACGTAACGCTAGGGCGACACTTCCCCGTAGTGTTTTTCAAGATTTCAACAATAGGCAAATTAACCGGTACAATTTTATTTTCAACAAAACTAAGCAAAAAAACATAATGAAACTTAATAATTTAATTAGAAAGTCTCTAATTGGTAAAAACGACCCTCCAGAGAAGTGGATAAAAAACCTTTCCGATGTCACGATCCCCAAAGAAGTCAAAAATTTTCTGGCGCTAGGCCCTAAGTTCAATTTGCCATATAACCCTAAGAATTTCCCCTTATACGACATCTTGGCTGACATTGAAAACTTGCTTGAAGATAAGCAAGCTTGAAGATAAGCTAGATAAGCTTTCCAAAAAAGATCTGTGTAGAGCTGAAGCTACTTATGTGGTTTCGAATCATATTAATAAACTGGAGAACTTTAGGGCGGCACTGCCAGACCCTCGACGGTCATGTGACCGGTTCCTTAAAACACATCCAGAACTACTGGTTCTCAAAGCCGATAAAGGCAATGTAACGGTCATTTTGAAAAAAGAGGATTACCGATCCAGGATTGTCGACCTTCTGTCAGATGCAGCCACTTATGCTCCCTTAGATAGAGACCGCACCTGTGGGTTTGAACGAAGAAACAATGAATTGGTTAAGAAACTTAAAAGCAAAGGTTACATAGACCAAACTACGTACAAAACCTTAATTGTACACAATGCTATGCCCCCTAAAATCTACGGCTTACCTAAGATCCACAAAGAAAATTTTCCATTAAGGCCCATTGTTTCTTCAGTTCAATCTCACTCCGAAAAGTTGGCTAGATTAATTTCGAATATTCTTTACACGTCCTTCGCTGACTACAACGTGTTCAGAATTAAAGACTCTTTTGAATTCGCCACTGCCTTAAATAATTACCAAGTACCCGATGGTCATGAATTGGTGTCTCTGGACGTGTCATCGCTGTTCACTAATATACCGTCAAAATTATTTTTGGATATTATCAAATCAAATTGGGAGTTGATACGCCCATCTTGCAAAATACCCCGCAAGGTTTTTTTGGAACTTATTGAATTCATTTTTGATACGACGTATTTTTCGTTTGAAAATAAGTTTTTCCTTCAGATTTTTGGAACCCCCATGGGATCGCGCTTATCTCCGGTGTCAGCGGAGATTGTTATGAACACTTTAATTAAGGTTTCTTTGGACAAACTTAATTTCGAAATCCCATTTTTGTGGCAATATGTGGATGATATTGTCTGTGTCATCCCGCAAGGGTCCAAAACTGAGGTCCTAAGAGCCTTCAACTCATATAACGAACGTCTTACTTTCACAATTGAATCTGAAAATAATAATACTCTACCCTTTTTAGACACCCTGATTATCAGGACAAATGACAACCGCATTAATTTAGATTGGTACCAGAAACCTACCAGTTCGGGCAGATACCTGAATTATTTTTCCTGCGCTCCTTTTCAGCACAAGCTGAATGTAGTTTTGGGTATTAAGACTAGGATATTTAAGATTGTACATCCAGATCTTCGTAATGATAGTTTAGAGAGATTGTTTAATATCCTAAAGAAGAACAGCTATCCCACAACAGTACTTAGGAAGTTGTTGTTCTCCAATCCTACAAGACAACCTGTCGCTGAGGTGGTCGCAGAGGACGACACGAAAATATTCAAGAGCTTGCACTTTGTAGAATCACTGTCCCCCAGAATAAAATCAATTTTCAAGAACAAGAGCCCAGCCATTATAGCGGTTAAATGTTACAACACCATCAGCAGATCTTTCAGTCGCCTTAAAGATTCAACCCCCACGTTAATTCAATCAAATGTAATCTATCGCATTCCGTGTGCCGAGTGTGAGCTTGTGTACGTTGGTCAGACCGGCCAAAGATTGTCATCCAGACTGGCCAATCACAGAAGTGATTGCAGACTACAACCCCACTCTTGCGCCTTAGCAACACATTGCAATGACAAGGACCATAGGGTCAATTACGATGACCTAAAAGTTCTTGCAAGGGAGCCACGCTTATCTAAGAGACTTTTCTTGGAAATGTGTTTCATTCATAACGCCGGTGCAGCCATGAACTCAAGGAAGGACATGGACGGGTTGAGCAATATGTATGTTTGGCTCATGACTTGGGCGACGTCTAGACACAGTTAACTTTATGGGTGGTTTCTGTTTTGCTATTTATTTTCTATTTGTGCTGCGGTTTCGTTTTTCTCTAGTGGTTCTACTGTTATACAATCTCCTTAAATGTGGGTCGTTGAGCTCCTGTTTTTCTAAGAAGATCTAGCGATCGTCCAGATTACCTGGGTTTCTGGGAAACTACGACGTAGTGGCGGTTTCAAATTTTTTTTCGAACTGTATGTCTTCAAACATTAGTTAAATATTCTTTTTCCTGTGTGCTTGTGACTCCTGTGTCCTTCTAATGTCACGATCGTTCCCAATGCGCACCTTCGCAGCTCAATTGAGAAAAACATTTGTTTTTTCAACTTTAATTTATTTTAAGAGAACGAAAAGGTTTTGTTGGTTTCCTCGTGGCGTGCCGATCGGGTTGGTGTCCGACATTTTGTAAACTAAATATTAAATTTCAAACACCGAAATTAAAATTCACCATGGCTCGTTTTACAGCAACGATTATGTAACCCACATTGTTGGTCAAGTTATATAATGTTACACGTCTTAATTAATTGTTCATTACCTTCTTTGTAAGTAATCAATAACATCTTTCACTTGTTTTTTGTAATTTTCTGTAATAATTTTGTAGGTCTTGAAAAAGATTTAATCAATAAATCGAAACGTCGACTTAAGAAGAATTTGAGTTTTTTCTGTTAATCGTATTACCCGAATTCTACCGTTTGCGTAGTAATTTTTATAAAATTTACTCTTTATATATATATATATATATATATATATATATATATATATATTTGAAGTATCAATATTATTTTGATCTTCTGATAACATTTTGATCTTTTACTGCTCCAAAGGATTTTGTCTCTCAGGTATTGAGATTTTAATTTTCTTATTATCATCTTTACATACTGATGAGCATCAATAATAGTTTAAGAAAACAACTTTTCTGTGGGTATTTGTGCAAAGATGACTCTTCTAATAGTATCCACCGATCAATTTCAAAAGGAAGTGGTGATATGGAAAAATCCTGCGTCTTCGTCACCTCGTTTTTGTAGACCTATAAGACTACAATTTTTACACGAAAATGTTGAGTCAACTTTAAACGAAAAGAATATATTGAAAATCAAATTGCGTCTCTCCTTCCTTTCGAAACTGTTTGGGACGGTAAAGAAATAGTAATACAATACCAGATGGTTTTCACCATGATTAATGGCAAGGTCTGTAATGCTATAACGTTTACTACATCAGCTATGAAGTGCTATTTGTGCGGAGCAACGTAGAAACAATCACAATCACGTCACAATCCTGTAATAGCAAAGGTACAAACAAGTTAAACTAAAGAAGATCATAAAGAAACAGAACAACAACATAGATATTCAACTTTTTAAGGATAAAAAGATACACGAAGTTGTAGTTGACCAGATAAAGCAAAATGTAACAACAGCAATGAAAGAAAATGAACTACATCAAGATGTCGACATAAGATGGAATCGAGCGCAAACAGTTCTGACAGCAGTAGTGAAAGAAAACCTAACTAGGAAAGCAACAAAAAGGAAATATTGGATGACTGAGAAAATCATAGAGCTCATGGATGAACGCCGGACCCATAAGAACCAAAATGAAAAACAGTATAAAATCTTACATAAAAACAGAAACGATTCAAACAGAAATAAAAAAGGCAAAATCAGAGTGGATCTCTAAACAATGTGAAGAAATAGAAATGCACGAAAGAAACTATGACAGCTTTCATATGCACAAAAAAATCAAAGAGATGACAGGAGCTAGAAAAACATTCCAAGCTAACCATGTGATCAAGAGCGCGGATGGCCGCATAATAACAGATGTGAATGAAAAAGTAACGAGATGGGAAACCTACGTGCGGGAACTCTTTAATGATGAAAGACCAACACAAGTACCAATAAGAGTAGAAGACGAAGAACCTAAAATAATGAAACATGAACTCGAATATGCCATCAACAGTATGAAGCCAAGAAAGGCTACGGGGCCGGATCAAATACCAGCTGAGATATTAAAATTATTCGATGAACACCTAATAGATAGTCTCCTAGACCTGTTTAACACAATATATGACACAGGCATCATACCGAAACAATGGCTTTTATCGACATTTGTATTGATCCCTAAAAAAGCAAATGCTAGAGAGTGCACAGATTATAGGACTATTGCACTTATGAGCCATGCACTAAAAATCTTTCTAAAAATCATCCATAAAAGAACTTATCGAAAACTAGAAGAGGACATAAGTGATAGCCAATTTGGATTTAGAGAAGGGCTTGGAACAAGAGAAGCACTCTTCGGAATAAATATTCTTTTTCAAAGATGCCTAGACATAAATCAAGACTTGTTTGTGTGCTTCATCGATTTCCAAAAGGCTTTCGATAAAGTTCAGCATGACAAATTACAACAACTAATACTTAGAAAGAATTTAGATAGGAAAGACGTCAGGATAATTACCAACCTATATTGGGGACAAAGTGCAGTTGTAAAAATCGAAAATGAACTGACAGACGAAATAGAAATACGCCGCGGAGTTAGACAAGGCTGCATCCTATCCCCGCTATTATTCAACATATACAGTGAAGCTATATTTGAAGAAGCTTTGTTAGGAGAACCAATAGGTATAAACATAAACGGAGAGGTAATAAATAACATCAGATATGCCGACGATACGGTATTATTGGCAGCTAGCGAAGCAGAACTACAACACATACTCGAAAGAGTAAACCACCAATGTGAAGCTTATGGACTTCAAATGAATCTTTCAAAAACTAAGTGTATGGTAGTTTCTAAGGCACATAACCAACAAGTGCAACTAAATATCAACAATACCATAATTGAAGAGTAGATTCCTACAAATATCTTGGAACCGTGCTAGACAAAACAAGCGACCAGGCAGGTGAGATACGAAGAAGGGTGGAGATAGCAAGATCAGCGTTTATGAAAATGAAAAAGTTTATTTGTAACAGAGACACTAATATAGAATTACGAATTAGAATACTACGCTGTTATGTGTTCTCTACCCTGCTATACGGAGTTGAAGAGACTCAGTTGAAGAGAGCCTGGACCCTAAAGAAACCTGAACTAAAACGGTAGGAAGCGTTCGAGATGTGGTGTTATCGCAGAATGTTTAGAATATCCTGGAAAGATAAAGTCACCAACAAACAGGTACTTGAAAAGGTAAAAAAGGAATGCGAAGTCGTGCTGACCATTAAGAAAAGGAAACTAGAGTATCTAGGCCATGTCATGAGAGGCCCCAAATATAGTCTTCTAAGACTTATTATGCAGGGAAAAATTAAAGGAACCAGGAGTATTGGTAGGCGTAGAGTATCCTGGCTGAAGAACCTGCGCGAGTGGTTCAGCTGTAGCAGCACGGAACTGTTCAGAGCAGCGGTGAACAGGATAAGAATAGTCATGATGGTGTCCAACCTCCGGTAGGAGAAGGACTGCAAGAAGAACGTCGAAACAATCTTGATTTAGTAAAAAATAAATAAATTGATGACTCTAATTTACATTACGGATTATCAACGTTGCACGCATGGATCCGTTGCTTTGAGTACTTGCTACACCTTGGATATAAACTCGAGATTAAAAAATGACAATTGCGACAAAAAGACAAAAAAAAATCGAGATACGGAAAAAAATAATTCAGGAGGGGTTTCAGACGGTCTTTGAGAGCAAAAATTGCTACCCGATATTGAGAATCCGTCAAAATTTTTGCACAATATTTAGAGATCATTCCGTTCCATAACTTGACAATAGTCGATTAGAACAATTTTTGTACTAACTGCGAAATATCTGGAAAACTACCTAATTTAATTGACTAGTTTTAATGAAATCTGAAAAAGATGAAGAAGATTTCGGGGAAATAGAAAGAATGAGTAATGCCAACGAAACTCGGGGACTCTATCAAAAGATCAGAAATGCGAGACTTGGCTACAAACAGCAGCCACTTCTGTGTAAGGATAAGGACGGCAGAGTAATCGGACACACAGAAAGAACACTCGCATAGTCCAAGAGGAAAGTATAACGCCAACATCAACATCAATATTAGGGACTGAGCAAGTGGAGGAACCCATCTTAGAAGAAGTAGAGACTGCAGTGCGCAGGATCAAGAACAATAAGGCGCCAGGTGCAGATGGCGTTCCAGGAGAATTGTTGAAGTATGGAGGTAGAGCCTTAATATCGTGCATGCATGATCTCATATTAAACATATGGAGAACGGAAAAGCTACCGGATGAATGGAAGCTAGGGATAAAATGCCCATTGTACAAGAAAGGTGATAAGTTAGATTGTTCTAACTACAGGGGGATAACGCTGCTAAACATTGCATACAAGGTCTTCGCTAATGTGTTGTACCGTCGCTTACTACCATACGCAGAAGAGAATATCGGTGAATACCAGTGCGGTTTCCGCACAAACAGGTCAACCACAGACCAACTGTTTGGCATTAGGCAGATCCTGGAGAAATGTAATGAGTTCAATATCACGACACACCATCTATTCGTGGACTTCAGAGCAGCATACGACAGCGTTATAAGACACAAACTGTGGGGGATAATGACAAGTTTCGGATTCCCTGAAAAACTGACAGCCCTAACCAGAGTAACACTGTCTGAAGTATCGTCTGTAGTAAGAATAGGAAACAAGTTGTCTGAGACTTTTATAACAGAGGAAGGACTACGACAGTGAGACCCACTGGCAACTTTACTGTTTAACATCGTACTAGAAAAGGCCGTTAGGAGTAGTGGAGTGGATACTAACGGCACTGTGTACATTAAGTCAACACAACTATTGGCTTACGCAGACGACATTGATATAATTTGCAGAAGCGAACAGGCGACCAAAACTACTTACTCGCTGCTGGAGAAGGAAGCAAATAACCTAGGACTCACTGTCAACGTAAACAAAACGAAATACATGGTGGCTAATGAAACTCATCGGAAGGTAGGACCAACGCTAGAACTAGACGAAAAGCACTTTGACACAGTAGCTACATTTGTGTACTTGGGCTCCCAACTGAACAGCGTAAACCGGATGGGCGAGGAGATTAGAAGGCGGATAACTCTTGGTAACAGGTGCTATTATGGGCTACTTAAACTTTTTAGGTCCAAAACAATCCACCCCAAGCATAAGTGCACACTGTACAGGTCACTGATAAAACCGGTGGTAACCTATGGTGCAGAAGCATGGAGCTTAACACAGAACGAAGAACAGGCTTTAAGTGTATTTGAGAGAAGAATGCTACGTGCAATATTTGGAGCGACCCAAGAACGAGGAATCTGGGGCCGAAGATATAATCACGAACTATATCAGCTCTACAATCAACCAGATATTGTGAGTTTCATCAAGGTGGCAAGATTGAGATGGCTCGGACACATGCAGAGAATGGGTGATCATAGGGTTCCGAAAAAGTTGTTCAATGGCCAACCAGAGGGAAGGAGAAGGGCCGGAAGGCCAAGAGGGAGATGGAAGGATGCGGTAACAACTGACCTACAAAAACTTCAAGTACGGGACTGGAGAACGTTGGCGAGTGATAGGTCCGCTTGGAGAAACATGCTGAAGGAGGCCCAGACCGGCAATCGGTTGTAGTGCCATTAAGAAGAAGAAGAAGTTTTAATGATATGGCATCATGTGCAGTTTTTTTCAAATGGCATTGCATGGATTTGGCAATATCTTTAAATGCGGGATCATACAATGAAAGAGATAATCGTTGATCAAGTGTTAAGATCAGTTAAAGAATTTCTTATTTTTGATTTTAGCAAATTCATATCAGAAAATGAAGATTCCGCCAAATACGTCGAGCCAAAGCAAGACATCAATTTTGGTGCCACATTTGTCAAGATTAGGTTTCAATGTCTTGAGCTAAATCATCTAATTTTCGCTTTTGATACTCGATCGGTGAAACATTGTATATACAGTTCTGAGTAAAATTTCTAAGTTCTGCATAACAGGTACATTTTGCAGCTACCCTTTTGTTCTTTCCAATCATAACATTATCTCCAGTAAACATTAAAATATTTTTATTACTGATGTGTTAAAAGTACTATCTTGGCGCACGCTTTTTAGTGCGAAAAATGTCATTTTTGGTTGTATTACCACATAACTTGGGTAACGCACACAAATAGTTACATTAAAAAAAAACAATTAAATAAATACAATATACATAATCAGGACCTCGATATTAAAAAAGTGACGTGAAAGTGACAGAAATTTTGTTCCATTACAAAATAAAAATTAAAGAAAACGTTTTAAAATGAGTGTAAATTCTATGGTGATACCGGAGACTAATGAGAGTTCTTATGACGAATCCGCACCACACCAAATTCTTCATTTTTGATTATATTATTTTTGGATGGCCCCTGGATCCCAAACATGTAAGATACGTCCCCTCGCATAAGTAATAAAAAATATTATTTGCAAAATATACCTACTATTTAATATTTAAGTTATGTTCAACGTAACTTTTTGTTACAATTGACTTGCTGTCACAATGTTCGACTTTCAAAATACCAACAAATACAGTTTTGTAATTTACATTATCACGATATTTAAAATCCAAAATTAGTAATTTTTGTGCAGTTCGACTACAATTAGTGTATGGAATTTTCAATGTATTATATGTACGTACATAATTTCAATGTATGGAAATTTAGTCTAAGGAATTTTCTATTCGATAAAACATTTTTTCCAGGAGATTGATTATACCAGGGCTGTCCAACCAGTCGATCGCGATCTACCGGTCGATCGCGGCGTGATTTTGAGTCGATCTTTAGTTTTCCCACGCTTCTATGTAAGTACTTAAAAATACATTTCGATAAATATGAAGTAACAATTAAATCACGCTTCTCGCACACTTAATACACACAATGTTATGGAAACTGTCTTTAAAATAATCAATTCTATATGTGGCAGTGCCCTTCAGAGACGTTTAGATTATGCCCTGTTTAGATTAGAAAATGAGGATAATAATAACGAACTTTGGCTGCACACTGGCTCTGTGGAAGTCGATTTCTCATATGGTTTCTAGAGATATTAGAAGACGTAAAAAGTTTCCTCTCTGAAAGAGGTGACAGTTACCTACAGTTAAGAAACAAATAGTGGTTATTTGATATGTCATTCTTGTTAGACTTTAGTTCATAACTAAACGATTTGAATCTTGAATTTGACAGGGTAAAGGCAGAAATGTCTTAGACATGATAAGCTCGATGAGAGCTTTTCAGCAACTTATTATACGGATGAATGCGAATTTAAACGATAAAAAATTGAAGCATTTTCCAAGCATTGGAAAATATTTTCAGACACATCCTACCCTGCTCAATTCAACCCTAACAAAAAGATTCTCGAAATTCAAGTTGTTGAAAAAGAATTTCAGACAAGATTTGAAGATTTTGGTAAGATTGGAAATATTGCACTATTTTTTTTTTACATGTGTTTCAAAAAAATCAGCATAGAAGAAATTGCATGTCAAATATCTACAATATTTGAAGCAAATCAGGACAAACTTGAATTGGAAATAATGCAACTTCAAAATGATTTGTATTTGAAATCCAAAGATTGTATTTGGAAATACACTAAAGAAACCTAATCTTGACAAATGTGGCACAAAAATTGATGTCTTGCTTTGGCTCGACGTATTTGGCGGAATCTGCATTTTCTGATATGAATTTGCTAAAATCAAAAATAAGAAATTCTTTAACTGATCTTAACACTTGATCAACGATTATCTCTTTCATCGTATGATCCCGCATTTAAAGATATTGCCAAATCCATGCAATGCCAACGATCTCATTAATATAAATCTTATGTTAGTATTTACTATATTCCTAATTTTGTTATTTTATATCAGATAGCACTCCATGACCGTCGATGTCGATCTTGGCAACAGTATATACCAAAAAGTAGATCGCCACTACAAAAAGTTCGACAGCCCTGGTTTATACATTCGGTGAATTCAAAAGCATAATTTTGACTTTGCCAATTTTGTGACAACTAAATTTTTCCATATGCTTATGGATTTTAGGAACGGAATTCATTGATTCAAGTATTCGTTATTCGTTGATATTATTGATACATTAACTTTTTAACTAATACACTAAAATTTTCGATTGATACATTAACTTTCTCAAAATCAGATTTTGATAGTTCTTGTTTTTACCTTTTTTCCGTGACGTTCTTTAGGTGTTTCCATTAACAATTTTACATTTCTAAAATTGACATTTTTTCAATATTTGTGGTTTATTAAGAGCTTCTCTATGTTGTTTTTGAATAATGTGTCTTTTTAAATAATCTAGCAATTTAACCAATTTCGAAAGCAAAATCAACGTCTCGTAATTTAAGTGCGCGGAAACTAAATTCACCTGGGCAGATTTTAAAATGTCACAAAAACTACTGCGCATCCGCGCACTCGAGCAGTACAGGGAACATTCTGATAAGGTAGAATTGGTAAAACCATCCTACGTTATAGATAATCATACAAACTGAAAACAAACGGAACACAGCCTGAAAATATAAATATATTCAGCCTTTCTTTTAGACTTCAGAGTCTTTTTAGGATAACCAAAACAAATCTCATGTGAAATTTGTCAAAAATTTGTTCAAAATTTGTTCAAAATGTTATTTTGAACCAATAATTTGAACCTAAAAAGACTCGGTAATTGTTCTAGAGCTCCGGAAAGGCTGAATATATTTATATTTTCAGGCTGTGTTCCGTTTGTTTTAAGCTGTATAAAGCAATATAGTCCATTTTTTTAAAGAATGCAGTACAGAGAAGATAGTTCTTATTTGACCTTGTTCTCTGATTGGCTAAAATCGAGGAGAAGTTCACACCGACGATATTTACGGAGAAGTAATCTCTCTCTTTTCATATATATTTGCAGTCACTGGCGTAGGATTTGGCGATATTTAATTAAATGAATATAATACTACAAATAATTTTTAAATATAATAGTTTGTTTACTAATTACACTACGGCTAATAAATACTATATTATACAATAATGTTTTATATATAATTTAATATTCAATTTTAAATTTAAAGATAAAAAAATTAATTTTCTCCAAGTATATATTTTTTGTACGCCAATTCATGTTGAGCTGTTAGTTGTCAAGGGCAGCCGTGTCAATTCACAATTTCCATCTGATCTGTTTGTATCATTAGTTTTTTTGAGTTTTTCTCCATTTATTCGTTTGTATTTTATTACTATTGTTGCCATTTGGTGTATTTCATAGATATTCAATCAAACCATTAATAAATTACCCATTTCATATACAAGTAACTAGATTAATTCTAGTTACTACATTCTTAAAAAAATGAACTATAGTGGCCGACTTTGCTTGTCCACAAATTAAGATGTTAAAGGACAGATGAGAGAAGGCCATTGTTTTTTTCATTTGAAGTATAGCGAAGTAGGCACTACTTGGCTTCTTACAAACCCTATCTATGTGATAGTTCCAAGTAAGTCCATATAATCCACAAATCTCGTATAGGAAGGCAGTAGTCGATTTCCATTGTTAACCTTTACAGTAGCCAGGTGGTAATTCTCTTCTTTTGGAAAAATATATACAGTTTGTTTTGTTCAATATTATGTCGTTATTTTTACATCAATTTACCATGTCATTAATAGTATGTTCATTTATCGAATATAGATGGTCTAAACTTTCACTAGATTATAGCTATAGTAGCGTCATCTGCAAACATGATGATTTTTCCACGTATTAAATGCGGCAAATGATTTACAAACAACAACAACAAGAAAAGTAGTGGACCCAAAACTGACTCCTGCGGAACCACCAAAGTTAGATCTTTCTCGTCTGATTTATGACCATTTACGTCAGCAATTAAGGAGCGTCCCGTTAGAAAAGAATGAATCAGATTCGATATGGTTCCCCTGAATCCATATGTTTCAATTCTCGTTACTATAAACTTTACATTAACTGTATCAAAAGCTTTAAAGTTAAATCAGGTGTTTGTACAATTCCTGGAAGTAGTTTTATCAAAATTACGCCAACGTTTCGTTAATTTTAATAAAACTACTTCCAAGAATTGTCCAAACACCAGATTTAACTTTAAACCTGAATCATAAAACAAAATTGACGTTATATCTACAAAGAATTGTATCAAAAACTTTCGAAACATCGTAAAAAAAACCCAAAACATTTATCCACACGCTTATCCTCTATAACATCTTTATAAAAATCACAAGCAGCTGTTTCAACTTATTTTTTGGCGCGAAACGCATGTTGATACATTCTGATAAAATATCGTGTTTATAATATGATCCATCATTTTATTGGCAATAAGTCCTTCGAATATTTTTGAAAATGTGGACAGAATGAAAATACGTCGATAGCACTGGCCTACTTAACTATATAACTAATTATTTTTAAACTAATAAACTAATAAAAAAATAACTAATTATTTATTAACTAATATTAAAATAAAGCACCTAAACTTAACCCATTTTGGTGCCGAAGATTTTAGAACTGATTCTAAGTATGTCTTGTGAGCTGATACAAGAAAACCAGTCGAATTTTTTGTATCAGCTCTAGTTTATAAGATAGAAGAAAAAACACATTTTTACAAAAATATCAATTTATTTTGGAATTATACATCAAGAAATTGTGAAAAAGTGATTTTTTGAGTGTAATCACGCATAAGACCCCAGCAATAATCGGCCATCATATGAATGTTCCATCTGCCTTGGTACCTCTTCTCCATTGTTTTTATATCTTGATGGAAGCGTTCTCCTTGTTCTTCGCTAAGATCTCCTAAATTATGTCGAAAGTGATCTATACGATTATGGAGGTAGTGCACTTTTATGCTCATATTATAGCCTACGTTTTTAAAGTTAAGAAGCATATCCTCGACTAACTCTTTATAGTTATCAGCCTTGTAGTTTCCAAGGAAGTTTTGTGCAACCGTTACAAAAGATTTCCACGCAAGTTGTTCTTTTCTAGTCATAGAAGCTTCAAAATGTGTAGAGCATTTAATTAGTTGACGTATTTGAGGCCCATCAAAAATTCCTGCTTTTAATTTCTCAGTACTAAATCCAGGAAATTTCTGAGAAATTAACTTAAAACATCGACCATTTTGGACCAGAGCTTTAACAAATTGCTTCATGAGCCCTAACTTTATATGCAAAGGTGGAAGAATTATTTTTTCTCGGGAAACCAAAGGCTGATTTATGACATTTCTTTCACCAACGATAAGATCTCTGGCAGGCCAATTTTTTGGCCTGCCCTGACATGACTTGATTTAGCTCGACTGTCCCATAAACAAATAAAACAAAGGTATTTTGTATAACCACTCTGTTGACCCAACAAAAAATTAACCATCTTCAAGTCGACACAAATTACCCAATTATGTTCAAAATATTTTATTTTCTGTAAAAGAACTTTCATAGATGTAGAATGGACAAGTGGAATAGAAGCATTCTTATTGCCATTATGTAAAAGGACTGCTTTGAGACTTCTTTTACTGCTGTCAATAAAGATACGCCAATCACTTGCATGATAAGTCTTCAAGGCCATGAAAGTCAGCAAGCCGTTTACATCATTTCAATATACCAAATTTTCATCAGAAGAAAAAAATGCAATAAGTTTTGTTCTCTCGTGCGATATGAAGTAATTCGTACACCAGACGAAAGGCATTTTTTTCTTTTAATCTTGATGCTAGCAACTCAGCACGCTCTTTTGAAAGATCTAAGTCTCTGATGAGATCATTCAGCTCACCTTGTGAAAATGTTTTAGGATTTGATGATTCTGCACAGTATTCAAAATCATCATCTTCTTCAGAAACTTCTATTTGATCCTCTTCAGAGTCCTGTGCTGCCTTATGAAAAACTGGTATTGGAGCAGTGTCTGAATGAGGAATAGGTCTTATAGCTGAGGAAATATTGGGATACTTCCACTTGTGGCGATTGTTTTTGTTGATGCCCACTACTCTCGTCATACAAAAATAACAGTCGTCATGATGATTTTTTTGTTCACGCTAAATCATTGGTACTCCAAACTTCAAAGATTCTCGCGTTTCTTTTTCCCATTGTCGCAAATGTTCAATACACATTTTACAAACACTATGAGGCACCCACACTTTATCTTGGTTGCGAATTTCAATACCGAAGTAAGCAAAATACAAGCGAATTACAGTGTCAGTAATAGATTTTCGCTAATCTTTCAATATGTATTCACCACAAATGTAACAAAACATATCAGGATCGTTCGCACAACATCTTAACTTACTTACCATGATAAAATAATAATATAAATATCATAGGAGTTATTGAAAAGTTCACTGTTTTCAAATAATGCCGGAAAAGAATTAAAATGAGGGTAGTAGGTAAACCAGAGCTGTCAGCTGACATTAACTAACGGAAATATAGTTCATGCCAACTACCTTACCAACCACAGTTACAAACAGAGCTGCACCAAACCAAAATATTTTTTTTGTAGGCCAGTGTAGGTAGTGATCTCAGTTGGATCAGACTAATATGCAGTGGTACAACCTAAGCTACTTTTAACGCAAATGGATAAATGCCAAGTTCTAGTGACTTATTATATAAATGAAGTAGTGGTGCTTTCAGGATATCGTAAATAAATTTGATTGTGGTTATAGAAAACACATCAATTCCGGACGAGTTTCTAGATTCCCTGCCACATATTACATTACGAAGGTGAACAGATTCTATGGGGAAAACAAAGAATGAATATGAGATTCTGGTTTTATAAATAGTACAGCGATAAGCCAAAGGTGTTGAAAAGTGGCTTCGTAGATACTTTCAGTAATTGTTGTGAAGTATGCGCCAAATTCTGCGGCCTCTGGTTCGTAATAACACAATTATTGACTTTTAACGATAATATTATTATATATTAATAGATATTATTAGTATAAAAAATCCCCTGGAAATTTGATCCAAATCAAGTTTGATTTCGGCTTTAATGTTGCCGATGCTTTTAATTAGAAAATACTTTCATGAAATTGCCGCCCGAATTAATTAATAAATTTGTGTAAAACCAAAATATGATAATTATGTAAAGTATTTTATAACAGCTGTGAGGAGTCTCATTATATTTTGATTTAATATCTCGTACCGAACGAGGGTTTTAGAGTGGAAAATTCCATTCAAATTTTCAACTTCACATTCACGAATTCCAATTTGTTTCGACTTTCAACCTTCTTAAATATTTTAATATTTATAAAAATTTAAATTAACTCGACCCACCTCCTCAAACACAATTCGATTCGCCTCACCATATAAACTGCATTCATCATTTATATAGAATATTCAGCAAAAGGCTCGAATCAATATTTACTTATTAACATAGGGGTGAGAAACTAAACTTGGATTACATTAAATATTTATGTTTCAAAACATACGATCGAACCGTTTTCACTGAGCTTGCAAGAAAATAATGCCGCGGTAAAATTAGAATTAGTTCCTTACACCGATTAAGAAAATCAATATTTAAATGCAACTCGTTTTAATTAAAGCGATTTCCGAAGATGTTTGCGAGAAAACTTTGCCCATTTCTTAGCGGAAAATGCGTAACAATCTCAAGAATTCTTTATCCTGTAAAACATTATTCCGAATGGGAAGAAATAAGAGTACATTAAATTCTCTGTATTCCTTGTCGACCCTTCAACATAGTTCAAATCTATTCCATTTAGTTTTGATTAATGTATTATAGTCTTCAGGAGACTAATCCAAGCTCGCACTACATTAAACTTTACTATTGTTTCAAATTTAATCAGAACTTATATTACAAGGAGTTACCTTTAAAAATGGAAATAGTATGTTGAAATTTAATATATGCTACATTGCTTGCTTATTGAGGAGTAGTTAGGTAGTTCAGTCTAGTTAGCCAACTTCAGCCCAGTTTTATCTAGTGCACGTAATATAGTTACTTGAGTTCGCTGTAGTCAATCTTAATTGCATTTAGCCTTCCTTATTACAGTTTAGTTTATTTTAGGTTCAATTAGCACTGGCTAGTATAGTCCTGTGAAGATACTCAAGTCAGTGGCATATCTATCTGTGCTCCATGTGTTTCAAGCAAGCCAGAAGGCACCCCAGGTTTGGGGACGAATACAAAAAAATTATCAGAGCAGAATGCCTTTTAGAGTGCCTTTTTGGTCATAACGTGCTCTTTTATCATTGAGTGACGGCATCTGCCATTACAAATTTTGTACATTTACTCCACTGACCCAAATCCAGGACAGTTTAATCCAGAACTATTTTAGTGTGTTATAGTATAAACAATAGTAGTATATTTAGTTAAGTGCATTTATTCATAGCCAATTTAATTTAATCGAATCCTGTCTAATCTAGTCTGTTTTAGTAAAGATCAGTATTTTCTGCCCATCCTAGAAACACTCTTTAGTGCAGTCAAGACATGTCTAGTCCAGTTCTTTCCTGTCTAGTCCATTCTAGTCCAGTGTAAGTTAGTCTAGTCCATTTTAGTCCAATCTAATCTAGTTTAGTCCAGTCTAGGAAAGTCTACTCCAATCCTCGTCAAGTCTAGTTGAGTCCAGTGCAGTCTAGTTCAGACTAGTCCAGTCGACTCCAGTCTAGTCCAGTCTAGTTGAGCTCAGTTCACTCTAGTTCAGTAGAGTTCAGTCTAGTCCAGCCTTGTTCAGTCTAGTACAGTACAGTATTGTCTAGTCCAGTCTAGTCCAGTCTATTTCTTTCTAGTCCAGTCTAGTCTAGTGTAGGTGAGTCTAGTTCATTTTAGTTCAATCTAATCTAGTTTAGTCCAGTCTAGGAAAGTCTACTCCAATCTAGTCCAGTCTAATCACGTCCAATATAGTCAAGTCCAGTCTAGTTCTGTCTAGTACAATCTAGTTCAGTCTAGTCTAGACTAGTTCAGTTTAGTGCAGTTTAGTCCAGTCTAATCTAGCCTCGTAAAGTCTAGTTCAGTCCCCGGGTAGTGGGTAGGTACTCCCTGCGGTCCTTGCAGAGATAGACCTATTTCAGGGATGCGACCCTGCCCACGCAAGCATTGGTTTCTCTCCCACCCACAAATTCCGGGAGGTAACCATGTCCTAACCTAATCCTAGCAAACACTGAAATTTATCCTTCCTATATCCCACCCGTTTCCCGTCCCTGATTGGGCGGATTGCACAGAGGGGAAAATCCTCTTCAACAAAAAAAGTTCCGCAGACTCAGTGGCGCGGGCCTGGGTCGGATAGCCCTTACAATATGACACGGACACGAATAACTATAATTTGTTTACGGTGCAGAGGAAGGATACCTCAGTGCCGGTCGGATCAGGGAGTGGGCGAGCGGGCTCCCCCCGACCGTTATCCAACGACCGCCCAGCACTCTCGGTAGGTGATCAAGCCGGGGTGCTAGAAACCACTACTGGAAGTCCAAACGGAGGCGCTAATAGAGGCAGGCTAATGGACGGCTCTAGGCTACCCCACAGCATATTAAACAGCAATAGTCAAAGGCAACGATGCAACTCCCTGAACGTCTCGCTGATGAAGAAAAGGAAGGTAACAGACACCTCCATCGAATCCACAGAGGACAGGAACTCAATAGAGCGAATAAAAAAGAAGGAATGTCCGACCGCCTTCTGCATCATAGAAGCCATCCAAATGATATCATTGCATTCGGCCCAGCTTACAAAGCTGGTGCAAAAAAATCAAAACACAAAGAGAGAGATCAAGAACCTGACAGACAAACTGAGAAGACAGGTCGAGAAAGTCAACAAGGAGCCAGCATAAGAGTGGTTCGAGGCCCATAGATGAGAGAAAATTGAAATACCACCTACGTCGTAGATATACAAGCCGACATTAGAGAGCTCGAACCCACTCGAACATGTAGTGTGAGCACTCAGACCCCTAGCGGAGACAAGGACGACCCCAACCCACACAAGTAGGCAGTGCTGTGGAGATGATGACAAAGGTCCCATAACAAACACCTTTGACGAATTCATGACCGTAGGGAAAAAGAAATGGAATAAAAACCGCCTACGCCACTGCAATAGTATCACACGGCAACAACCCTACACTCGAAGAAGACTACGACTAAGTATATCTGCTAGATATGCGAGCAGATGAAGACAAACCCCTTATAAGAAGACTCGAAAGCAGGAGCCTGCCGAGAGACGCGATCCAGCACGGGAAAACTTCATACGGATCCCTCACAATCCTAAAAAGCACCACCTGCGTGTGCAGCGATGTTACCGGGGATCCACCTACAGGGACCCCAGGAACATGTTCGCTACGACTCCCTAACGAAACTGAAAGCGGCCTTAGAAAACTCTGCCAACAAAAAAATCAAAATCGTGCCCACCAACGGTATCTATTCTGGACTATTGAGAAAGATGATAGAGTGCATCTTTCTAAACAGCGGATGCACAATATAAATCGAAAACATCTAAAAAAATCTACGATCAAACTAGCAACCCAAGCCGCCGATCTGTGGAACAAGCAGGGGTGGCTGACGGCTGGAAACAAATCACGAGAAAGAATAAAAGGCAACAACAACGGTCGCAAACGCTGATACTAAAACTGGCTAAAGGGTCAGAATCTTTCTGCCAAAACGCGGTTAAAATACAGAAAATCCAGAACATACCATCCCATTGAAAGGCGGACTATGATCCGGATTACCGTGTCCACAGAAGCTGCCTGGATGATATCCCCTGATAACTGCGTCAGAAAAATTCTAATAGAGCAATCCCACTGGTAAAGTAATAACTGGTAAGTAATTTCTAATTTTGACAGGGGGGGGGGGGGTGCTGGCGGCTGGAAACAAATCACGAGAAAGAATAAAAGACAACAACAGTCGCAAACGCTGATACTAAAACTAGCGGAAGGGTCAGAAAAGGGTAAGAATGCACCTACGCTGATGCTGTAGCGAAGGTGAAGATGGCGATCGACACAAACACAATCGGCATAAGTGTAAATGCCGTCAAAAGAACGACAACCGGAAACGTCTAACTGACCTTAAGACAGCGAAAGAAGGGCGCACTCAGCGACTTCAAAAGCAAATAATAGACAACCTCCAAGATACTGTCTCAGGCCTGGAGTCACGGCAGCGTATGCAAACCTACATAATCAGGGATATAGAGGTATCAACGACCATGGACGAAGTGATGAACGCAGTGATGAAAGCTACAGAAGGCTCCAAGGAACAAGGCAAAGTCAAGGTACATACGCTGAAAAATAGCAGGAACGGCTATTTATTCCTAGGTCGCCGTCGTGAGCATGCACTTGAACTTGACCCGCAAATTCAGCCAGACGAGCAAATTGAGAATAGAATGGGCCTGCTGCGGTGATACGAAATTATAGAGCCCACCAAGTGCTTCAACTGCCTGGGCTATGGGCACCGCAAAACGAATGCACGAAGCCTAAAAGGGACATGACAGGGCGCTGAATAAAATGCACAGTAGAGGGCCACACTCCGCGAGAATGCACAAACGGAGAAAAATGCTATGATTGCCTACTGGTAGGGCACCAAGCGGGCAAAATGGGGTGCGCAATATACAGAGCCGCAGTAAACAGGCTAAATGCAACAAGAAAGACCCCACAACTGCGTCGAAATGGCCAATCCGCGTTACCTGTAGAAGTGGAAAGAGAAGGGAACAAAGCGACAAATACGCAGAACCCAAATCACCGTGAATAGAAGCAAACCGGCTACGGATCTGCTCTACCAAAACATATATGAATGGAGGATAGATGTGTATCAATCCTATCGGAGCCAAACATACGCCTAACCTCCAAAGGACCTTGGATACTAGATAAAAATGGAGACGTGGCCTTTAGGCTATATAACAAACAACTAAAAGCCCTGAGAACCGGGGAAGGCTCTGAATTCGTGTGGGTAGAACTGAAAAACGTAGGTCTGTACTCAGACTACGTCTCCCCAAACAAAGACCACACACACTTACAAAAACCTAAAGGTTGTAAACCACTAACGGAAAAGCATCGAAAACCAAAACAAACCGGTCATAGTAGGGACGACTTCAACCCCAAGATCAGAGCATGAGGAAACCGCCGACAAGACTCCAGAGGGGGAGTGATGGTGAAGTGGCTGGAAGAGCGATCTCTGGTCCTGCAGAACACGGGAGACAACCCGACTTTTGTAAGACGGGACAGGGTCTCTTTCCTAGACAGGACTTTTAGCACAGAAGACGCGACCAAAATCATCACCGATTGGCGAGTCAGAGACGAAGAGTCATCAGATTGAAGGTCGGTCAGGCAAACGAGAGAACTCCCAAAACAAAGCAACAGAAGAACTGGAAGATCTTTTAGTGCGGAAAAGATGGCAGACTGCATGCAAATTCTGAAAAAGCTCATAGAAAAAGTAGATGACGACGCACGCAAGGGCATATAAAAACAAAAACAGAACAGCTACGTCGCAACACCGAAAACCTACTTACTGGTAGACGGAGGAGGTGGCTGAAATAAGGAGAGAAAGCATCCGCAAAAAGAACATCGCTAGGGGGGAAACAACGCCCGACACATAACAAAGGAAGCCAGAGAAAGGCACCATAAGAACTACAAGGTAGCCAAAAGACACATAAAGAACGCCAAAACAGAAGCGTGGAGACAGCTAACCGCACAAGTTAACAGCGACCTTTGAGGCATGGGGTACAAAATTGTAACGAGGAAGCTGATGCAAGGGTTCTCGCTCCAGCTGAGCCTCAAAGAGAAGAAAGAAATAGCGCAAACTCTATTTCCGCAACGGGAAAAAATAAAATGGGTATACTCACATAGAGTGTCTGAAACAGATAACCCTAGGTTTGAGGAAGAAGAACTGTTAACCACAGCGAAAAAACTAGAGGCAAAAAATGCACCCGGACCAGACGGGTTCTCTGCAGAACTGATAAAGACCGCAACAGCAACTACCCAGAGTACATACAGAGTCATGAACAAGTTGCTGACAGAGGGGACCGTCCCCTGGCAGTGGAAAAGGGCGCGCCTGACTCTGGTAGAAAAGAAGCAGAAAGACCCTACCCTCGCGAAAACCTACCGCCCTATATGCCTTATAAGCTCCTATGAGCACCTGTTGCTGGCACAGATAAGCGCGGCGCTGGAAGCCGGAGAGGGGCTATCTGACCACCAGTACGGCTTCCGAAAGGAAAGGAGCAAGGTGGATGCATTACTTGAGGTCAAAAGGCTAGCCCATGAGGCCAACACCGGAAACCTACCAAACTTCAACTCGGCTAAATGGGACGGCATAGTGGAGACAATAAAAAACAAAAAACCGGCCGTGTTTGTTGTGACTCGCGCACCGAGGGTTCCGTACAAAATTGTAAGTAAGGTATCTTTAGGAGGACCTACCTGTATGCAACCCATATGCTTCTGGTGCCTGACAATACCACGCAACACATTAGTGTATTTTCATAAGTTTCTAATAGTAAATTCGCATTTTTCTTGTAATTAAACAACTTATTTAAGGTTTTCAGATTTTTTCCTTTACATGTGCTGTAAGACACCGCTTCTTGCCAAATTTCATGATTCTAGGTCAACGGGAAGTACCCTATGGTTTTTGATTCCCTTGTGAAATCGCAAAATATGCGACATAAACGGTCATATCTTTTGATCGCGTTGACTTACAACTTTGATTTTCTTCACACCTGAAAGAGACCGCAGACCCGAGTATATGATACAAATTTCAACTTGTTACCACTACGCGTTCCTGAGAAAAATGGTCTTGACAGACAGACAGACGTACGGACGGACAGACAGACACACGGACAACCAGTGTTGGGCATAATTCAATTATTTTTTTAATTGTAGAATCAATCACAATTTTAATTGCAATTAAATCAATTGCAATTAATTTAATTGAATTAACTGTTTAATTGTGAGATGCAATTGAAATCAATTGCAATTAAATCCATTAATTGTGGTTTACAATTAATTTAATTGCAATTAAAATTTTAATTGTTAGTTACAATTAACTTAATCATCAATTGTTTATTATTACAATTAATACTATTTGATGAATGTAAAAACTTTTCCCTCTTGTTACCGTGTATCCCTCCCTTGTAACCGTGCTTTCCCGCATTGTGCCAAATAAAATAATTTCCAATATTGTAAATAATCTAAATAGTTGGGAAAGATGGTTCGTTCTGGACCCTTCACCTCCACTTCCGACCCCCCACCTCGCTCCCACTTGCGGTTAACACCTCCCTTCCGGTTCCCACCTCCACTTCCGGTTCACACTTCCGGTTCCCACTTACACTTCCGGTTCCCACCCCACTTCCAGAACCGGAAGTGAGAACCGGAACTGTGAAAATTTTTGCAACCAGAAATGGGGGTGGGAACCGGAAGTGGTGAACATTTTGGAACCGGAAGAGGAGGTGGGAACCGGAAGTGGGTGGGAAACGGAATTTGGGGTGGAAACCGCAAGTGGGTGAGAACCGGAAGTGGGGGGCGAGGGTTGGGGACCGGAAGTGGTCTAATTCCCCACGTCCGGTTCCCACCCACACTTCCGGATCCAAAAATTTCCTTACTTCCGGTTCCCACTTTTGGTTCGTGAACCGGAAGTGGGGTGGGTACTGGAAGTGTGAGTGGGAACCGGAAGTGGGGGTTGGAACCGGAAGTGAGGTAGGAACCGGAAGTGGGAGCGAGGTTGAGTGCCGGAAGTGGAGGTGGAGGGTCCCGAACGAACCATCTTTCCCAATTATTTAGATTATTTACAATATTGGCAATTATTTTATTTGGCACAATGCGGGAAAGTACGGCTACAATGCGGGAAAGTGACTTTACCGCATTGTAGCCGGACTTTGCAACATAGTGAGTAAAATTCTAGTTTCGCTTGATGTATACACGATGTCAAAGCTAGCTTTACAATTCAGGAGGCCAAAAAATAATTTCCAATGTTGTAAATAATCTAAATAGTTGGGAAAGATGGTTCGTTCGGGACCCTACACCTCCACTTCCGGCACTCAACCTCGCTCCCACTTCCGGTTCCTACCCCACTTCCGGTTCCCACCCCCACTTCCGGTTCCCACTCACACTTCCGGTACCCACTCAAACTTCCGGTTCCCACTCAAACTTCAAGTTCCCACTCAAACTTCCTGTTCCCGCACCACTTCCGGTTCCGGAACCGGAAGTGGGGGGCGGGAAACGGAAGCAGGGTGGGGACCGAAAGTTGAGGCAGAGGGTCTATTTGTTTCTTAAATAATAATTGTCGGCCAAAAAAATTATAGAAATTTCGTCCGGAAACGATTTTACAGCGCTCCAGCTAATGCGGAACTCGCCCTTCGGGCTCGTTTCCCAAACGAGCTGCCGCGTTGTAAAATCAAACTTTCCACACTCTAATGTAAATAACTATTTCAGTTACGCATTATGGTAAGTGATACATTGGAGTATAATAAACATCTTCTAACCGACATTTATTAATTGTTAATTGTAATTGTAAAAGTGCATCAATCAATTAACAATTAATCAATTGTAATTGCAAAATTTTACAATGAACAATTAATTAATTGTTAATTGTGATATATTGCAATTACAATAAATTATTTTAATGTGTTAGTTGCAATTAAATCTCGCAATTTAATTGTTAATTGTTTTCACAATTAATTTTTGCCCAACAATGCGGATAACAAAGTGATCTTTTAAGGGTTCCGTTTTCGGTACGGAGCCCTAAAAAGGGAAAAATTCCCAAGATACCTCCTGAAAGTGATCCTGAATTACCTGTCAGACTGGAAACTCAAACTCGACGACAATGAGGAGTATGAGGTGACGTGCAAGGTACCCCAGGGATCAGTATTGGGCCCAACTCTACGGAATATCCATTACGACGGGGTTCTAGACGTCCCAATACCACAAAGGGTCACGCTGGTTGGATTCGCAGACTACCTGAGAATGGCCGCTACGGCCCGGACTAAAGAGGCACTTGAAACTAACATAAATGAGGCACTGGAGAAGGTTAATCGCTGGATGGAGTCAAAAAACTGAAATTGGCGCCCCACAAGACAGAACTGGTCATCCTGGTCGGGCGGCGCAAACTGACCCAAATGACCATAGAAATTATGGGAGGACTCCATCACAGGAATCCGTGAAATACCTCGGAGTTCAACTGGGCAGAAACATGAACATGACGACGCATGTTAACGGGGTCGCCAAGAAAGCAGATTCTGCAGCCACCGCCCTCACAAGGCTAATGCCCAGATAAGGAGGCCCTAGAGCAAGCAAGCGCCGGATATTGAGCTCTGTTGTTAATTCAATACAGCTATTCGCGGCGTCTTTCTAGCAAAACACGGTTAAAATACAGACAAACCAGAACACACTTGAAACGGTGGGGAGGCGGACTATGCTCCGGATTATCAGCGCATTTCGCACCGTGTCCACAGAAGCTGCCCGGGTGATATCCAGCTGCCCCCCATCTACCTCCTTGTCGAAGAGCTCGCTCGCATACACGAAGAAGGCAAGGTGGAGAAAGCCGAAGGCGGAAAACGGAAACAGGGAAGGCTACATGGACCAAACCCTTGATTACTGACCTACACCCGTGGGTTAACAGAGTGCACGGAGAAACCTTAGAACCTACCTACACAGGTTCAAAGGTCGTTGAGACAGAAGAGTGCTGGTACTGTGGCCAGCCAGATACCGCTGAACACACATTCTTCTCCTACGACTTCAGAAGTAGGAGAATTGAGAATGGACGTCAGAAAAATTCTCAATATACCAATACAACAGGAAAGTAATCTCCAATTTTATTGGTAGAATTGTCACCCAGAAAGACGCCGAAGAACGTGCTGCCCTAGCAGACACCTAGCTAAATTTCAACAGCAAGATTAGCAGAAAACTCTAAAAAAAAAACTAGAGCGGTTACAACTGTCCGGGCTGTCCATCCTGACGAAATGCGCAAGCGATACCGGGGTGCTGGACTCTAAAGCCCAGTGGAAGAAGGGGTTTAGTGAGTGGGAGCCTCACACGCAGGCTGGTAGAGCTTCCCCCAAGCCATCATAAAAAAACGTCTAGTCGAGTCTAGTCCAGTCTAGTTTAGTCTAGTCGAGTCTAGTTTAGTCTAGTCCAGTCTAGTCCAGTCTAGTCCAGTCTAACCCAGTCTAACCCAGTGTAGTCCAGTCCAGTCCAGTACAATCTAGTCTAGTCTAATCTAGTCCAGTCTAGTTCAGTCCATTGCAGTCTAGTTCGTATGCAATGCAATCAAAATTAGTTTCATTTCAAGCAGTCTAGTACAGCTTAGTGAAGTATTATACAGTCTAGTTCAATTTAGTTAACTATGTAGTATTTTCCTGACTCTGTAGTACGACTAAATAAAATTTGACTATTCTAATCAAATCTAGTCTAATGATCTTCAATCTAGTCTAGTCCTGTCCTATCCAGATTAGTCCTTTCTGGTTCGGTGAAGACCATTTTATTCCAGTCCAGTCTAGTCTACTATTTAAATATAGTTCAGTTTTCTAGCCCAATCTAATCCGACTCTTGTTAATTAATATTTGTTTAATCCTTGATTTGTAGCCAAACTAACGGACATTGACAAATTTTGACTAGTTGGGTTCATTCCTAATTTGTAAACAAACTGATAGACATTGAAGAACTTGAACTGGTTTTTAGTAATTCTTGATTAGTAGAAACAATAGATTTCGAAAAATCTAGATTAGTTGGACTAACCCTTCATTTCTAGACAAACTGGTGAACATTGGGGAAGAAGTACAAGTTGAGAACAAGTTGAAGAATTCTTGAGAAGTAAAACCAAATGGGAAAACACATTTCTCCAGTTGAAACAGTTCTCGATTTCTAGACAAACTAAACAGCCATTAAGACATTTGCCCTAGTTGGATTAATTCTTGATCTTTAGCCAAAGTAATTGACATTGGGAAATCTTGAGCTTGATTTGTGGACAAATTTACACCTGTTACGAAATCAGGACTACTATGACAAATTTCACATGAGATTTGTTTTTGGTTGTCCTAAAAAGACTCATTAGTTTTATAGAGCTCCGGAAATGTTGAATATATTTATATATTCAGGCTGTGTTCCGACTTTATATGATTATCTATAAAGTAGTATCGTTTTACCAATTCTAAATTTATCATTTAATTCAATAACCCGCTAAGTTAACCCGTTCTCTCTCAAGAAATGTCAAATTAAAAATATCTAACCCTAATCATCCACATGTGTTTCAAGTAAGTTCTTTACAAATTGTTGTTCATAAAAGCAAAGCTGTACTGATGAGAGAGATATCTCGAAACGCGTCTACAGATGGCTATCCACTTAAGGTATCGGAAAGACATGATCTTAAAAAACAATGTTATTTTTCTGAGTTTTATTGAGTGCCACGAAGGTGGACTGAAAGCTATTAAATAACTGACAAATTTCACATGAAATTTATTTTTGGTAGTCCTAACAAAACTCGTTAGTTTTATAGAGCTCCGGAAAGGTTGAATATTTTTATATATTCAGGCTGTGTTCCGACTTTATTAAGTTTATATGATTATCTATAAAGTACTATGGTGATACCAATTCTAAGCCCTCTAGTTTAGTTTATTCGTGTTTAACCTAGTTTAATTTATTCAGTCTAGACTAAATTTTTATCTTCTTATGGTATCGCTTATTGCCTATTCATTTTCTATCAATTTCATTCCAGCCTATTATATCGGGTGCCGCAAAACAATATATCCAAATTTTAATAGCTAATTTTGGCTTAGTTTTATTTAGATCGTGATGTGTTTACTATTGGGACGTAAAGGCGCTAAGTAGTGAAAAAAAGATTGGGCGAAAATGTCCCGCAGATAGTCACAAAAAATGTGGTTTCATTATTCTACTATTTATTTATTTCCTTTGTTATTACTTTTACCTTGTTATTTGATTAGAAGTTCGCAATAAAATAGATTCAATGTAATACGAAGTTATTTTATTCTACACGAAGAATTTCCATTCGTTGTTATTGAATGCGCTTTGTTGTTGAAACAGATATTAATTTAGACGTTCACAAAGCCCTGTTTTTATTGCTTTATTATTTTTGTAGCAGGAAAGCCAGTTGATTCAATTTGCGTCTGCATATCCAATCTCCAATAAGCAAATATTGGTAGAAGAAATTGCACCGGAAATATTATGCCATCAAACTAGATTTATTTCGTAGATTCTTCCTAATTGCTAGGTAAAACTTTCAGATCGCTTTTATTGACACTGTAAAAACGATAATTTAAACTAAAAAATGTATAATTCGCAAAATATGGATTATGCACAATATTATTACATATTCTGAGTCTAAATCTATTTTTTTCTTTCTTTTTTTTCTCTTGTCTTCTTGTCTAAATAATAAAAATATATTCTGTCTATATAAATATATAGTATCTTCTTTACATCAAGTTGCCTAAAAAAAAAGCTTTGACTACTATGAATAACAGCGCTTACTACATTGTAGTAAGCGCTATTAGTCATAGTTTACTCGAATCTCATGCAAATAGTTTCTGTGCAGGTTTATTAACGCGCTTCTTACACAAGCATAACATAACAGCTAGGTAACAGCTAATGTAGTTACTTCAATGTAGTTAAGTACAACGTCTGGATTAATTTTTTTCTTGGATTTTATGTTTCAACTGAAAATATATAATCTGTGTAAAATTCATTCAGAAGCGCTTCAGACGGGATTTATATATTTTTTTTCTTGTTGGGAAGAAAAAAAAACGTGGGAAGGCTGAAGGATTAAACTGGTTACTGATTTTAGAGTTTACCAATCGTATCTTTGTACACGAAACTTGTTTGTCTATGAAGCGAATGACCGTTATAAAATTAATTTAAATTTAGTGCGACTATTACTATAATTAACTTATAGTAACATGTTTCTGCCGTTGAACTGTGTCGGTTGGTTTAATCCAATTCAAAAGGAAACATAAACAACGAATCTGCTTTGTTTAAATATAGTTTGTTTCAATAGATTATCCAATTACATTTTAATTTACCTTATCTACTATTGAACTTATTCCACTATTTCAGTGTGTTTTCTTTATAATCAACAAGTAAATAATCACTTACATGTAATGTAGTAATCAGTGTTCCAGTATTTGACCAAAAAAACTTAAATATTAAATTTTGAAATACGATAAAATTTCTAGTAAATAATTCTTGACTTGTGTGTAATTAATTCAATTTTTTCCGTAATATTATTAAATTTGGGGTTTGAAGGAAATACAATAACAGAAATGTGCCAATTCACTTTCTATAACTGACACATAAGATCCAAAAATTCCTCATTTACTTTCGAAGAGTGTCGTCTCTCCTCGTCTCTCCTTATTTCAATATAATATTTAAGGTATTTATTTAATATTTTGGATATTTCGGGGGCGGGGGTGGGGGTTGAACCCTTATGCCCACTCCTCTAGCTCCATATACCTTGCCTTGAAGGATCTGCTGCAAAAGGACATATCGGCTCTCGTTACGCATTATATGTCCCAGATATTGTAGCTTTCGAGTCTTAACTGTATCCAGGACTTCTTTTTGCTTTCCCATCCTTCTCAGCACCTCCGTATTGGTTATTTTCTCTGTCCAAGTTATTAGTTGGATTCTTCGGTACAGCCACATTTCAAATGCCTCAAGTTTTTTGGATGTCCACGATTCGACCCCATAAAAAAGGGTCGAAAGACTTTCTTCATCTTGCCGTTCTGGCTTTTTCAATACGCGTTCTGATCTCCACAGAATGGTCCCAGTTATCATTATCATTTATGTTCAAGCGCAGGTATGTGTATTTGTTGACTCTTTCTAGAGTAATATTCCCGTAAGTAATAACCTCGCAAGACCAAAAACCGCACCAAACAGTCACACGTTGAAGATGGAGAGGCTTTTCAACAATAATTATTGGGTTCTCCGAGCCCCAAATGCGATAATTCTGCTTGTTAACGTAGCATCCGAGGTGAAAATGGGCTCCATCACTCAAGATGATTTTTCGATGCAATTCCGGATCAGTGTGATGCATTTCAAGATCCCAATAAGCAAAGACACGTCGTTGTTGATGGTTGATAGGCTTGAGTTCTTGTGTTAACCTTCCCAAACCTTCTTGTGTTCGCCGTCCCAAAACCGGGTCAGTTGTGACCCGAAAACCAATTTGTTGGGAGCCATTCTGTCAAATATTTTTTAAATGTAATTCCCTCTTGTGAATTCTAATATTTTCTATTAATATATAATTTGGCATACATTAAATGACAGATAAAAAATTTGCAACAATGCAATATGCAATTATTTGAAACGGGTCACTTTGCGACCCGTTTTGGGTTTTCACGTTATTGTCATTTTTTACGACGCATACATTTGTCACGAAAACATGGACGCAAAAAGAGTTCTCACAGACCAAGAGCTTTTCGAAGCACTTATGAATGATTCAGACGATGAAAACTATCGTGAGTTAGGTGAAAATGAAGCTTTTAGTGATGTGTGGGAAACCGAGGACGGTAGTGAAGTATTTCTCGAAGAACCTGAAGAAATCGATATTGTCAGCGAAGAATTGGCCTCACAAAGGAACAGTGTATCTAGTGACAATGACATTGAAGATCAGCCGACGCAGCAAATGAATTGGAGCTACATGGCAGCGGAAAAGAGAAAAGTGACTGATTTTGTACGCAAAGAAAAGTATCTTACCGAAGCAAGCAAGAATGTCTCTTCTATATTAGATTGCTTGAGGTAGTTTATATCTGACAATATTATAAATCTTATTGTAAAGTCTATAAATGAACGAACCAGAAAATGTGTGAATGCGTACAATGAAGAACAGCAAAAAGCAGAAAAACCTAACAGACTAACATGGGCTGAAGTTGATGCCACAGAAATTTTTGGATTTATAGCTATTCTTGTTTTTACTGGCCGTTTCAGGGAATCTAGCGAGAACCCTCACACCTTATGGTTAGTTACAAACAAATCATTGAGTAGACCTATTTATCAGGCAATAATGAATTGAAACAGATTTTTGTCAATATTGGTAATACAGTGTTCCCTCTAATTTTTTGTGAACTGTGTGCGCACTTTTATAAGTGTGTGCAATTTTTTTCAAAATAAAAAAAATGTGTGCGGCAATTAAAAAAGCGCATATAATAAAAAAAATACAATAATAATAAATAATAATTAATATTCAGCTAAATTTTGTACTGACTTATACGCATTGACATGAAAAAACTACTCGAAAATCAAGTCAAATCATTAGCTCGTGAAGACGGAATTTAGCTGATTACTGTGGCTTCCCATTTCCATTCAAATGGAAAATAAGAAAATTTAATATTCACGTTAACTGGTCTACATTTTTCAATTAACACATTTTCAAAACAAACAAACAAGAACTACAATTCACAATTACTTATTATTGAACAATTTTAGAATTATGGATTATAAATTTTTTAATGGCTTTTATTTTATACTTCTCTCTCCTGTCTTTTGGTTTTAACCACTCTGTATAGACTTTACTTAAATTTGCATTGTTACCGTCATTCATATATGATTTTACTCTTATCAGCATATCAGCATAGAGTTTTCATGCAATCTATTTCTTTGTTTCGTTTTTATAGAATTCTAGACCATCATTAAAATATGGTCATCCATCCATCAAATGATATGCAATCTTCTACTTCATACGTTGGAAACATATCATCTGTTTTTATAGTTATATTTAAATAATTAGCCTTTTTTCTAAGCACGCTTATTTTATTGCACCATGCCATGTTTATAAGATAAGTTTCCTTGATTTTATTAATTGTTTCATGAGCAAATTGAAAAGCATATATGGGTGTTAATTCACGGCATTGAAAAAAATATCATAAAGCACTGAATTCTTCTAAAATTGAATACAAAAGTTCTAAATTTATTTTAAATTTAATGTTTTATCCCACCGAAAACAGTTTTATATTGTTCAGATTTGCTAAACTGAAAATATAAAATTAAACATTTGGTTGTTGAAATGTCTGTGCTTTCATCAACAGTTAAAGTATGAAAATGTGCCATTTTAATTTAATTTAATATTTAAGATTTTTCAACAGTATTCACAACTTTCAAAAATGAAAACGCATAGTTTTTACTATGCCAACTTTCTGGAATATGAACTAATTCAGTCATCTCAGTCAAAAAAAGAGATCAATCTCGGAATCTAGCTGAAGAAGCTGAATTTTTGTATAGATCTTTATTTTAGCATTACAAAATCGTCTCAAAAATCACAATAACCAACATTCTTTGCGAGCGTCCTTAGATATTCAAGGTCAAAGGTTGCAAAAACAAGTTTTTTGAGAATATCTCGTTTTCTCTGCCGTAATCGTATTTGCATATAGTATAAAATTTGAAGAGAATAAAATTCTCTACAAATTTCATCTGAACCCTTTTTTTGTACGTCGAGCTGTTTTTGAGATAGTGGGCGTAGGGCGTACCTTAATCCTAAGCCATACGAATCCCAATGTATTATACCGAAAGTAACCTTCAAGAATATCTTCAATATGAACTCAGCCCATATCTAACATCTATATTTGGTAACAATGGCATGAGAAAAATCACGAAATCATCTTTATATCAGAATATGGTATGGTACCAATTATATGGTAATATTACATACATTGTTGATGGTGGATTTCTTCTGCACCGCGTCATATGAAGTAAAGAAAATACTTTCTCTGCAGTTTTAGATAAATATATTAAATATTTACAAACACATTATGGTTCTATATCTAATAATGTAGTCGTATTTAATGTATACGCATACAATGATAAAAATAGTAATTCAACAACCAAGGAGAACAGGTGCTCTTTCAAAGTCATGTGAAGTTCGTTTTGATGAAACAATGGTAGTTCCCATCACCCAAGAAATTTTTTATCAAAGCGACTTAGTAAAGAAAACCTAATCGACATGCTCGTTGAGAGATTGAAAATAGCTAATATCACTACGAAAGTATCCAGAGACGATGCTGATGTCCTTATTGTCGAAACTAAAATCAGAACAACAAAAAACTGCTGTCATAATAGGTGAGGATATAGATTTATTAATAATTTTAACTGGACGTACTAAATCACATGAACCAGAAATTTACTTTTTAAAAATTTCAACATTTACTAAAAAAAAGGGCAACGTTGAAACACAACTATACTCCACTAAAAGTTTTGATAAATATCCCCGTTGTAAAGAACATATTTTATTCTTACACGCATTCAGAAGTTGTGACACACGTTTGCTCTTTTTGGAAAGGAAAAAAATAGACTCATCACAACATTCAAAAAATTATGTTATTTGGATCGTCTGGCTCAAGTATTTCAAGAAGAAAACAGTGCTTTGCCAACATTATATGAAAATGGAACTCGACTTTTCTTGTCAGTGAAAATCTGAGGGCAACATCGATTACTTTCGATACACATAGTTTATTAAATCAACCAAATTAAATAAACCTGTGAATTTATCACTTCTACCACCAACTGGTGCAGCAGTTCATCAACACATTAAACGTGTCTACTACCAAATTCAAACTTAGTTAGGCAATGATTTACAACCCCAGGAATGGGGTTGGGCACTGCAATATGAAAGCCTAACGCAGTTAACAACACTTTTACCACCTGCACCAGATGAACTACTCCAATATTTTTCAACTGCAAGAATGGTTGTGGTTCGCGTTGTGAATGCCGTAAGTTAGGGATGCAATGTTCTATAGCTTCTGGTCAATGCAATAGAAATGCATGCCTGAAATGCATATGACCCTGAAATTAATGTCAATGATAACGGGGAGATATGACAATTAATGTCAATGATCACGAGGAGAGTGAAGATGAGAATGAGTCTGAAACTGCTATTAATAAAAAATATATAAAAAAAATATCTAAAAAAGACTAATAATAATAAAAAAAAACAATAATATTAATATCAATAAAAACAACATTAAAATGAAAATATTTTCGATAATAACTTCCATAATAAATTCAAATACGATAAAAGGCAGAGAAAACGAGATATTTTCAAAAAAAACAGATTTTTCGATCCTTGACCTTGAATATCTAAGGACGCTAATATACTGGCATATGTGACTTTTGAGATAACATTTGTAATGCTAAAATAAAGGATTGTGAAGGATAATGCTAAAATGAAGGAATTAGATTCCGAGGTGATATGCCTAGATGACTGGACTAAACGTATTTTGCCATGTGGTTTTTTATTTCTCGAACCGAAAGTAAAGATATGTTTATTTTAATTGCCAACAATAGATTATCAATTACAATTTTTTTTTATATATATTTTTTTATATATGCAGGTGCAATTTTATTTTCTGCACGAAAAAAAAAATGTGTGCGCCAATATTTTTCATGTGCGCTACGTCTAAAATCTATGTGCGCGCGAACACGCGCACAGCTTAGAGGGAACACTGATTGGGATACATTCGGATCGACGATATTACTACTAGACTTCAGAGAAAGGAAAATGATAAACTGACTCCAATTCGTGAGTTTGCTAATATTTTTGCTCAGAACTGTCGAGATGTTTACTGTCCTTCGACCTAGGGGACCATAGATGAACAGCTAGTTAGCTTTAGAGGACGGTGTCCCTTTCGGGTATACATACTCAGCAAACCAGGTAAATACGGCATAAATATCTGGGCCCTTTGTGACGCAGAAACATTTTTTTGTTGCAACTTTGAAATATATTTAGGCAAAGTTGTAAACGTAAGTGAGAAGAATCAAGGTCCTATGGTTGTCAAAACTTTGGCGCAGCATTGGCACTGAACTGGACGTAATATTACGACTGACAACTTTTTTACAGACATTACGTTGGCCGAAGAATTGCTTAGCAAACAACTTACTTTAGTTGGTACTATAAGAAAATCTCGTAGTTATTCCAAAACAGTTGCTAGATGTGAAAAAAAAACCCGGCCAAGTGCGAGTTGTGACTCGCGCACCGAGGGTTCCGTACAAACGTGTAAGTAAGGTATCTTTTTTTTGTGGAGGACGTAGCAAGCACATTCAGTTAACTTGACAAGTGGCCCTCCTGAAATCACGACCACCTTAGTACAGCAGCAAGCATAACCTCAAGATGTCGCTGTCGTACGATGGAATTCTACCCTATATTTTATTATCATACATGGGGGATGATTATTCATTATGTGAGTGTTTAGGGATTCTGGAACTTCACTATTTGTTTTTACTGCTCAATTTTGCCTGTATACCTATATGCCCTGTATAAAGGTATACAGGGTATTTTTTTTTAAATAACGCGAATATTTTTAAACTTATAAAAAGAAAACTTTATTTTAGTATTACACTTATTCACTAACTTATATTAAGATCGAACTATTTCTAGATCTAATATAAACTAATATATTAACTATTTCTAGATCTATTTCGATACTCTTAACATTCAGTTGTTCAATTAACTGCTTTTGGGCAATTGACTACCAAAAAATATAGGGCGTACGTGATTTAAGTATATGTAGATTATAAAGAAAAATTAGACGAAATATAATATATACAGGATGTTACGGGACTTGAGTATGTCGCATGTCGGTTATAAACAAGCAAAATTTTGACTAAATATATACCCTGTATATATTATGTATATAGAGCGTACGTGATAAAATGCATAACGAATATAAGCAAAGAAAATTCAGAATAAACAGCTTGGTGCCAACACATACTTTTTAACCTTTGGACCTAACCGAGGAGGACCTAACTGTATGCAACCCATATGCCTCAGCTGCCTGGCAATACCACGCAACACACTAGTGCATTTTCATAAGTTTCTAATAGTAAATTCGCATTTTTCTTGTAATTAAACTACATATTTACGGTTTTCACTATATTACGGTTCTTCCCTTTACATGTACTGTAAGACACAGCTTCTTGCCAAATTTCATGATTCAAGGTTAACGGGAAGTACCCTATAGGTTTTGATTCCCTTGTGAAATCGCAAAATATGCGACATAAACGGTCGTATCTTTTGATCGCGTTGACTTACAAGTTTGATTTTTTCACAGCTGAAAGAGACCGCAGACCCGAGTATTTGATACAAATTTTAACTTCTCTCTACTTCTCTCTAATTCTCTATTTTAACCTCTACGCGTTCCTGAGAAAAATGGTCTTGACAGACATACAGACGGACGGACAGACAGACAGACGGACAACAAAGTGATCCTATAAGCGTTCCGTTTTCGGCACGGAACCCTAAAAACGAGCTTTGTATTCGCCCGATTTTTTATTTACTAAAAATCTGAGTTTGGTCTCTTACATTACAAAACCTCGAAAATTTGTGGTTCTGCTGTCATCTTTGCACCACTAGCATGAAATTGCCACTGAAGAAAAAAAGTATAAGCCAGAAATAATTTTGACATATAATCAAATCAACATCAACATCACAAGTGGTGTTGATGTTTTAGATAAATTAGTGAGAGAATACTCATGTAAGAGAGGCACAAGGAGATGGCCATTACGGCTTTTTTATAATTTTAATGACATTGCTTGCTATATCTGGATTATGCTTCGTGATCTGGATTCTGAAAAATCCTGCATGGATGTCAAATTCCTCACTCAAGTTTCGAAGAAACATTTTCTTAGAACGACTTGGAATGGAGCTTAGTAAAGACCAAATCTCCAGACGATGTAATCAAATTAAAAACGATGGACGAGAATATTCAAATGCGGTTTGCACAGCCATCGAAACTACAGGGAAATACGTCTATACGTCTATACGTAAACCCCAGGCAAAAACTTGGAGTCGGTACCAAACGTGGGAGATGTTATGCCTGTTCTGGGGGAAACAACAAATATAGTAACAAATGTGAAGTTTGCCAACGATTTGTGTGTCCTAATCATAGCAAAACGGTACAGACTGTCAAAACCACAACATGCGACAAGTGCAAAAGTGAAGAACATGGTGAAATTTAGAAGGTAAAAATGTGGCACAAAAATAATTTTTAAGTAACACTTTCTATTTTTATCAGGTCCACAGCAAGAATAGGAAATGATTTCGATGCGTTTCAGAAGAGTTTAAAATTATTTTATATCCTGTTATTATTTTATTAACACAAAGTACTTACTTATATAACTTTTATATCATATACACAAAGTACAACTTTTGTAATTTTTTTTCTCTAATAAAAAATATAAAAAATAGATAGGAGTTAATTACTTATATACTTGTCAAGAGATTGAATTTCTCGTTTTTTTTTATATAAAACTGCAGTTAATGATTTTTTTTTAGACAATAACATTGATTTATAAAGTGGGTCAGCTTTGACCCATTTTGAGATCCCACGGAAGTTTATTATTTTGGGACGGCGAAGATTAAATGAACTTTAAAAGCGTTAAGACCTAAGGCTTTATGCAAAATACGGTGTAGTCGTATGTGAAATGCCCAATTCCAAGGATCAATGAGAAATGGACAAACCTGGGTTTTCCTCAACATTATGGGCTAAAACAGCAATATTCTCAGTTGTTCTTGTGCGACATGCACGACTTCGGTCCTGGACATCATTAATTTGACCCAACCGCTCAAACATTTCCAACATTTCACAATTTCTGATTTTTGCTTTTAAAAAATGCTTTAGGCCGAGGCCGCACTACGGTTTTTTCCCGCGAGCGGTAAACGCTATAACCACGAAAGCGCTCTAGAAACACACATTACGCTATGGGAAACATCAGTCGCGGGAAAAAACCGCAAGTGAGGTCGCTTGTATTAGCTTACTTGAGTCACAAAATCACGCGATTAAAAACCGCGGCGGTTTAGCCGTAGTGCCGCCTAGGCCTTAGTCTTGCGAACTGTGACCGCGAAATTTTCACCATTTTGTAGTGAATTTTAATAATTTCAATGCGGTTTTGAAGCGTATATGGTTCCATTTTTATTAATGGCGTAGCTTTTACTTATCAGCTGTCAAGTAGTTGCAGGTTGATTCATGACAACTGTTAAAATGGCGGGCTATTGAAAATGAAACCTCTTATTGGAAGACCCTATATTAACAATTCTTAATTCTATATTAACAGGAAATATTAAATGATAATGATGATGGTTATTCAATAAACATTTTATATTTTATATGAACTGAAAAAAAACTAATTTGAAAATCAAATTTTATTACGAGTATCTAAACTGACTCTGAAAATAAAATTGATATTTAAAACAAGCGACAACGCAATTAACAAAAATAAAAACTAAATGAACTTTTTCCACCGCTCGAAACTCAGCCGGCTTGTCCGAAACCTCTAATTAAATTACACATTTAACCGCCCACAAAAATTTTATTACACATTTTACAACCGCGTCCTTGTTAAATAATTAACCGCTTAAATTATGCCCGACCCTTTATATCCATTGTGTAGGCAATTTACACTAGAACTGTAAAAATATTACAACTCAACCCACGTGCATTATTTATGTAACGAAGCATGTAAAGATTCTCGTTACAAAATTACATAGATTTTTTACATATAAGTATAAAACATAAGTATATTTCATATATAAGTATAAAACAGCTAAAGGAGAAGGCGATCGATGTAAGGAGAAGATATTGGCGTGACCACATAGACAGAATGAACCAAGAGAGACTAGCATACATCGCCAGAGATGGAAAACCAGGTGGCCCACGCCCGCCAGCGAGACCACCTACGAGGAAGGATAGTTGGTACTCCGCCTCACAGAATAACCAACCGAATTGAGCGTTGGCAATAAACAGACCTCAAGTATAAGAAGAAGAAGTATAATACAAGATTGGACTGGACAGAAAACACTAGATAAAAATGGATCGACAAGACTAGGCAGACAACACTGCATAGATAGACAAAACAAGATAGGCAAGACTATCGACTATCGTCCATTCTCGACGAGACGACATCACGAGGTTTCCCCTCATATCTATTGCGTATGATACGCAGCTACCTGTCAGAGAGGAAAATTATTATGGAAGGAGACAATGAATTAGTGGAGCGCGACGTCTACATAGGTGTTCCACAGGGCTCAGTGATGGGCTCTACAATCTGGAAGGGTAGAGTTGGTCGGTTTCGAGGACGACTTTGCGCTCGTGGTTTGTAGGAAAAGCGAAAAGGAATTAGAGTCTACAACAAATGAAGCTATAAAATTAATGGATGAGTGGATGGAAGGGCAGCAATTGTAGTTGGCCCCTGAGAAAACGCAGGCTGTACTTCTGACGGGCAAGATGCATATAAACCTTCTTTCGAAATAAGGAACTTTACAATCACCCCAAAAGCTTATTTAAAATACTTAGGCATTGTAATTGACAAGAGCATATCTCTCAAGCAGCATATTAGTAAAACTTGCGACGAAACGCTAAAAACGGCTGCCACACTGGAGAGACTCATGCCAAATGTACGGGGACCCAGAAGTAGTAAGCGGAGACTTTTGTGCTCGGTTGTCGACTCTGCTACGTTATATGGAGCCCCGATATGGGTAAAGGCAATTCAGACAAAAACTTTTAGAGATAAGCTGGCATCGATACAGCGGACGCTAGCATTGAGGGTGTGTAGCGCGTACCGAACAGTGTCCAGAGAAGCCGCTCTAGTGATCGCTGGAGTTATTCCAATTGAATTAATGGCACGTGAGAGATTGGACATATAAACGACGTGGCCACGGGTGCTATAGGGATTCCCTCCATAGAACTGGTAAAGTAACAGACAGTCTCTACGAATACTGCGGAGAGGAGGACGGGGTAGCTCACATCATTTTCAAGTGTAACAGGTGGCATGTGGAGCGTGAAAAAGTAAAAAAAAGGGCCCATGCAGCAACAATGGTAAAGTACATGCTCGAGTCCGAAGAAAAGTGACAAGTGATGGATTGTATAATATATAACATCATGTCACAGAAAGTGTCATCACACAGAAAGTGTGCGACGAAAGGGCTCGGCAGAAAACTGAAGCAGAACAAATATAGTCTGGCCGGACAATACTCCAAGCTCTCTAAATGTGGGTATATAGGAGAATCTTAAAATATCGTGTACCGACAAAATTACGAATGTGGAGGTGTTACGAAGGACGGAAACGAGCTAGAAATCATAGAAACAATTAAATATAAGAAACTAGAATAACTGCGACATATGAAAAGAGAAAAATACTACAGCTCATTTCAAGGGAGGATAGCAGGAAGTACAGGGTCCAGCAGAGAGATGATATTTTTTTGAATGACTGTTACGCGCGCTTGGTTGGTCACAGTGTTTTCGGAATGGTTGATATCTCCTCGTCATCAGATGCCATTTCAGTAACAATGCAGCCTTAGTCTGTAGTACATCGTGTGTTTATTTACAATACCTTCCTTGAAGTGCGTCGTTCTGTGGTGCTCACACAGCGACGATTTCGAAACCATTTTAATATTGGTCGTCATGGTCGTAATCCACTCCGGGGTCTTGGGTGTGATGCACACTATATGGTCACGAGGGACCACATAGCCTCTCCATCCCAATTCCACACTCGCCTACACGTGGTGCCTCTGTTAGAAGGTTTGGGTAACCAATCCCAGCAGGAAACCAGGAGTGTTGGGGGGTCTAGGTAGGGCTAGTGCCTGGCGTAGCTGGGGAATGACCTCTTAGACTGAATAGGGACAGGGATAGGTTACCTACTCTATAGACGGCGGCGGAATGAGACAGGCTCTCATATGTACGGTGGCAATCCTCAGTCCTGAAGATTGGGGCTATTGTCTTTGCTACTTAAGGGTACTCGCTCTCACTAGTTGTCTCAGCTATCTGTGCCACTAGGATCGGAGCCTATACCTGTAGCAGCAGGCAGGTTATTACGTGCAAGCCCCCTTGCTACTCGGTGCACTGTCACCCTCATTCAATATCAACCATCCCCACCCCTTTTTCACCAACAAACTATCTCGCATCGGTCTCTGGAACCACCAACAAGCCCATGACCGAAGACGGCGATGACAGTGAGGTAAGGATCTTCGGCAACGGAGAAACCCCGACGACGACGACGATTTTAAAACGGAATACCATTATGAAGTGGCTGAATAATTTTCAAAGAACAGGATCTTTGAGACCAGGGACTACACGGGCCGAACTATACGGACCCCGGAAAACAATGAAAGTGGCGATGGAAGACAACCCTCGTCAAGCACGCGCTCTTTAGATGTCAGACAGGTCAGTTCGCAGAATCTCCCACATAGACCTTCATTTGCATCCGTATAAGCTTATGATAGTGCAAAAACTGCTGCAATATGACGTTGTCATAGTTCAACGTCATAGGTTCGCAGATGTGATGCTGGAATTGCTGACGGACGATATCATTTTGATCACGAGTGACGAGGCCCACTTTCATTTATCGGGGATGGTAAAGAAACAAAATTTTCGGTACTGGGCAAGTGAAAACCCGCAACAACTGCATCAGAATCCTCTGCACAGCGAGAAAGTAACTGTTTGGTGTGGCATATCTCGAACTTGCATTATTGACCTTATTTTTCTCGTGAAAACGGACGAACAGTGACTGTTATCTCCCCTCTTGTTCAACAGATATACAGGGGAAATCTTCAGGGAAGCATTACACGACGCTGATGTGGACATAAAACTAAATCACCATTTGGTTTATGCCCACCCATCAACAACATTCGCTATGCTGACGATACTGCAATACTAGCCAGCAATATCGAAGAACTTCAACATCTACTGAGAACGATCCAAGTCATCAGCGAACAGTACAGCTCAAAGCTCAATGTTTCTAAAACCAAATGGATGGTTATCAGTAAACGACAACAACAAGCAGAACAGCTGATACTTAACACCGAACCAGTAGAGCAGGACGAAAAACATTGCTATCTTGGATCATGAGATAACTCTTAATAGTCTATACGAACCAGTCTATACAAATTAGATCAAGAATTGAAAATGCGAGAACAGCGTTTAACAACATTAAGTTATCATTTACTATGATATTTAGATAATATTAGAAGCATGGACAACGACAGACTATTGATGACGACAGACCACAGATCGATGAAGAAACTGGAGGCCTTCGAAATGTGGGTATACCGTCGCATTTTACGAATATCATGGACTGGTCACATCACCAACATGGAGGTTCTCCACACAGTCGGCAAACAGAGAGAAATCTCATTCTCTGTTAAAAAACGTAAAATGGAACACCTTGAGCATATAATGAGAGAAGTATCGTATCCTGCAACTCATCTTAAGGGCAAAAGAGACAGAAAAGAGGACCGGGTAGACGAAGACATTCGTGGTTGCATAATCTGCGTGAATGGTACGGACTCACTTCAGTAAAATAGCCATGTTAGTCGCCAACGTCCGTATCGGATAGGGCACCAAAAGGAGAAGTGACTATTAACACAGATCGCTACGTTACCACGTTGCGTAATTATTTCCTGCCAGAAGTAAGAAGACGACGCATCAGCCTCAACACAGTTTGGTTTCAACAAGATGGGTAAAGTTACCATATATCAAGACATTAGCTAAACATTAACTTTTTACCATTAACACCAGTAACATTAGCTTTTTTAAGAAAGCATTTCCCAGGACGCCTGATTTCATTGCGTTGAGATATGGAGTGGCCACCTCGGTCACGGGACCTGTCGCCTTGTGATTACTTTTTATGGGGCTACATAAAATCTCAAGTTTTCATTAACAAACCACATACTCTTGAAGAGCTTTCCAAAAACATAAGGCGAGAAATTCCAAGGATTCACGTGCATTCACATGCTTGAAAGAAGTTTCGCCACCCGTTTACCAGAATGCCTCGACAAAAACAAATGCCACCAAACTGATGTGATTTTTCGATGAAAGTTGATTGTTTTTTCGAAAATAAATTTATATTTTGAAAATGGTATCAGTTGTGCATAAAAACAATAAATTATGAAATTGGTTCGAAATTAAATGTGTGAAGTCATTTCAAAAACATCATATATCTCTGCCGAACCCTGTAGAAGTGAGAGAAGACGCCGGATTTCTTGGTTAAAAAATCATAGAGATTGGTCCCGATGTACTTCAAAAGAACTGTTTAGAGCGGCAGCGTCAAAACTTAAGGTTGCTTTATTGGTAGCTGACCTTCGAATAGGAGACGGCCTATGAAGAAGAAGTAATATCTATATTAACTCTTTGCACTCCGCTGTCACAAATATTGAAAAATGAATCTGTTCAAGCGTATATTATAGCGTATATGATTGAAATCAAGCGTATATCAACTCGATTGCAATTAATGCAACGGCACCTACATAGACCGAGCAGGAAGAAACTTCGAAACCCGGTTTAAAGAACACAAACGAAAACAATTACTCTACCTTTTCTAATCATCTAATAACAATAGGACATCAAATTTCGGCACACAACCAGCCGACAATATTACACCTCCAAGAAATAGGATTACAACTGGACCTGACGGAATTTTTACAAATCGGAAAAAACATTAACAACGGGTAGAATAATTGTTTCAATGAAAAAAACGAATTTTTTCACCAGACTTACCAGATTTTAGAGGCAGTTTTTGTTGAAATTCCCTTGTTTCCGTACACAGACTTCGGCAATATTAGCCCCTTTGCACTGTGTTTTTCTTAGGCAACTTTGTATTAGTCTTGAAGTTGAGTTTGTGGTCGAATGTCAGCCTCAGTGTAAGTATTTTATGTGTGGTGTCGGCGTAATGTCCATTGGGACTAGGTGGAGGTAGGGAGAGTTTGGGGATATTCTATGATTGTGAATAAGTAATTGACATTTGAACGGACTCGCGGGGAGTCTCCAATGGTCGAACCATTGGGAAGTCTTGTCTGGATTTCATCAGGATTTGTAGTTAGTCTATGGTTGCAATTATGGCATTTAAAATATGAACTTTAAATCTACTGTCGCCGCTAGAGCGACAAGATTGTTTTGCCACTTAAGCGCATTATTTTAAACTGATGCGTAAGTTTATTTCTTATTACTCATGTGGAATAAGTACTATCGTGGCGCCCGTTTTTTAGTGCGACAAATGTCTGTTTTTTGTCACTTCAATTATTACCACATAACTTGGGTAACGCACGCAAATATTCAATAAAAATCGCTAAGTTACATTAAGGAAAACAACTGAATAAATAAAATAAACACAATCAAAACCTCAATATTAAAAAAGTGACGTGAAAGTGACATTTTTTTTTCATTTCAAAATAAAAATTAAAGAATACGTTTTAAAATGAATGTAAATGGTGATACCAGAGACTGATGAGAGTTCTTATGACGAATCCACACCACCGGAGACAATTGAAAAAGCAAATTCTTCATTTTGGATGGCCCCTGGACCCCTCTATTGTAAGATACGTCCCCTCGCATGAGTAATAAAATATATTATCTGCAACTCGTGCGGAATTGTCGTAATGAACGTTCAATTTCGCTCTCATGAGCAATTGACAACTTACCGCCCTTGTACAATATATTATTAACTTGTTTGTGTTTTTGTCACTTTTTGAAATTAAAAATATTTGGTTAATAAAGTTTTACGCGTTTATGCCGTGAATAGGGAGGGAAGGTGATAAATATGACGAAAATTTTGAAATTAGTGAACATGAAGATGAACTTGATTTTGTTTTGCATGGAAACGACTTAAGCAACATACTAGTTAACGATATTGTAGACAATTCTGATAGTGAAGCTATCATCACTATAGACGTAATAGTAGTGCATAAAAACGAAGGGTCCGAAGTTATTGAATGCGATTCCGAAGATGACGAATTCTCTCCTGCAGACAACGATGAATGGATCAACATTACAGGAAGTGAAGTTCCCTTAGAAAGTATCAACTTTTCAACGGGGCAGAAAGTACCAGAACCGCAAATAGGAAACATCGAAGAAACTTTAGAATTTTTAGAATTGTATTTTACTGATGAATTTGTAGAAGAAAGCTTATTAGAAACCAACAACTATGCTAAGAGCAGATTGAGTCATAAGGTTCTTAGCAAAAATTATATAAGGCACACATGGCGCGATACCGCTAAAGAAGAATATACGCAAGATGTCATCCTGAATATGGGCACGATGTCATCCTGAATGTGGGCACCATGTCTTTGGATAATATGCAGGAGCACTGGTCAACAAATTCTAATATATATACTAGGCGACGATTTAAACAAATATTCCGGATGTTGGATTTAAAAACAATAGATCCTCGTAAAACAGACATTAGAACACGAATTCAACGTATTAGAAATTTTCTGGGGACATCAATTCAAAATTTTCTGAATACTTTATACCAGGAAAAGACATATGTGTAGATGAGTCAGTTGTAACATTCAAGGGAAAAATTTCTTTTATAACTTACAATCAAAATAAACCCACCAAGGGGGGTATAAGAATTTGTGTTTTAACAGATTCTAAAACTGAATATGTGTACAATATCCTCCCTTATCAAGGGAGTATTACAACGGAAAATCTCATAAAACCGGAATTGCCCGTCAGCACCAGAATTCCTCTACAAATTTAACAAAAATTGTTGACCTACGTACCAGATGCACAAGGCTATCATATGTTTACAGATACATACTACACCAGTGTTCAATAGACTGATAAATTGTTCAAGATGAAATGTCATATAACGGGGACAATAAAAATCAACAGAAAGGGATTACGAGATGCAATAAAAAAACAAAATTTTCCGAAAATAAATCTGTTGCTTGTAAATGAGGAAACGCTATTGAGCACAAAATTGATTCGGCTGGATTTGTCACAAAAAGAGATTTGGAAGAAGAGGATAGGATCAAGATGTTCGAAAGCCAAAAGTTGTTGTAAATTATACTACTTCAATGGGCAGCGTTGATCGAGCTGATCAATACGCTGCAAGCTATTGTTTTTTGAGGAAATCATTCAAGTGGTGGCGAAAAATGTTTTTCTGAGACATGGAAATATGCGCTATAAATTCGTACATTTTGTATAAAATTTCCAACAAAAACAAAAAACCATTACCGCATTTGAAATACGTAAAGCGATTTGTTGATAAATAGTCCTTTTTACGGTTTGTTAAGATCCAACAATATTATTTTTATTTTTATTGTCGTCTTAAAGCTATTTTCTTGTTTAGTGTATTTATAAAAGTAGGTAAATAATAATTACATCAATATTATCTTAAACCGAGCAGTAGATTCCCAACATCTGGTCGGTAGGGTAGTGGGTATTTGTTGAATGTGTTTGGAGCTGTTTATGGCCGCTACGCATCTAAAAGACCACTTGTAATCACTAATCCTTTGTAAATACGCTTCGGCGGATGTTTACGAACTCTAATGGTTTTTGGATGCTTGATGGTAGTAAACAATTGAAAATACAATGCAATGTTTATGTTTAAGGTTCCTTAGAATAAGTATTTAAATTTTGGGTAGTTAGATTAGCCATAGAAATTACCACGTGCACTTCGGGATGGAATTCTTCTTGGTTCAGTGGGGGCAGGCAAATGGTAGGTGGGATTGAGTTTTCCTGTTTTTAACAATATCTAATCACACTCAGCTCATTTGTAACCCTCTTGCCACAAACACACCAAGAAGATCAGTCTCTCCGACAGTGCACGTCGTCACAAGTGCTAAAAATAGAGTTAAATAAATACATGTTTATCGAGGCATGCAAGTTTTATTTGCCCAAACATATAATTTCCAGTGCCGATCGAATCTATTGGCAACCCTGAAGACAAACAACCACCGCGACAACACGGTTAGTTAAGCGCATGCGCATCCGCGAGAATATGAAGATTTCGGGTACATATTTAGTTATACGTCAAAAAGTTCGGGCACTTTTTGAGTGAAAAAGTTTCAACTATGAAAAGGTCTATTGATGGTGATTTCCGCGCGGAGCGATCAAGACCTTCTACGTCTGTATCTGACCATTCTGAGGCCAGGCTTGACAAAAACCTGCATGTAAAACGTAAAGGGAAAAAAAGAGACTGCGTTGTTTGTTCTAATAGACACAAACAGGGAAAACGACGTGAAACGGCGGAATTTTGTGACAGCTATCCCGGAAACCCCCGCATGCACATTGGTGAGTGTTTTGAAAAATATCAAACTAAGAAAAATTACAAATCGTATAATTTTCATTTCTTTTAAAAATCTATAAATATGAATATACATATTTACATGACGTAGTTAAAAAATAAAATATTATTTTGTTGCAACAACCATATTTTAATATATTATTTTTATTACTAATGTATATATATATATATATATATATATATATATATATATATATATATATATATATATATCCCACCTCAATACACCGAAAACTCAAACCCACCTACCATTTGCCTGCCCCCACTGAACCAAGAAGAATTCCAACCCGAAGTGCACGTGGTAATTTCTATGGCTAATCTAACCACCCAAAATTTAAATACTTATTCTAAGGAACCTTAAACATAAACATTGCATTGTATTTTCAATTGTTTACGACCATCAAGCATCCAAAAACCATTAGCGATCGTAAACATCCGCCGAAGCGTATTTACAAAGGATTAGTGATTACAAGTGGTCTTTCAGATGCGTAGCGGCCATAAACAGCTCCAAACACATTCAACAAATACCCACTACCCTACCGACCAGATGTTGGGAATCTACTGGTCGGTTTAAGATAATATTGATGTAATTATTATTTACCTACTTTTAGAAATACACTAAACAAGAAAATAGCTTTAAGACTTTAAGACAATAAAAATAAAAATTACATTGTTGGATCTTAACAAACCGTAAAAAGGACTATTTATCAACAAATCGCTTTACGTATTTCAAATGCGGTAATGGTTTTTTGTTTTTGTTGGAAATTTTATACAAAATGTACGAATTTATAGCGCATATTTCCATGTCTCAGAAAAACATTTTTCGCCACCACTTGAATGATTTCCTCAAAAAACAATAGCTTGCAGCGTATTGATCAGCTCGATCAACGCTGCCCATTGAAGTAGTATAATTTACAACAACTTTTGGCTTTCGAACATCTTGATCCTATCCTCTTCTTCCAAATCTATTTTTGTGACAAATCCAGCCGAATCAATTTTGTGCTCAATAGCGTTTCCTCATTTACAAGCAACAGATTTATTTTCGGAAAATTTTGTTTTTTTTTTATTGCATCTCGTAATCCCTTTCTGTTGATTTTTGTTGTCCCCCTTAAATGAAATTTCATCTTGAACAATTTATCAGTCTATTGAACACTGGTGTAGTATGTATCTGTAAACATATGATAGCCTTGTGCATCTGGTACGTAGGTCAACAATTTTTGTTAAATATTTAGAGGAATTCTGGTGCTGACGGGCAATTCCGGTTTTATGAGATTTTCCATTGTAATACTCCCTTGATAAGGAAGGATATTGTACACATATTCAGTTTTAGAATCTGCTAAAACACAAATTCTTATACCCCCCTTGGTGGGTTTATTTTGATTGTAACTTATGAAAGAAATATTTCCCTTGAATGTTACAACTGACTCATCTACACATATGTCTTTTCGTGGTATAAAGTATTCAGAAAATTTTGAATTGATGTCCCCAGAAAATTTCTAATACGTTGAATTCGTGTTCTAATATCTGTTTTACGAGGATCTATTGTTTTTAAATGCAACATCCGGAATATTTGGTTAAATCCTCGCCTAGTATATATATTAGAATTTGTTGACCAGTGCTCCTGCATATTAGCCAAAGACATGGTGCCCACATTCAGGATGACATCGTGCCCATATTCAGGATGACATCGTGCCTATATTCTTCTTTAGTGGTATCGCGCCATGTGTGCCTTATATAATTATTTATAAGCCTTATTATATATATATATATATATATATATATATATATATATGTATATATATATATATATATATATATATATATATATATTTACACCCAATACAGTGCTGGAGTTGTTTGTTTACAGAAAGAGTGCCTAGGCTGGAGCGCTAAGGGGTTTTAAAATTTTGTGCTTTGTGATTTTTGTTAAAGAAAATAATGAATATTTTCGTTAAAATCACAAAATTTACAAAATTTCTATTCTTTTACGCGTCACCATATAACGTTTCCTTTTATTTGAGCCTTGAGCATAATTTTGCCTTAAGTTTCTTTTTATTCGAGCATTCTTCTCTGCAGGAGGAATAACATTTACTTTACACAATGAGCGGACATATGAAATTTCCGCCCATTTACGTGATTTGAAAGTTTACTCCGTATAAGATTTGAATAAATAAATATTTTAATATCAATGGAACATTCTACCAGTCAATGGTTAGATTTACGTAAATTCTCCGGGTTAATGTAAACGGGTTACTATTCCTCCACAAAATTTAAATATATCGAATTTCAAATAAATTAACATATTCATTCCCGTACAAATAGTAGTTTGAGACTACTAGATTACTGTAACAAAGGCAATTAATATCGAATATTGGGGAAACCATACTAATTATCGATACAATCATATGACACCGCCCCTCCCCGCCAAAACTATAGGGGTATATATTCAACCTCATCAATTTGTGATCAATTTGTGAAAATGACCGTGAAACGTCGAAACTCGAGTCGTGAAAGTAAATGTAGAAATGTATATAACTGTGAATAATAAGTTATATAACATTTTTACATATTATAAATGTAGTTAAAACATATTGAATTTTTCAATTCAATGCAATTATGAATTACCACGTAGTAACAGTCACAACCATCCTATTTCTACAATCATATGAAATTAATAAAGGCGAAATGTACCCTGGATATATAAATATATTCAACCTGTTTGTAGCTCTATAATATTAAGTCTTATTAAGACTACAAAACAAATTCTATGTTGAAATAACTATTTCCCTGGCCAATATCACGCTAGATATCAAATTATACTGCAGACATTTGCATGCTATTACCAGCACCATTACATGTTCATGTCACTAACAAGTACTAGATAAATAACACTGTTTTTAAGATCATTTCTTTCTATTTGAATTAAGTGAATAGCCATCTGCAGACGCATTTCGAGATTTATCTCTCATCAATGCAGCTTTGCTTGTTTGCTTGAAAGTTATCTGCTTGGTTTATTTTGCCTATTATATCAAATCATATCTGGCGAACGGAAGCGGCTAGTAAAATGTAATTTGTATATTTACAGCCAGGAGGGAAAACAATTTCAGATAAACTATAAAATTTTCTATTCACTTGATAAATAATTATTTTAATGAAATACATTTTCTAGCATTTTCCGCAGATTTCACGATGTCATAACTTTTCTACCGGCTTATCACATAGACTTCTAGTTTTTACCAATCGATTCAGTATCCCAAAATTTATCGGAAAACATATATCATATTCCTAGAGAGCTGTTATTTGAAAAATACCATCGAACCAGCCATCGATCCGCTGGAGGACTAATTAGTTTTTTTAAGATTACTTGACTTATTGTAAACTAAATTACATAATGCTTTACATAAGCGTAATCTGTGTAAAATTCTGCTTGTTTTGATGTAAGGTATTTTACATTTTTTTTCCGATTTTGGATATTGATATATAATACATCAAAAGAAGAGGAATTTGGTATAGAACAAATAACTAGTAATCTTTTTCGGTTTTGGTGAAACGTAAGCTGAAAATAGCGATTATAAAAACGTGCAAAATAGCGCATCTTTGCCCAAAACTTTTTCCAAAATAATCCTAATTGACTGAATGTTTGTCTAAATTATAATGTAGATTAAAACTATGTATTATAGCAGCAGTTGCAAGGAAATGTAGAAGTTGATAAAAAGTAGACGTTTATTTAATTCAAACTTAAAACAATCGGAACACAGACTGAATATATAAATATATCCAACCTTTCCGGAGCTCTATAGCAATTACTGAGTCGTTCCAAGACTACCAAAACAAATCTCGTGTGAAATTTGTCAGTTATTTAATAGCTTTCAGTCCACCTTCGTGGCACTCAACAAAAACTATAAAAATAACATTGTTTTTAAAATCATGTCTTTCCAATAACTTAGGTAAGTAGCCATTTGCAGACGCGTTTCGATGGCTACTTGCTTAAGTTATCGGAAAGACATGATCTTAAAAATAATGTTATTTTTATAGATTTTGTTGAGTGCCACGAAGGTGGACTGAAAGCTATTAAAAAGCTGACAAATTTCATATGAGATTTGTTCTGGTAGTCCAGAAAAGACTCAGTAATTGTTATAGAGCTCCGGAAAGGTTGAATATATTTATATATTCAAGCGGTGTTCCGATTGTTTTAAGTTTGTATGATTATCTATTACGAAGGATGGTTTCACCAATTCTTTTTTAAATTCATATATATATATATATATATATATATATATATATATATATATATATATATATATATATATATATATCATATATATATATATATATATATATATATATATATTGATTCCTATAGCTCCAAGGAGGAGCAAGGGCCTCCACGAAACATCTCCATCTTGGCCTGTTCGACGCCAAGCACTTGACCTCATTCCAGGACTTTCCAATTCTCCTGGCTTCGCTATCCACTGTGCGTTTCCAGGCAGAGCGAGGTCTACCTACCCTGTGTTGAACTTGAGGGTTCCACTCTAATGCTTCCCTGGAGATATCTGAGCTGGGTTTCCTTAGCGTGTGGCGAAAAATGATCAAATCCTTTCAGATCCTCATTATTTGAGTCTATTGACATCGATTCATATACACAGATAATAAAATGTGCCAAAAAATATATAAATGTTTTGGACTTACATTTAAATACCCCGTTGTTCAATACCCGGGGTACCCGGGTACCCATATATAAAAAAATATAAATAAACTTATTTCTAGGGATAAAAAATATTACTTAATATATAAATAAACGGATTTATTCAACTTTTATTTAATTTTATTTTAAAACTTATTATAAATTATACTACAATACATAAAATAAAATAAATAAAATATTTTTATATTCAATTTATTATTGGCAACATTCGTCACATTTTACAATTGCTTTTGAATGTTCATCGCAAACTGGTTTGTTACATTCTTTACACGATTTTCGCGGTTTTTCTCCGTTTTTTATAGATATCCTGGTAACAAAAATGACTTGATCCTACAACATTATATCCACACCAATTTTTGGTTTATTATAATACTGAACAATTTCTGGTTTCTTTTTTTGCCTTCGCTGCAAATCTGAGTGCATTGTAGAGAGAAGTATAACAACTTTCTTTTTTTAGGAACATAAGAGCATAGAGTAACTTTTTCATGAAACCTAAATGGAGAAGAGAATTCTTCACGATCTTTAGAAGCTAGCATGTCTACTAGAATGTATTTTTTTTTTCAATGTTCCTACAATTGTTAGGTTTCATACAATAAATGCTTTGTTAAAGGTAAAGTAGTAAAAAAAATATCCATTGTAATATTTCTTCGGGATCCTTTATATTTTGCAGCTAAATCTTTTTCTCTCTTCCACTCTTTCGCCTTGATTTATTTCACGGCCAGTTGTTATTTTGCCAGTGTAAATTTGACCTTTCAATGGATATGATTTTTTGACGTATTTTGATCCCATACTTTGCCCACCCAGCGGTTTTATTTATAGAAATAGGGTTTTTCGGGTAGTGGAATACTCTATGGGTAATCCCGAGTTGTAATGTGAAAGTCTCCGGGTATTAAAATTATTTTTTTGAATGAAAAACCCATGCGGGTACACGGGTACCCGGGTATTGAACAACGTAGTAACGACTGGGTATTGACATAAAAAGTGTTAATGACGTAAATAAAAAACAAATAATTGTGAGATCAAAGAAATGCCATTGTCAACTAGAACAGTTTAGGGCCGCATTGAAGATGGGTCCAAAAATATTTACGAACAGGTCAAAAATGGTTTGTTATCTATTGACGTAATTAGCATTGCAGCTGATGAAAGTGCCGATATGAATAGTATGGGTAGACTTGCAATTATTATTAGATTTGCAAAAAATAGTTCGAATGTCAATGGAGAACTGTGCGTCATATTTTTCGTCAAATACAAGAGTTTAGAAGATTTAGCTAATGGAAAATGAACTTGGTCGCTCACTTTTATCATTTCATTGTATCATACATGAAGAAAATTTATTTACAAAATGAAAATTTTGCAAGAAAATTCAGAAGGTTGTACTCGAGTAAAAACGATTAACTTTAAAGACCAAAATTATAGTCATACAGACGTTCAGACTTGACCACATTTACGTCACAAGTTCAACATCAGGGGAGCCACTGATGTCGAATTAGAAGAGAAACTCGACACTGATGTCGAGTTTAAAACCGTATTGTAAAAATTAATAAATACGTAAAAACTAATAATTTTCGTATTAATATGTATCTTATTATTAACTAAAAGACTGTTTTCAAATTAAAATATCACTGATCCATACGTCCCCTTAATAGTCCCCGCCGCAGCCAAAAAAGGTTGCCGACTCCTGGACTAGAACCATCATAAGAAACCTTTTGTGGCACCTAGTGGCCGATAAGACCATAGGCGACATGTGGTTCCAACGAGTTGGTGCCACTTGCCAGCACGTATTACGCGTGAGTTATTACAAGAGAAGTACCCGGGGCTAACGTCCTTAAACTTTTTTCTTAAGGGCTACATTAAGTCGTTGCTCTACGGTAAAAAACCAACAACTCTTGCCAAACTGGAGAACATTATTAATCGAACCATTGCAGAAATCCAGTCCGACTTACTGAAGAAAGTCATTCAAAATTGGGCCTCGGGGATGGACCAATGCAAATGCAGCCGTGGAAAGGTCATTGTTTGCAAATAATAAAATATTTCCACCATGTCGCACATACTACTATATATACATACATATATATATATATATATATATATATATATATATATATATATATATATATATATATATATATATATGTATATATATATATATATATGTATATATATATATATATATATATATATATATATATATATATATATATATATATATATATTAATTTAAAAGTTGGCCTGCGTTTATTAAAAGACCCGTTAGTAGAAACTGTTATTTACTAATAAAATTATAATAAAACACAGTTTTAAACGTTTGAAAATTTATTTGTAGGACACTAGGTACATATGTTTCGCCACACTGTGGCTTCATCATTCATAAAACTCCACAACTAATCAAACGAACAAAATATATGGTTTTTACACAAATTCAAACAAGAAGAAGTGACATCTAAACACATACAACTGAAGACAATTCACAAGAGCATAGCTTCCACAACAGCAGTGAAGATTGGTCAAATAACAAAGATAAAATAAGAAAAGAAGAACAGCATTAGGGACAACCTTTCACTACACCTTAAGGTATTACATTCATATATTTCATCACCTGTTGAAGAAACAGTGTGGTGAAACATATGTAGTGTCCTACAAATAAATTTTGAAAAGTATAAAACTGTTTAATTTTATTAAAATGAAGTTGCAAGTAACTCCACAACTGATCAATTATTGTTATTTACTAGCTTAGTTTAGATTATCTGCACTAGTTAAGCTCAATCCAATTCAACTATTCTGGACTAAACTAAAACACTATCATCTATTTCAGTTACATTTTTACAGGATCGACCAGGACGTCATAGTTGGCTTTTTGAGGTTATGTGCGAAAATTTCAAACATAAAATACTAAGCGAAAAGCGTTACATCGCGCAAATTTTGAATATAAACAGCAACACTTACTTGGATGTGTCCTAAATTAGGCTTACATTTCTCTGGATTAGTTCAGCATTTGCCTAAACCTTGACGACTGCATGCAGGAACTAGTCGACTTTGAACCTTTCGAAATCGCACAGTCCTAATCGAATTTCCACTAATAGAAGGTTTAAACATCTTGGTAACACTTTATATTCACTAATCTAATCTCTAAAAGCAACTTAAACTATTCAAAACTAAATTATAAAATCATTTCCTGCATTGTTTACAAATTCCACATTGCCAACTGTCACATTCAAAACAAAGGGGAGGAGTCATATTGCCACAATGGCCGCTACCTTATTTCAGTCATTACTTTGTTATAATAGAATGGAATTTTTACGCTAGACAGTTGGCGACTTCAGGGTAATGTCCTGACGTCACGGAGTTCCCTTCTGTAGTAAAAATCTACACGTTTTGTAGGGCTTCTGAAAACTTGCGATAACTTTTGATAGAATTGACCGATTCTCGCAAAATTTTCGGCGATTTTAAGAGAAAAGATCGCAGTATATAGAAATGTCTATCAATAGTATTGCAAAGAATTCAAAGCCATAGCGATTTATAAAAATGTTTTTTAGGGATGATTTTCAGCAACAAAATATAAATTTAGGCGCAATTTGCCAGAAGAACGAAGTAAGCAATTTAATTGGAAATCCTAAACCATTTAAAACTTTTATCTAGCCTTTTTAGTTTACCCATAATATTGATTTTTAAGGCCAAATATAAGGGTATGCCAAAAAGCAAATTCTTATTTCTTAAAAAAAAATATTATATAAAACTTTACTTCATTGATCTATCTTCATAACATTGTTCATTTTAGTCTTGCCTATCTAGTCCTGTCTAATCTTGTTTGTCTAGTTTTGTCCGCTAAGTCTTATCTTGACTCTCAAGACGATCGAAATAAAACGATCAAAGGAGGAACAGGAAAATCATAAAAGTCGTTCACGACGGTACAGACGAAGACATCTGGGAAAAAATTAAAAAAAAATAAAGAAGAAGCAGTAACTGAAAAAATTATCGCAACGCACCACGTAACCGCCATGAGCCCCTAACGATTAAGGAAAATGGCCGAGGGCATTTTCCACAAAGCAGAACAAAAACTGCGGATCTACATAACTCGTAAAAGTTTGTTAAGATAGAAACTTCAGTGCAATAACAAAATAGAAAAAAACAATTGGAGGAAAACACAATGCATAGAAAAAGGAAGAGAAGAACATAAGCCATAATTGTTAGCCAAGAAGGTAAATGTTACTCCAAAATTCTCAAGGGCGTCGAGGAAATAGTCCAAGCAAACAACGACGAATCACAGATCTACGCTGTCAGGAAGACACAAAATGGAAATCTGCTCCTGACAATGGACCGAGAAGCAGTATTTTGTAATAGCTTATATTTGGGGTACATTTCACACTTTGCAAGCGATCAATTTATTGTTTTTTTTTTCTAGTAGCATCGGACCTCCAATGGACAGAGAAAAAAAAAGCAGGTGAAATTAAGGCTGCAAAAGGGCATATAAGAAGCTAAAGTGATAACAAAAAACCCGTATGGAAAAGTTGTTCTACTCGTTATCAGAGACATAGATGATATCAGGACAGAGGAAGAAGTTGCGGGCAGCTGTGACATCACTACTGGATGGGAACGTGGAAACCGCCCCACAGGTAAAAAACCTCTGGTTCGGGCTCGGTAGCAGCCAAGCAGCCACAGTACGCATCTCACAGAAGATCGCAAAAATCCTATTGGAGATAAATCGTGTAAAAATAGTTCTGGTCCAGTTCAGAATAAGAGAGAAACATAAAACCAACTGTTTTCGACTAGATCTTAATTAAATTAACAGTTTTTTACAAAAACTTTGACACAAATCTGTTTAACTTTAACAAATTTCGTCTTTCTAGATCTAATTTTCCAGTCATCGAACTGTCAAAATTTCATAAATGTCAGAAAGGTTCTTATTTTGTATCCAAAAGTCGCGTTTTTTTCACAATATAGAGACTGGATTTATCTGGCTCTAATGTAACCTAATCTAATAATTTTATTTTTGGAAACGTTGTAGCTTGAAAGTCTGAATTTTGGATCAGGAGGACGCGCTGTCCCGCGATATGTGATTTACATATAGATATATGCTTAGATTATATGCTCTAATTTAATCTAACCACCTTATTTTGGAATGATTTATGTCTTTCCAAAAACGCTGTCACGACAAGACTAAACAATCTTTCCAAAATAAGGTGGTTAGATTAGATTAGGGGAATTGTGCTTAAGATGACATACTCAGGTAAAATGACACAGTGCTTACATCTGTTAAACTATACGTGCCACAAGTACGTAGATGGAGTTTACATGTCGGCTCACATACAGTGCCACCACTCAAAACTTTAGTGACCCCCCGCTTGCGTTGGTTGGATGTGGTGTGCAATGTTTTGATTTTGTTACCCAAAAATATTTTTGTAATGAAAGTGTTCCTGCCCATAAATTTCTATCAGGTACTTTTTTTGTTGTATTGACTACTTTGTTATTAACTGCGATTAATATGGGCTAGGAATATCGAGGAATAATTTAAGTAACCTCAACGCTTTTAGTCACAAAAGGCGGCAAATATTATTTACCTCGTAGGGTAAGATGACATAGCAACCGTCGGCTTAAGTTGACATGGTATGTCAACTTATCCTGAAGTTCTCGACGTGTAAGAATACCTTAAAATCCGGTTCTATTGACTCGCCAGAGCATTAGATATCGAAAATCGCCAGAGCATTATAATTCGAAAGAAAGTGAAGCGTGCTATCCAGGATGACTTCGATGATGTATGCCCCTTTATTGCAACGAATTATATAGCAAATCGAAGCTAGTAGAGCATTGAGTATGTTGCCAGTTATGTAAGCGATGGTACAAGCAAGAACTAAGCTATTCAAATGTGAATTGTGCACCGATAATTAGCTATGTCAACTTAGACAGACGTGTGTGAACTTACCCACTTGGGCATGATTGATGTTTTTGTTATTTAATTTCAATTCTGTAATTTTTTTTGGCGTCAAGATAATTTTGTGTGCTTCGTAAATAAACGTTTCTAATATGTACCCTTAGATTTATTTTTTTATCTCCTTTGAATAATCAAATATTGGCTTCCAAACAAAAAGTATGTCATCTTAAGCACAATTCCCCTATATTAGAGCAGATATATGTAAATCACATATTGCGGGACAGCGCGTCCTTCTGATCCAAAATTCAGAAATTCACGCTACAAACTTTCCAAAACAAAATGATTAGATTAGGTTATATTAGAGCCAGATAAATCCAGACTATATATCGTGAAAAAAAGGGACTTTTCGATCAAAAATAAGAACCTTTCTGACATTTATGAAATTTTGACAGTTCGATGACAGGAAAATTAGATCTAGAAAGACGAAATTTGTTAAATTTAAAAAGATTTGTGTCAAAGTTTTTGTAGAAAAACATTTATGAAATATTGACAGCTCTATGAGAAGAAAATGACATCTTTAAAGTCGAAATTTGATAAATTTAGACAGGTTTGTGTCAAAGTTTTTGTAGAAAGACGATATTTATCAAATTTTGACAGTTCGATGAAAGGAAAAGTAGATATAGAAAGGCGAAATTTTGTTAAATTTAAACCGATTTATCTCAAAGTTTTTGTAGAAAGTTTTTGTTTTTGAAATTTTGACAGTTCTATGACAAGAAAATAACTTTTTAAATTTTTAATTTTAAAGTCGAAATTTGTTAACATTGAATTGAGAAATTCACTTTGTTTTTTACCCCACTTATATTATGTAAAAATGTTATATAACTTATTATTCACAGTTATATAAACTTCTACACATATCACGACTCGAGTTTCGACGCTTGACGGTCATTTTCAAGTGACTTAACAAATGAATGAGATTGAATATATACCCTTATAGTTTTGGTGGGGTGGGGGGCGGTGTCTGTCCGTAGATGAGGACTTATCTGTTTGAGATTGGGTGAGATTAAAAAGTTGGGAAAAGATTAGGTCAGTTTGCTGAAGAGAGATTTAGTTTCGGGCCTTTGTTGCAATTATGCAAGACTTTAAGATTATCTATTTCTGGGAATTTATGATTGCATTCTAGACAATGGTTTGAAAAAAAACTAGTGTCTTTTTTCAGGCGAAAAGCGCGAGAATATTCTGAAAACCGTGTTGAAAACCTTCGTCTTGTCTGCCTGTACACGCTATTGCATTCGGATCAATGAATTTCGTATACGCCGGATTATTTAATATGCTCGTTTCGGAGATTTTTTTTGAAAATTTCAATTCAGAATGCCTTCGGTCCAAAGTACCCAACTATGTAAATATTAAAACCCGCTCCACGTCTTCGGCCACAAAAACAGCAATAAAATCTGCCCAAGACACTTGGATTAGATCCGAAATAAAAAATCTTCATCGGAGGAGAGATGTTATTTAACATTATCTTAAGATATTGCATTCAGAGTTGACATTTAAGTTACATCCAGTAGAACTCACTATCTTTGATGACTTTGTTCGCGATAATGTTGTCGTAAAGAAATGCGTTCTCGTAAAGAACAAAACGTCCGAACCTCAAAAAGTAATGTCCAAACCGAATCTAGTGTCTAAATTTATCAATTTCTCAAAAGTTATCTTCAATCCTATTAAACAATCTTTTCTTTACCAAAACCCCAACTGCACCCCATTCATCAATAACAAATCCGATAAATCCACAATAATTGTAGAGTCAGAACCTCGAGCCAAAATAGCCGATCATATAAAATCTCCGAATGAGAAATTAAAGTCTAGTCACTGACTTATCTGTGGCAGAATAGATGGAATGTCGCTACAACAGACTTGTCGACCAAGCTGTTTATAGCATCAATAAAGGTATGCTGCATCTTAACTGCCAGTCTATCTCACCACCCAATTCAAATTAGAACAGACCATGGTAGCTTCGAGCCGTATCTCTACAGATTTGGGAAAAAATAATCTCCCCTCTGCGACAATGAGGAAGATTTAACTAAAGTAGTAAAACCCAAAAAGTAGTGGAACGTCTTCGATAGACACGCTAAGAAACTGTCCAGACTGGACCACGACAGTCTCCAACTGGTGCTAACAATTTGGGTCAAAAGACGCCCCTGCAAAAATCAGTAGCAAGCATTACAGCCAGCATAGTGTCGTATTTGACGGAATGCTGGCTTGCATATGCCTGCATATGAAAAAATAACACTCTATTTTTGCAATAGGCTGTCTTCTCTTGTCCATCTACTCTAGTTTGTCTAGTCTTGTCAATCTAGTCTTGTCTGTCTAGTCTTGTCTGTCTAGTCTTGTCTGTCTAGTCTTGTCTGTCTAGTCTTGTCTGTCTAGTCTTGTCTGTCTAGTCTTGTCTGTCTAGTCTTGTCTGTCTAGTCTTGTCTGTCTAGTCTTGTCTGTCTAGTCTTGTCTGTCTAGTCTTGTCTGTCTAGTCTTGTCTGTCTAGTCTTGTCTGTCTAGTCTTGTCTGTCTAGTCTTGTCTGTCTAGTCTTGTCTGTCTAGTCTTGTCTGTCTAGTCTTGTCTGTCTAGTCTTGTCTGTCTAGTCTTGTCTGTCTAGTCTTGTCTGCCTAGTCTTGTCTGTCTAGTCTTGTCTGTCTAGTCTTGTCTGTCTAGTCTTGTCTGTCTAGTCTTGTCTGTCTAGTCTTGTCTGTCTAGTCTTGTCTGTCTAGTCTTGTCTGTCTAGTCTTGTCTGTCTAGTCTTGTCTGTCTAGTCTTGTCTGTCTAGTCTTGTCTGTCTAGTCTTGTCTGTCTAGTCTTGTCTGTCTAGTCTTGTCTGTCTAGTCTTGTCTGTCTAGTCTTGTCTGTCTAGTCTTGTCTGTCTAGTCTTGTCTGTCTAGTCTTGTCTGTCTAGTCTTGTCTGTCTAGTCTTGTCTGTCTAGTCTTGTCTGTCTAGTCTTGTCTGTCTAGTCTTGTCTGTCTAGTCTTGTCTGTCTAGTCTTGTCTGTCTAGTCTTGTCTGTCTAGTCTTGTCTGTCTAGTCTTGTCTGTCTAGTCTTGTCTGTCTAGTCTTGTCTGTCTAGTCTTGTCTGTCTAGTCTTGTCTGTCTAGTCTTGTCTGTCTAGTCTTGTCTGTCTAGTCTTGTCTGTCTAGTCTTGTCTGTCTAGTCTTGTCTGTCTAGTCTTGTCTGTCTAGTCTTGTCTGTCTAGTCTTGTCTGTCTAGTCTTGTCTGTCTAGTCTTGTCTGTCTAGTCTTGTCTGTCTAGTCTTGTCTGTCTAGTCTTGTCTGTCTAGTCTTGTCTGTCTAGTCTTGTCTGTCTAGTCTTGTCTGTCTAGTCTTGTCTGTCTAGTCTTGTCTGTCTAGTCTTGTCTGTCTAGTCTTGTCTGTCTAGTCTTGTCTGTCTAGTCTTGTCTGTCTAGTCTTGTCTGTCTAGTCTTGTCTGTCTAGTCTTGTCTGTCTAGTCTTGTCTGTCTAGTCTTGTCTGTCTAGTCTGTCTGTCTAGTCTTGTCTGTCTAGTCTTGTCTGTCTAGTCTTGTCTGTCTAGTCTTGTCTGTCTAGTCTTGTCTGTCTAGTCTTGTCTGTCTAGTTCTTGTCTGTCTAGTCTTGTCTGTCTAGTCTTGTCCTGTCTAGTCTTGTCTGTCTAGTCTTGTCTGTCTAGTCTTGTCTGTCTAGTCTTGTCTGTCTAGTCTTGTCTGTCTAGTCTTGTCTGTCTAGTCTTGTCTGTCTAGTCTTGTCTGTCTAGTCTTGTCTGTCTAGTCTTGTCTGTCTAGTCTTGTCTGTCTAGTCTTGTCTGTCTAGTCTTGTCTGTCTAGTTTGTCTGTCTAGTCTTGTCTGTCTAGTCTTGTCTGTCTAGTCTTGTCTGTCTAGTCTTGTCTGTCTAGTCCTTGTCTGTCTAGTCTTGTCTGTCTAGTCTTGTCTGTCTAGTCTTGTCTGTCTAGTCTTGTCTGTCTAGTCTTGTCTGTCTAGTCTTGTCTGTCTAGTCTTGTCTGTCTAGTCTTGTCTGTCTAGTCTTGTCTGTCTAGTCTTGTCTGTCTAGTCTTGTCCTGTCTAGTCTCTGTCTTGTCTGTCTAGTCTTGTCTGTCTAGTCTTGTCTGTCTAGTCTTGTCTGTCTAGTCTTGTCTGTCTAGTCTTGTCTGTCTAGTCTTGTCTGTCTAGTCTTGTCTGTCTAGTCTTGTCTGTCTAGTCTTGTCTGTCTAGTCTTGTCTGTCTAGTCTGTCTTGTCTGTCTAGTCTTGTCTGTCTAGTCTTGTCTGTCTAGTCTTGTCTGTCTAGTCTTGTCCTGTCTAGTCTTGTCTGTCTAGTCTTGTCTGTCTAGTCTTGTCTGTCTAGTCTTGTCTGTCTAGTCTTGTCTGTCTAGTCTTGTCTGTCTAGTCTTGTCTGTCTAGTCTTGTCTGTCTAGTCTTGTCTGTCTAGTCTTGTCTGTCTAGTCTTGTCTGTCTAGTCTTGTCTGTCTAGTCTTGTCTGTCTAGTCTTGTCTGTCTAGTCTTGTCTGTCTAGTCTTGTCTGTCTAGTCTTGTCTGTCTAGTCTTGTCTGTCTAGTCTTGTCTGTCTAGTCTTGTCTGTCTAGTCTTGTCTGTCTAGTCTTGTCTGTCTAGTCTTGTGTCTAGTCTGTCTGTCTAGTCTTGTCTGTCTAGTCTTGTCTGTCTAGTCTTGTCTGTCTAGTCTTGTCTGTCTAGTCTTGTCTGTCTAGTCTTGTCTGTCTAGTCTTGTCTGTCTAGTCTTGTCTGTCTAGTCTTGTCTGTCTAGTCTTGTCTGTCTAGTCTTGTCTGTCTAGTCTTGTCCTGTCTAGTCTTGTCTGTCTAGTCTTGTCTGTCTAGTCTTGTCTGTCTAGTCTTTCTGTCTAGTCTTGTCTGTCTAGTCTTGTCTGTCTGTCTTGTCTGTTAGTCTTGTCTGTCTAGTCTTGTCTGTCTAGTCTTGTCTGTCTAGTCTTGTCTGTCTAGTCTTGTCTGTCTAGTCTGTCTGTCTAGTCTTGTCTGTCTAGTCTTGTCTGTCTAGTCTTGTCTGTCTACTCTTGTCTGTCTAGTCTTGTCTGTCTAGTCTTGTCTGTCTAGTCTTGTCTGTCTAGTCTTGTCTGTCTAGTCTTGTCTGTCTAGTCGTGTCTGTCTAGTCTTGTCTGTCTAGTCTTGTCTGTCTAGTCTTGTCTGTCTAGTCTTGTCTGTCTAGTCTTGTCTGTCTAGTCTTGTCTGTATAGTCTTGTCTGTCTAGTCTTGTCTGTCTAGTCTTGTCTGTCTAGTCTTGTCTGTCTAGTCTTGTCTGTCTAGTCTTGTCTGTCTAGTCTTGTCTGTCTAGTCTTGTCTGTCTAGTCTTGTCTGTCTAGTCTTGTCTGTCTAGTCTTGTCTGTCTAGTCTTGTCTGTCTAGTCTTGTCTGTCTAGTCTTGTCTGTCTAGTCTTGTCTGTCTAGTCTTGTCTGTCTAGTCTTGTCTGTCTAGTCTTGTCTGTCTAGTCTTGTCTGTCTAGTCTTGTCTGTCTAGTCTTGTCTGTCTAGTCTTGTCTGTCTAGTCTTGTCTGTCTAGTCTTGTCTGTCTAGTCTTGTCTGTCTAGTCTTGTCTGTCTAGTCTTGTCTGTCTAGTCTTGTCTGTCTAGTCTTGTCTGTCTAGTCTTGTCTGTCTAGTCTTGTCTGTCTAGTCTTGTCTGTCTAGTCTTGTCTGTCTAGTCTTGTCTGTCTAGTCTTGTCTGTCTAGTCTTGTCTGTCTAGTCTTGTCTGTCTAGTCTTGTCTGTCTAGTCTTGTCTGTCTAGTCTTGTCTGTCTAGTCTTGTCTGTCTAGTCTTGTCTGTCTAGTCTTTCCTGTCTAATCTTGTCTGTCCAGTCTTCTCTGTCTAATCTTGTCTCTTTAGTCTTGTCTGTCTTGTCTTCTCGGCCCAGGTTTGTATGTCTAGTCTTGTCTGTCTAGTCTAGGCTGTCTAGTCTTGTCTCTCTAGTCTTGTCTGACTAGTCTTGTATGTCTAGTCAAATTCAAATTCAAATAGTCTTGTCTGTCTAATCTTGTTTGTCTAGTCTTGTCTGTCTAGTTTCATTTGTCTAGCATTCTCTATCTAGCCTTTTCTCTGTAGTTTTGTCGGTCTAGTCCTGACTTTCCAGTCTTATCTGTCTAGTCTTGTCGGGTTCATTTTAATCCAGAGCAACTCAGTCCATTCCTGTACAAAATGGTTCACTCCATCTAGTCACTATAATCCATGGTACAGGAGTATGTCAAGTTGAGTCCGTCTAATTTGATCCAATCTAGTTAGATGTAGTTGTTAGCTATTAAATTAGATACCTCATATTCCAATTCTAACTATATTTATTTCAACAAAATTCAGTAATTATCCGTTTAGTGTTGTAATTACATCTATTAAATAATCCCGATATGCTAATGTTCTAGTACTAGATACTATTATTTATTAGCTTAGAATTAGCAGGTGTATTATATTAATTAATAATTAGGATATTAAATAATGTTGGATCAACTTGAACGTATATTAAGAAACTAAAAACAAACTTTTTTATTGGTATTTGTAAAGTTCTTTCAAGTATTCGGTGCCGTAATTTAATCAGAAAACGAGATTTTAAAAATTCAGTGGATCTAACTGGCCGGTATCGGCTTTCACAACTTTTATCCCAGCTACCTGCCCCTTATAGAAAAATAAGACTCGAAGACTCTCCCCCAGCGAAAACTTTCTACTAACTCGCCATTTTCCTTAATCGCCCCACAATTCCTCTGCAACGCTCCATTCCGCACAGAATACTTTTATTTTACTTCTCTCCAATCTTACCTTTTTAATTTCCGCTTCTATATTAATCCTTGATTTCTTCTAAGATTATAATTCTTCTTAAATAAAAAATTAAACGATTGGAAACTCATATTCTTAATTAAATATATTAAAACTAAATTCCAAGCGTCCAAAGCTTCTACACAGACAAGACTAGAAGATAAGACTAGACAGTGAAGACTGGACAGACAAGATTAGACAGACAAGACTAGACAGACAAGACTAGACAGACACGACTAGACAGACAAGACTGGACAGACAAGACTAGACAGACAAGACTAGACAGACAAGACTATACAGAAAAGACTAGACAGACAAGACTAGACAGACAAGACTAGAGAGACAAGACTAGACAGACAAAACTAGACAGACAAGTCTAGACAGACAAGACTAGACAGACAAGACTAGACAGACAAGACTAGACAGACAAGACCAGACAGACAAGACCAGACAGACAAGACTAGACAGACAAGACTAGACAGACAAGACTAGACAGACAAGACTAGACAGACAAGACTAGACAGACAAGACTAGACAGACAAGACTAGACAGACAAGACTAGACAGACAAGACTAGACAGACAAGACTAGACAGACAAGACTAGACAGACAAGACTAGACAGACAAGACTAGACAGACAAGACTAGACAGACAAGACTAGACAGACAAGACTAGACAGACAAGACTAGACAGACAAGACTAGACAGACAAGACTAGACAGACAAGACTAGACAGACAAGACTAGACAGACAAGACTAGACAGACAAGACTAGACAGACAAGACTAGACAGACAAGACTAGACAGACAAAACTAGACAGACAAGACTAGACAGACAAGACTAGACAGACAAGACTAGACAGACAAGACTAGACAGACAAGACTAGACAGACAAGACTAGACAGACAAGACTAGACAGACAAGACTAGACAGACAAGACTAGACAGACAAGACTAGACAGACAAGACTAGACAGACAAGACTAGACAGACAAGACTAGACAGACAAGACTAGACAGACAAGACTAGACAGACAAGACTAGACAGACAAGACTAGACAGACAAGACTAGACAGACAAGACTAGACAGACAAGACTAGACAGACAAGACTAGACAGACAAGACTAGACAGACAAGACTAGACAGACAAGACTAGACAGACAAGACTAGACAGACAAGACTAGACAGACAAGACTAGACAGACAAGACTAGACAGACAAGACTAGACAGACAAGACTAGACAGACAAGACTAGACAGACAAGACTAGACAGACAAGACTAGACAGACAAGACTAGACAGACAAGACTAGACAGACAAGACTAGGCAGACAAGACTAGACAGACAAGACTAGACGGACAAAACTAGGCAGGCAACATACGGAGATCGCTGAATTTATCGAGGTGGGCCACCCGCATGGTCTGCTCGATGCCCAGACTTAAACCCTTATAATTCTTACTCTAATATTCTTGAAAGATTTAAATTGTTTTGTGCTTTGGAAACATAGCGATTAAGCCCTGGAAATATTCCACGCTACCCACTTTGCATACCACCAAATTAACATAATTTCCCTTGAATGCATATATTGTGGATACCGTTTAGTATATGCAACGAACTAATTGCAGCATTTCCCTTAAACTTACTAAATTTCGCAATAGTTTAATGATAAGGCATTTCAAGGCCTAATAAGTAATCGCTGTTAGATTGAGTATTCGCTCGCATTATTGTCACGTAAAGGTCACTGCTAAAGACTTTATAAACTATTTCCAATTTGAAAACTATCCGACTGTTTGAACCAATTCGTGCAATTAGAAGATCCCCTAGATCCAATTCCGAAGTTCTATTACGCTCAATAATCAAACGACTGGATAACATCCGAGGTCCCACTTCGTTTAACACAATAAGATCCCGAATGAATTTCAATTGAAATGCAAACGCGTTTAACAAAACCCACAATTGGGAAGTTTTCAATATAAAATTGTCATATTTATTTATTTAAATAGCATACGCCTCAACCTGTTGTTTTGTGTTATTTGCATTTTAAACCAATATTGTAAAAAGATAAAATTATTAAAGGATACAATAATAGACATATAAATATAAGTTATGATAATATCCTGTATCACAACTTATATTAGATTATAATGACTACACATTTGAGTGTCAAAAATAATTAAATTTTGTAAAATTATAATGAATTGATAAGATCTGAATAATTGTGGAATGGTTATGCAGTAGTGTAACATGTAAAATACCGCAGTGCAGGGTCGTTAATGACTAGAAACCCGCTCGTAAATGAGGTTCTAAAACTTCAGAAAGGTTTAATATTTAAAAAAAAAGAGCGGAATGTATAAAAGATTTAAAATCAGTATAGCTCCCTTCTTGAACACAAAAACTTAATTTGAATTCAATAAATTGTCTATAAGACTATACCAAGAAATTAATAAGAAAATCTAGGATTCGTTAATACTTGTCTGAAGGATACATAGTTAGGAATTATTAAATAATATGTATAGTAATAATCAATTTATATTCCAAATTTTTCATTTTTTTAAACACTTCACACATTATTATGAGTTCTAATTTATGAAATTGAAGCGAATCAATTGAACAAATACACACTTATATATTCATCTAAAATTATATTGTATTAGTCTGGTTAGTATGTCGGGTCCTATATATCTAGTATTATTTGTCTAGTAATCCAATGTGTTCTGTCTAGTTTAGTTCTGTCTAGACAAGACAAAATATTAAGCTAGGTCTCAAAAACTATCTATACTAGGTTTATATTAATTGATCTAAACTAAATCTGTAGAGCTAAACTAGATCTCAAGAACTAGAATTATAACAAAGCAGACTAAATTCACAAAATTGTGTAGAAAAGATAACAGCGTAGGGAAGATGACAGTGTAGAAAAGATAACAGTGTAGAAAAAGAGACATTCAAGTGGTTCGAGTTCCGCGACTCAGTTTTTCCTTGCATTCTCAGGCCGCGTCCCTGGCACATCTTTCGACATTTGGCGGAGAAGTATGCAACCGCCCGTTCGTCCGATGCAGCGGAAAGAACTTACCTTCATCACCTAACCGGGACTGGGACTTACCTTCATCCAGTGGTGTATTGGTGGGGGAACGTGCCGGAACGACGTTCCGGCACCTTTTTTCAGAAACGGAACGCGTTCCGGTACTTCTTCTGGTAGTCATTTTCTTAAATTTAAATGAAAACTATATTTTAAATTGGCGAGTTTGTAAAAACAGCGAGTTTGAAATTAAAACTGGAGGGAGACATGGAGATGGACTTTCCCCACTTCTATTTAACTGTGTCCTTGAAAAGGTTATGAGAGAATGGCGCAAGGAACTGAACAATTTGGGTGCTCAGAGTGATAACTACCTGGGACGTAAGAACGATGGGCTGGTTGTAGATCGCCTGGCATTTGCAGATGACATGGCACTGTTTGCTGATTCTCTTGACATAGCAACTATGCAGATAAACTGCCTCAGAGAACAGGCTGCCAAAGTGGGTCTTCGAGTGTCGCTGGAGAAAACAGAATTCTTCACCAACATCAGAGAAGGAAACAGAGAGATGTTACTAGAACAGGGAAACATCAAGAGGACTGAGAAACTTAAGTATCTCGGCGGATTGATTGAACCCAACTTATCAGAAAGAGCATCATTATCCAAGAGAGTCAACAAGTTAGAACTAGCCTATCGACTGACTAAGAACACTTACAATAAGAAATGCCTGTCACGCAACCTGAAACTTAAGCACTACACATCAGTCTTACGACCAGAAGCCCTGCATGCCATGGAGTGTCTTTCCTTGAAACGAAGAGGTCTAGTAGAGAAATTAGAAATCAGAGAGAGGAGAATCCTCCGGAAGATCCTAGGCCCGCTAAAAGGAGATAGGAAATATAACTTTGAGCACTACGAACATATTGAAATGCTCTCTAACTGTGCAAGGAAAAGAACGGTAGCTTTCTATGGCCACGTTGCAAGATTTCCTCCAAACCGACTAACCAACCGTCTGTTCACCTTCTGGGAAAACAAGAAGGTTTGTACCACTTGGTTGACAGAAACCGAGAAGGATATTAAAGAACTGGGAATAACAGATCTCCACAACAGACAGTCTGTGAAACGCACCCTGAAGGAAGTCCGTCGATTTCAGGAAAACCCCATAGGAAAGGTACCCCCTGGACAGAAGAGAGAAAGGAGTTGCACCGGCAGAAGATGCGACAATACTGGGCAAAGGTCAAAGCGCAACAGTTGAACAAGCGTGGTCCAAAGTAGGCCTATTCGAAAGAAGAAAAAGAGAATTTATCTTGCTTATTGTATCTTGTTTCCTTTTCCCTTTTGAATCAAATAAACATCATGTGTTCTGTGTTGGCTATACTACATACCATACTACTAAACTATAAACTTCAACAATAGTGCGATTGCGCAAATCTGCGGTAGTTCGAATCCCGTCAATTACTATTTACAAATAATTACAGTAACCATTTAGTCTGTGCCAGCAACGTTGTTGTTTAGATTGTGTTATTGTGTATAACGCCAACGCTGTTTTGGTAGTTTGTGGTTTCCATTTCCATTGTAAATTATAAGGTAGTTTAATTATTTTTTAATGGATTAAATATAATGCATATAGATTTTTATTGTTGCAGTAATATTTCGAAAAATGTACAATAATTTTTTTTATACTAAAAATTTAAAATAAGCGAAAAATCTAAACAACCCACTTTGGACACTTTCTTTGGAAAAAAACTTAAAACGCAACAAGAAGAAAATGTGCTGGAAACTAAGGAAAACATATGGATATTCCATCAACTTCAACAGAAAATGTTCAAGAAGAAGCAGAATCCTCATTAATAAATTGGCCCAGTATTTGGACTGTAGATATGTGGTTCGAAAAGAAAAAAAATTATGCTTAGCTAAAATGCGATTCGGAAAAATTAATGTGAGTTGTTCAACTATTCAAAATTTAGGACCTTTAAAGACGCCGGGTGTAAGCATCTCAAAAGAATGGAGGCACCCAGATATCAGGTTATGGAAAGGACTAAGCCGCACAACAAACTTCCTTGCAAAAAAACAATTACATACATTGTAAAAGCTTTTCACAAACAACAGCTGAGAGAATCTTAAAAGAAGCAGACAAGCAAAAGCTTGACATTATATTAGATCAGTTGAAAGATTCTGAAATTTGTAGCACCAGTAAGGTTTTTAATGCTTTAAATCTGCTTATTATATTGCAGTATTACTGCAATATACTGCTTATTATATTGCTAAACATGATCGTCCATATTCTGATCATTTTGGTTTATTGAAACTTCAAGAAATGTATGGATCTACTATAGCTCACGGATTACCATCTATACTTAGTGCACAGAAATAATTGATCATATAGGAATTCGAATGAAATCCAAAATTTGTCAACAAATAGTAGAAGTTAAAGGAAACTCATCTATTATCATAGATGAATACCACTACCACTTTAAGCAAAAATTCTGGTCTTTATTTGGCATTTATTTAAAATGCGAAACCAATAAAATGAAAAATCCTCATTCCTTGTTTCTTTATTTAATTTAATTGCAGGATCAAACACCTAACACCATAACAGAGGTTCTCTTAATATGTTTGAAAAAAAATGGCTTTGATGATAATTATTTAAAACATCATTTAATTTCAATTACAAGCGACGGGGCCAGTGTTATGTTAGGAAGAAAATCTAATCGAGTAGGAACAAAACTAACACAGAAATATCCGAATGTAATTACATGACATTGTCTAAACCATAGGCTCGAATTGTCGGTAGGAGATGCTATTTCTGAGGTTAATGCGATCACCATTTTCAAATATTTATGGACAAGTTATACTCCTTATATAGTCAATCTCCGAAAAATCGAAGAGAAATTGAAACATGTGCAACTACTTTCGGTGTAGAAATTAAACGTATTGGAAGTATATTTAACTTCAGATGGGTGGCCAGCTCCTTTAGGACTGTATCAGCAGTTTGGCAGAATTGGTTATCTTTATGTCATCATTTCGAAAATGCGAGTAAAGACAACAACCGCACTAAAACGGAACAATCCATGTTCAATGGATTATATAATCGAAACAGTTTATTCGAGATTTTGGCCTTAATGTATGATATTCTATTTGAGCTATCTATTCTATCAGAAGCATTGCAAAAATAGAAACTTCAATTCAAAGTATATGCAGACAAATTCGCTACTCGCACAATCATTTATTTAGAATATTTAAAAGATCATCAAAAAAGAAAGAAGTCGTTGGAAGCAGTTTCTGCTTGTGAAATAATGCAATTATCTTCATTTTCGTTGACGGACAATAAAATGGCAAAATTGATTCACAGAAATCAATTCTTAATTCAGACAGAGTTTTGACTTCCGACTGTTCCGACATTGTTAAAGAATTGCGAATTCTTGAACCAACCGAATGGCCATCTGAAATTAATATGGAATTTGGAGCAAAAGAAGTAGAATCTCTGTGCCAACGACTTAATTTACCTTTGGGGTAAATATTAAATGCCTTTAGAGATTACTTGGCTTGTGGTGGTCGTAAAATTTCAGACGATTTGAAAAAATATTCTAAAATTACAGCTTGCAGTTCTTCAGAATGCGAGCGTGGTTTCAGCAGCATGAATTTGATTAGAATGGAAAGAAGATAACGCATTTGACTTGATCATGTTGCAAATTTATCGTTTCTTAAACTTCTTGGACCACCCTTGGAATTTTGGAATCCAATTTTATACGTAAAAACCCGGTTGTGTTCTCATCGATCCGCTACTGACCAGCAAACTAAAAGAGCAGGGGCAAATTATGAAATTGTGTGTGATCCTATTTGGAAGTATAAGTGTACTACATAAAAATAATATCTTTGAGATTCATATTTTTATCTTTTTTCGAATTTCTTATTTGTGTGTTTGTTAATATTTTGGTTCGTATTTTGGTTCGTTAATATTTTAGTTTCGTAAGAATAAAAAAAAAAATCAAGGAAAACAAAAGTTTTATTTTTTTTCTCTCGCGGAGTATTTTTTTTCTCTCACCATGCGTTCCGGTACTTCTTATTTTACCAATACACCACTACCTTCATCAACAAGTTTCTAGCTGGATGATGCAGCAAGACAGTTATTGGCCCTATCCCACACTCCCAACATCAGCCAATAAGGCTGAAGTTGTAGACCGGTGATTATGCCGCAGAAGGTCCCATTTAAAAGGCGGTTTAACCTAAGTAAGGCCAACTGGAACAAATTCACAGAAGAGGTTAACAAAGGAATTGGAGACCTCCACCGAACCCAGAATATTATGAAAACTTCATCTCTGTAAATAGTTTTTTTTTTTAAATTAAACAACTTATGTGATTTGTTTCACTTGATCTTTTATTGATTACTATAGTTTCACCAACACAGTGGCATCTTCAGATCTAATACAAACATTAAACAATTACATAGATTTATATGATTTTAACATGGGGTTTGCCATATTTTTAAGAGTGGAGATTGGTGGAGAAATTCGGTCCGTTCGTTGAGACAGTTATTATAACTGTTGTTGATGGTTGTTGACCGATTTATAAGAATTCCAGTAGGTCCATTACCACTCTTAAAAATATGGCAAACCACATGTTAAAATCATATAAATCTATGTAATTGTTTAATGTTTGTATTAGATCTGAAGAAGCCACTGTGTTGGTGAAAATATAGTAATCAATAAAAGATCAAGTGAAACCAATCACACAAGTTGTTTTATTTTAAAAAATTTTTATTTAAAATGTCATCTCGGTAATTAAAAAGCCAGCTGCGCGCAATATGGTTTGGATTTTCCAGTAGATTGTAGAACGATCTTCTGCTTTTTCGCACCAACAATTAGACGTCGCAGAATCGCGTCGCGACACCGCGTTATAACTGTTAATCTGCACAGACAGAAATTTGAACGTCGATTTAGAGCAACAGGATATCCTGTTTTAAACATTCCAATATAACCGCCACGTGGACGTTACTGGGCATATCGACTCGAAACTACATTCGTTCAATTCCCAACGGATGCCTGCGTCTTTTTTGCATTTGAGGAGCAACTTTGTTGCTCGGATCGATTTTTTTCTTGTATTCTCTGGCCGCGTCCCCGACACGCCTTGCGACATTTGGCGGACAAGTATGCGACCGCCGCGTCCCCATCAAGCCGACATGTATGAGAACTTTAGCTTGTGGAGATGTCCCCCACCACCTCGCAGCCGAATCGTACTTTTACGGTACGAGGCAATGCCGCTCGCCGTTACACGTATTTTAGTACCCCTCGCGGCTTCCTGAGCGGTCGCCTTCACCCGGCGCGTCCGAAATGCCGAGATAAAATCTGCAACCGCGTCTTTGGCCGCCAATTTGCGAGTTCGAGAATCATCAGAAAAAATTTTAGTGAGCAATGCGCAGAATAGATGCGGCAATTTGAAAAACCGCATATCAGTCGAGCCCCCCGTTCCGGAAATTTCACCATAAATGTGAATGGTGCACTCACTGTAAAAGTGCACCCCCGAGTTTGCCGCTTTCTGCGTTTAAGATGCGGACTTTCGATTATTCAACGCAATTCCGTAGAATAAACTTTTATCACTGCGGCAGTGTATCTTGTCGGGCACCGCGGCACTGAGTTATAGTCGACCGAAGACTTCGACAAATTTCGACTCTTTTTTAACGCCCGCAAACCACAAAGACGCTTTCAGAAAGAAAGACGATTCAGAAAACTGACACCTTCACCGTGTAGCCCAATCTTTTTTCTAGCTGGGGTGCGAGTTCGGTTAAGTCTCGAAGAAGCGATTTTTTCAAAAAACCTCTAAAAAAAACAAAAATAGAGATTGAAATTTTTTACCGGGTTTATAAAGGAATTTTAAAAACGTTCTTCCCAAGAACAAAATATACCGAAGAGTTCCTTATTTTTTTTTGCCGATTCTGTCGATTCACATTTAGCGAAACGTTCAAGTTTTTTAAGCTATTTTTGAAAATTAAGGTTTCGCCGAGAAACTGAAAAACAACTGTCAACTTTCATTTCAGTCAATTTTTCTCAAAACCAAAACAAACACCAGTTTGTCGATAAAATCGATATTTCCTCATCTTTTCGAGACTTCATAATTTCCTGAAAATTTCGCGTTCTTCCCGTCCGCCGTTTGGGATCTGTGAGTCTAATCAGCAACCTTTAACCAATTTTTCCCATAAGAACGCTTGTAAATTTCCAAGATCCGGTAGTCACATACTCGACGCACACGCAGACGAGTATGCGTCTACCGGAAATTTACAAGCGTTCTTATGGGAAAAAGTAGTTATAGGTTAGGTTATAGTGGTTATAGGCCGTTTCGACTCACAGATCCTATAAGGCGCACCGGAACAACGCGAAATTTGCAGGAAATCTTAATAAGTTGGCAGAATGTCTCAAAGTTCGCCGAAACCTCAAGAATGCGGTTCTCTTCGGAGCTAACCTTCAACATCAACGCGGAATCCACGAGGAAACAAATGAACATATATTTATATATATATATATATATATATATATATATATATATATATATATATATATATATATATATATATATATATATATATGCAATTTGTGAATGTTTATTGTTTAGTTTTAATCATGTCGCTGTGGATGCTGGAGCATCGTGTTTTCGTGTATGACAGTTTAGTGATGAGCGGTGAATCAATCACGGAAGTTCAAAGTCTTTTTCGCCGAATGTTTACCGTTCCTCGTCATGGAGATATTCCGAGCCGGAACACCATTTTGCGATGGGTTTAGGCCCTTAATTACGGAGGCAGTTTCATGAAAAAGAAGCCACCTGAACCACGTTGCACAGTTCGAACTCCGGAGAACGTGTATGGCACGCTATGTTACGTAGCCCAAGGCAATCAGCTCGTCGGCATTCTGCAACACCACGAATATCCAACACTTCAGTACGGCAAAGTTTCCACTAAGATTTACATTTTCACCCCTATAAAATGGCAGTTGTGCACCAGTTGAAGGAAGCCGACAATCCACAACGTGCAGCTTTTGCTGAAGCGATGCTCCAACTTTTGAAAGATGAGCCTAAAGCGATTATGGTAATGAGCGACGCGGCTCATTTTCATCTTAATGGTGTTGTAAATCGCCGAAACTTCCGACACTGGGCAAAAACGAACAACTTTAGGGCATTCTCTGATAATATAGAATCCATCCCGGTGGCAGCTAGATTGCAAAAAGCACTAGTAAAGTATAGAGTAGACAAGACTGCCAATTTGAAGAGACCGGATGGGAGCTATACGGAGGACAAAAAGCTTTTTCTAGATTGAGCTATGCGTTGATGAGTCAGGGAGTTACAGAGAGATTCTATTCGGCGATGACAAAGTTTTTCTATTACACTACGAGGTGTGAGTTGGAATGATTGAAATGTCCTCCTGGAAGAGCATTGCATTTTTGTTGTAAGCCCTTTATACTCTTGTTTTCTCAGCAAAAAGAATTCTTGTCTGCACAGGGTTTAGGATATCATCTTGAAAATCGAACTGAAATAAGAACGACAACAAACTCTCCCTTGGGCAATTTTCCGTCCTAGTTAAATAACACTCAACTCGGTTTCAATTTCAAATATTATTTTCATTTAAAAAAGTACGGATGTGTATAATATAATGAGAGAGAAAGAATATATTGTATACTTTATGCATTATACAAAGGGCTATCGACCACAAGGTCTTTCTGCCCGTATAATGAGATTATAGTAAAAGTTTTCATCGAAGTAATTTTATAAGAATTGACTAAAGTAATTGTTTAGTTAACTAATACAAGCAAGTTAAATACAATCTAATAACTAATTATTGAAGTTATCAATAAGTAGTTTAAAAAAGTTCAAATTCATGTGCAAAGGCACGATATTAATATTTATTAGTATTTAATTACTATAGCTTTGGATTCTTCCAATGTGGTTCAGAAAATCTAGAAGATTGAGATTTTTTAAACTTAACTATTTTTTATCGAACATCTTTCGAAATTATTTTAAAATTTTAGTTTAATTATCGGATTTCAATTTTTCTTTTCAAATAATGCGCAATAATCCAAGTTAAATATATCTAAAGCGTTGTTAATGAATAGCCAATCAAGGCCGTGTACTTATAGGGATCTGAATTTTACTTGGTCTAACAAATCGGATTTGGTCGCAAGCTTAGTTTTCCACAATGACAAATGTTTGGGGATTTGCGGGATCGGATTTGCGTTATTGAAATCGTTTTTATTTTCGACTTTACAGGATAATCCAGAAAACAACATTAATCTGGCATTCAATGCTCCATTTGAAATAAAATTCCTGACAATTAATCTTCTGGAAATTTAAAACAGTAATTCTCAACCGATAATCCATCCAGCAACATCAAAAATATTCTGTAATTATTTATTTTAGGCCGCTTAAACCCTCCGAAATACGGCCATAGAAAAACACTGTGATAAAATACCAGGATCCTTCACCAATTTGTAAATCTAAATAAATTGGTGGATGATCCAGGTTTATATTTGTCTACTAAAGGGGCTCATGCACGGTCAATATAATTGCTTCAATATCGCATTGATCATCTGAGGGGAATACTAACTCAATTAAATTTGATTTTTATTGAAATTCCTTCAATGCAGTGTAAATAATTATTATCCGTGAGAGAGGTAAGTTGACAATATTTTCATTAATCAGCCAATTAGCGGTATCGGTAGAAACTTTTGGGAAGAATATTTACAAATCTTAATCATCTCTTATTAGTGGAGAAACCAATGTAAGTAAACTGCCATAGAGTTTTTCATCCATTATCAGCAAATTGCCCGAATTGTATGGAATATCACTTAGCTCTCGTAGTAGTCTCCTGCATTCATGACGATTTTGCGCTGGAATGCGCCACTTCTTTAAATTCCAACCACTTCTTTATCCACACTTTTTGGTCTTTTTTTTAAATGCCATAGCCAAAGCAAATTAAGTAGATATATGATAGAACCATGAATATGGTAGACCAGATAACTTGTGCGGGGAAATATCCTTAAATAAGCTACGACTCACGCCCCAAGCTAAGAACTCCAAAACTCCAAAGTTACTTATGGGAGGAGTCGTATAGTAGGAACATTCCGTATTGGAGTACAGGAGATGAACTTATCCCCACAGTATATTAGTGGGAAGATATAAATACCTTAACCCACTCTAGTTTATTAGTTATTAAGTAATGTTAAGAAGTTAGGCGATTAGTTTTAACCCTTTGCACTCGTGTTTATATTTGTAGAAGGTTGCCGTCAACTAGGATTTTTTTTTTAGTTTAGCAATATAAGGTTTTTAGTATGCGAACTTAAGACACCTAAAGTATTACGATTTCACCGGCAAGAAGTTCCGAGATGAGATCGCCAAACTCTCCGCAATTCTCAAAGTGCATTCGCATGGGTCTGGATGCGAATGCACTTTGAGGTGCCGTCACCTTCGAATCTTGCAGCAAACTCATCCAGAAACACTTCAAGCCTTCTTATTCGCCAGTGGTGTATAAAGAGGCGGACTTGGGTTTGAATCCAGAGGCGTTCGTTGAGCTAGCGAAACTGCTGCGACTGCTGTACATCCAATATTTGCGCGACTTGCAGACCAAGGTGAATGAGTGCATCGTGACCATCGTCAATAGCATTACAGCAAGCCCCAAGACCGACACCAAACTAGGCAAAGTAAGTTAAATAAATTTGACAATCACTTCAATATTACGTCAAATATTACTCAACAATGACTTGCAAGCGAGAGCCATTCAGACCATCACGGACCACCTCAAGACCGACATCTGATTGGAGAAAGTTGGCAAATATTCACTTGTCAAACATAATATGATATTGACACTTTACTTTAGGATTACGTTAATGATTTGTTTAACATTAATTTGATTATTAAATCTCAATCTCAAATCTCAGTTTGTCTAGACTACTCTAGACAGACAATACTAGGCAGACACGTTTAGACAGACAATACTAGACAGACACGTCTAGACAAACAAGACTAGACAGACAATATTATATAGACAAGGCTGGTCTTCTTCAAAGTAATAGTTTAAGAATAAACGGTGTACCAAAACTAGTGGTAAATTTGTTTTGTGACATTTGACGTCTGAAAACTATATAAATTGCCTAATAACTGGATGTTCGAAATATGTCATTATTTAAAATATTAACGTCACAGTAACAGTTTCAAAAAGCTACATTGAAATTATTTGCAAATTGGTTTTTCAACGACTGTGTTAGAACTATCAAACTGACATTATCATGTTTGACATTTCTGAAAACTAGATGAAATTTGTAATAACTGGACGTTTGAAATCTCCCATTATAGTAAATATTAACGTCACAGTAAAAGTTGCAAAAATATCCATAGTCAAATTACTTGTAAATTTATTTTTGGACAATTCTGTTAGAACTGTGAAACTGTGACATAATAATATTTGACTTTTCTGAAAACTAGATGAAATGAATAATAACTAAATGTATGAAATCTGTTATTATGTCGAATATTAATTTCGCAGTAACAGTTTTAAAAAAGCCACAGTTAAATTATTTGCAAATTATTTTTTTAACTATTATGTTAGAACTGTCAAACTGGCATTATCATATTTGACATTTCTGAAAACTAGATGAAAGGCGTAATAACTAGATTTATGAAATCTGGCATTTTGTCAAATATTAACGTCAGAGTAACAGTTTCAAAAATAGCTACAGGGAAATTATTTGCAAGTTTGTTTTTTAACAATTGTGTTAGAACAGTCAAACTGACATTTTCACATTTCTGAAAACTAGATGAAATGTCTAATAACTAGATGTATGAAATCTGTCATTATGTCAAATATTAACATCACAGTAATAGTACCAATAAAGGTCGCAGTGAAATTTTTTGCAAACATTTGTTCACAATTCTGTTATTTTACATATTTTACATTAGAAATTTTCAAAAAAACCCGTAATCCCTCAGTTAATCTCCTAAACGAGCAAACTGACCTAATCTTTTCCCAACTTTTTAATCTCACCCAATCTCAAACAGATAAGTCCTCATCTTCGGACAAACACCGCCCCCCACCCCACCAAAACTATAAGGGTATATATTCAACATTATCAATTTGTTAAGTCACTTGAAAATGACCGTCAAACGTCGAAACTCGAGTCGTGATATGTGTAGAAATTTATATAACTGTGAATAATAAGTTATATAACTTTTTTACATAATATAAGTGTGGTAAAAAACAAAGTGAATTTTTCAATTCAATGTAAGTATGGATTACCACGTAGTAACTGTCGCAACCATCCTATTCATGACATTATCATATTTGAAATTTCTGACAAATAGATGAAATGGCTAATAACTTGTCGTATGAAACCTGCCATTATGACAAGTATTAACGTAATGGTAACAGTTTAAAAAAAGAGTCGCATTGAAATTATTTACAAATTTGTTTTTTGACAACTGTGTTAGAACTGTCAATCTGACATTAACACATTTAAGATTTCTGAAAACTTATGAAATGTCTAATATTTTTATGCTTGAAACATGTCATTATATCAAATATTAACGTCACAGTAACAGTTTAAAAAAGGTCGCAGTGGAATTATTTACAAATATGTTTTTTGACAATTGTTTTAGAACAGTCAAACTGACATATTTGATATTTATAAAATTTAGATAAAAATAGTAACAAGATGTTTGAAATCTGTCATTATGTCAAATAGTAACGTCACAGTGACGTCAAACTAAATCCATATTTTCGACTAGACAGCCGAGACAAGACATATAAGGCCATACAAAGAAGACTAGACATACATGACTAGGCAGACAAGACTTGACCGACAAGACTAGACAGACAAGACTAGACTAGACTAGATTTTTTTGTATTAAAGTATAAGTTATATTATAAATATTATACAAAAAAAACCTTATCAGTGGGAAAATAAATAAAACATCTAATGCAGGCACATATTTAATTTTTTCTTTACTAAATAATTAAGTTATCAAAACAAAAATAACATAACAACATAAAAATTATACCAAATATCAAAATTTGCATTTGGGGTGGAATATTTTACAGGCGCATTCACCATAGCATATCCTCTATTATCTTGTCCAGAAACACATATTGCTAAACACTCAAATTACAAATTCAAACAAAATTTATATTTTATATTTGTATTTTCTATTCTTCTAAAGTTTGTAGCGTTCAAAGCAGTCACCAATATGAAGACCTGGCTTGCGATGGCATGTGTTGCAAATATATGCAGTCTCGCGTCGTCCACCTTGCACTTTTCTGTTAGAGCACACCAAACAATCTTTTTTTTTTGCCGTTATTTTTCGTTAAAATATGCAACTTTCCATTAAGTCTTTCTTCTTTATCCGTGGTGGATGGTCTACCAGCAATTTTTGTACCTTCTCGATAATTTCCCGTGAGTTCATCAACTATCTCTCGAACAATTTCTTGATGCGTAATCGGGCGTTTGTTTTGGCGGCGTTGCGACATTTTGTATAATAAATGACTATTTACGCTGGCTGCTTCAAGGCCCCAAAAAAATAATTTTCTGCACCATTTTAGGGATTTTCTTAAAAAACAGTAGGAAGCTGAGTAGGAATCGGCCGGGTCTACGCCTCCCATATATTTATTGTAATTAACAATTTTAGTTGGCTTGTTAATTTCTTGCATATTGCCTCCACGTAATCTTCTATTTATAGACTGAGTACCAGAAACGTCCCAGGTACTCAGTGCGGTCACCACTCTTTTATCTTTCCACGCCAACAGCAGTATATTTTCTGATCGACATGCAAATATTTGATTGTCTCCAAACGTGGATTTCTTTATGGTATCTGGGATAAATTTTCTGTTGGACTGAATTTTGCCCGTCAAGTGCATTTTTAGCAACACTTTTGCTAAAGGCAAGCTTGTATAATACCTATCCGTATAAATATGGTATCCCCTACTGCCTCGATTGTTATCTAATAATTGTTGAGCCAATTGTAGAACAATTCTCGTGCTTACTGGAAGATCGGGTCGTATTCGATCTTCTAAGGTTAAGTTTAAGTTTAGCAAAATAGAATATATGTAGCCAGTATTTGCATCTGCAAGTACGTATATTCTTATTCCCCATTTTGTCGGATTGTACGTCAGAAAACTTATTTTTCCCTTGAAGCCGACCACAGATTCGTCCACTGATATTTCCCGCGATGGAACAAAATGTTCTTTAAATTTGACATCCATAAAAATGATATAATGGCTCACCTTCTGAGTGCGGCCTCTGAAACTTTGATCATTTGGGTCTGTCTCGTGAAGACGCAACATTCAAAATATTTGCATAAATCTTTCTCTTCGAAAAATACTTCCGAAAAAAGGAATTTTGGCATTGAAATTTTGAGACCAATATTCTTGTAAACTGCTCACAGTTATTGTGCCCATATTCAGGAGTAGGGGAAGATGATGCGTTCTGGAACCTCCTCACTCCTCGCCTCCCACCACTACCCCCACTACTAATTATTTATATTCGGAACGCGATTGATATTTAAACCTATGTTCTAAATTCATAGTCATATCAACAATTAAAACTGTATCCCTGCGATCAATCTGTAAAGGTTTTCGCAGCAAGGATAATCTTGGAAGCCATAAGGAAGTATGTGATAACAATAAAAAAATGTACTACAAATACACCGTTTGCAATTCAATTTTCACAAGGAAAGATAGCGACATATGAGAAAACATAATAATGGTGGGAAGAAGAGGAGTCTAGATCCTGAATATTCGCCCTATACCTGAAGCCGGTGAAGCCGGTCCAGCAGAACATCATCCAAGCTTGTGTCAGCTATAGAATTTATGGTTCAGGGATTGATGTAGATAGCTTTATTAGTAAATTGAACAGCCGTTGTACGAGAAGCCGCATTCTATCCATACACTTTACGTCCACTTTTCCGTCCACCGTCCACTTTTTTCGTCCACCGTCCACTTTTCGTACATTCCGTCCACTTTCCGTCCACTTTCCGTCCACTTTCCGTCCACTTTTTCCGTCCACCGTCCACTTTCCGTCCACCGCCCACTTTTTCCGTCCACCGTCCACCGTCCACTTTCCGTCCACTTTTTCCGTCCACCGTCCACTTTCCGTCCACTTTTTCCGTCCACCGTCTACTTTCCGTCCACTTTTTCCGTCCACCGTCCACTTTTTCCGTCCACCGTCCACTTCTTCCGTCCACTTTTCATCCATTTTAATCAGCTTTTAAACAGCTTTTTAACAGCTTTTAATCAGCTTTTTAATCAACTTTTAAACAGCTTTTTAATCAGCTTTTGAACAGCTTTTAAACAGCTTTTTCAAGTGGAAAGTGAATGCAGGTGGATGAAAAGTGGATGGAAAGTGGATGTAAAGTGGATGCAAGTGGATGTAAAGTGGATGCAAGTGGATGCAAGTGGATGGAAAGGTTATGTGTAGCGTGGGGTCACATAGACCTCACACAGACGGTGGACGGAAAGTGGACGGTGGACGGAAAAAGTGGACGGAAAGTGGACGGAATGTATGGAAAGTGGACGGTGGACGAAAAAAGTGGACGGTGGACGGAAAAGTGGACGTAAAGTGTATGGATAGAATGCGGCTTCTCGTACAACGGCTGTTCAATTTACTAATAAAGCTATCTACATCAATCCCTGAACCATCAATTCTATAGCTGACAAAAGCTTGGATGATGTTCTGCTGGACCGGCTTCACCGGCTTCAGGTTTAGGGCGAATATTCAAGATCTAGACTCCTCTTCTTCCCACCATTATTATGTTTTCTCATATGTCGCTATCTTTTCTTGTGAAAATTGAATTGCAAACGGTGTATTTGTAGTACATTTTTTTATTGTTATCACATACTTCCTTATGGCTTCCAAGATCATCCTTGCTGCGAAAACCTTAACAGATTGATCGCAGGGATACAGTTTTAATTGTTGATATGACTATGAATTTAGAGCATAGGTTTAAATATCAATCGCGTTCCGAATATAAATAATTAGTAGTGGGGGTAGTGGTGGGGGAGTAGTGGGGGTAGTGGTGGGGTAGTAGTGGAGGTAGTGGTGGGGGGCGAGGAGTGAGGAGGTTCCAGAACGCATCATCTTCCCCTACTTTCAGGATAACGCCTAGGAAGGCTATAAATTCTACTACAGTGACATCTACCCATGCATGCCTCGTAGATCGCTTGGCTATTCTTTTTTTGCCAATTTTATGTCTTGCGTATTTATTGGTTTCCCGAAGAATTGAGGCAATCAGCTTGGTTGTAAAAAAAAGTCTGAAGAAGTCTGCGGACTTTGAACAATTATCCGGAATTTGGGGCCCTTCAGCTTTTTCGCCGGCAGTAAAATCTATCCTATGAGGTGCATTGTCCATAAGGGTCATATCTTCCCAGGGACCATCTGTTCCCCTTCACTGTTGCTGGATCTGCTTGACGTAACTTGTAAAGGCACTACCCTCCCCTTACTAATTATTATATCGCTGTCACTACTGTCAGAACCAACTTCTGCTTCTTCCACCTCATTATTTTCTGTATCACTATTGTCTTTGTCAAAAGGATCGATATAAAACTCGTCGTCACTACTCACTAATTCATCTAGAACTTCACCTTGGCGTCGTATCGGCATTTTGAGTTTTATAAAAATTTGTAAAACACAAACGTTAATCACACGGCGATTACCAGAAATCTGATGAGAATTGTAACTCAAAGAAGAGAATATATACCCCATGAAGTGGAAATAATATAAATAATATAATCTGTGTTAAGACCCAACAATTATTTTGGTATAAGAATCATACTAATTGCATTTTTATGACTGATAATGGTTTTGGGTGCGTTTTGGATCGGTTTTATGATCACTACGTGTCTGAGATCTGTTTTTGAACATTAGTTTAATAATGTAAATTTAGGAATTGTAAGTAAGTATTTTAGATAAGTAAGCTGTAAAAGATAAACTATATTGACCAGACTCTGTGTTGAAAAAAAAATGTTGTCGAGCGTGGCGACTGTAAGACGACAAACGAGTGCAACGGTAAAATACACCATGCCGTCTATACCGCAACATACGAGTGCAAAGAGTTAATATTATATTTCTTTCAAAATATTTATTAAATTATTAAGTCCACTATGAGTGTTTATTTATCAACTCCTTGCCTTTCGTGTCCCAGCCTCCAGCAGTTACAAGATCCCGAGATAGGTAAAGCCCTCTCAGAGACCGAAGACTTGTTAGCCCCCATCACAACATTGGCAACAGCGGTGGTTCTCAGCCATCCCAACCACAACAATTTGGTAAATAATTTTAAAGAAATTATATTGACCTGTAAGCCCATTAATTTATTCACGAGTTTGATAATTAATATTTTTAACTATATTTAATATATAAGTCAAATTAAATCTAAAAGTTTAATAAAACTTCTTAGTAATGTCTAGAAAATATTACCTTTGAATTTAGATTCAATGTTTATGCTTGAGTTGTAGAGAGTGATTGAAGTTATGGAAACGCTTTGGGGGCGAAACTTATGAGACAATATCGATCTAACAAGTTAGTTTGTCGGAGTTTCCAGAGGATCGAATCTGATATCCTGCAATAGCGAACGCGGCCGAGAGTCTTCTTCTCTAAGTTACCGTTAATGTTAATATTACGCGTAATTTCGGCGGAGACCACAACGCACGATATTAAATTTTCCACGAAATGATCCAATAAATACATATATTGAGTAGTTTCACTTTATACAACCGTATAGAAGCAGTATACGTAATATAATAAAAAATTCTATAAATAAAATACTTTCTGATTAACTTTCTAGTCTACAATTTTAAATTATCTAGTGCTTATATTTTTGATAATATTTGAACAATATAAACCCATTTTTAAGAAAACTTAAAAAATACTAAGAAAACGGATATCCAGTGTTAACAAGCCTTATTATTATTTTTATTTTTTTGCAAAAAAGAAAATAAAATAGATTATTCTAGAAACAGATATGTCTTCGTGTTAATATAATACGTATTAAGACCGAACATAAGAAGTACATACGTACATAGGAAGTACTCACGAGGCAGCGAACGCGAGTGGTTGTACGCGAGAGTACCGCAGAGAGAAATATTAATTTTTAATAATTTTATTATTAACGTGATAAACATATTAAAAAAAAAATGTCGAAAAGGGAATTACGATCAAACATCTCAGCTGAAAAATCTTATGATCCAATCATTGATTACTTGAATAGTGCTGCATTTGAAGAAATCATTAGTCGCATAATAAAGAAGGAAGTTGAACCTCTGAAAAAACAGATTTGTGATCTAACTGACGAAGTGCAACGGTTTAAATCCAAAAATGAGAAGCTAAATGATATGATAAACAAAATACAATTAAACATCGTAGAGCCGAATGTAGTTATTTTAGAAGAAGAATCTCTACGGGCGGAGAAAGTCGCTAGCGAAACCCATTGTAGATAAAAAATTATCGAGGAGCGATAAGTCAACTCGCACAGAGCATAAAAACCCAAAACAAAACCAAGGACCTTCCGATAATGCCGATCCCATTCAAAACAAAGCAAATGTAGAGAATTGGCAAATTCAAAATAAGTACAAGAGAAGATCAACACGCAACAATATTATAATCGGTTCAAACTCTGAAAACTTAAATATTAGAGCTGTAAATAGATATGCACATTTACATGTTTCAAAGTTGGAACCACAAATAACAGAAGATGAATTAAGGGATTATCTACAAAGTAAAAACTTCTCTGTTTTTTCGTAAGAAATTAACATCAAATCGGCCGGAGGAGTATGCTTCGTTTAAAGTATCTGTCCCAATAGATAAGCTAGAGGAAGCAAATAATCCCGAATTATGGCCAGAAAATACTTATATAAATAGTTTTTTTCTTCATCTGGAGAAGACCAAAATGAACAAATAAATATTAACCCAGTTACAACGAAAATAAGAGGCTCGGAAGAACGATCAACCAGGTTCGTCAACATCATGAATTTCAACGTGCAAGGGATAAGAGGAAAGGAGATGCATCTACAGCTACATCTAAACGAACACAATGTTTACATTTTATGTGTAACAGAGCATTGGTTCAGTGAAAGCGAAGTGAAGACTACATCTATCCCGAAATATAAATTAATAAACAGCTTCTGGCGTAAAAATATCAAACGTGGAGGGGTAGCTGTGTTTGCAAGTGAAAAAATGCAAACTACACCGGTAACAATCAACGGGTTAAATGCAATCGAAAAGCATTTTGAATTTGCGGCAAGTAAAATTATCTGTGGCAGAGAACTCATATCCGTTGTTGCAGTGTATCGAGCACCAGACAGTGATTTCAACCTTTGTTTGTATAATTTAAATATATTTCTCCAAAAAGTGTTTAAAACCAAAGTTGCTCTAGTTGTTTGCGGTGATGTGAACGTCCACGTATTGGAGAAAAACTCGGATCAACAGAATCTCCTGAATACTTTTAATGAATTCGGACTGATCCGCACGTGCTGGAACCAACGAGCATAACCAACCATAGCGCAACCTGTATAGACAATGTTTTCTCCAATTACCACCAACCACTGCATGTAATAGTAAAATCCTCATTTCTATCAGACCACTGTTATCAAATATGCAAATTTGACATAGTATGTGTTAGGTCTTCGGATATAAGATATATACAGAAAAGAATCATAATTAAAAAACATATTGACGTACTGTACGAGAATCTTCAAATGACGGATTGGTCAGCTTTGACAAACCATCTGTTAGATTTAGATATAGATGAAAAATTTCAAATATTTTACGACGTATTTTTAGAACATTACAACACTGCTCTTCCAAAGTCTAATATGAGAATACAAGAGGACTGCAAAAAATGGTACAATGTCGAAATCAGAAATCTACACCACTTTTTATGCGAAATGTCCAAGATAGCGTAAACGACAGAGAATACCAAATATCGACACCGATATAAACAACTTAGATACGAGTATAAAAATATAGTCAAGAATCACATCATTGGTGTAAACAACAAAAAAATGTTGATGTCTGATGTGAAAGTTGGCGCATAATAAATAATCATCAGGGCAAATACAAAAAAAATATGATATAAAGCTACTTGACGAAAATAACCAGGAAATCTCTAATAAGAAAGAAATTTGTGAGTACTTCTCAAAAATATTTTCAACCGTGTCTGTAAGAACACCAGATCCAAATTACAAAATAAACCATTATAATAAAACATTTTTCCTAAATCCAGTAACACCTCAGGAAATCAGCGATATAATAAACCGACTTACGCTAACCCCATCTCAAGGTTTAGACGAAGTAGATTGTCTATCCAAGTTGATCCAGTTGACTATCCAATTGATTTTCTGCCCTTGTTTGTAACGCCTTCGAGAAAATCTTGTATGTTACCGGGATGAGAGAAATTCCACGGTAGTTGTTTATATCAGAAAAATCTCCCTTTTTGTGAATCGGATGGATCAGAGCAGATTTCCAATCGGTTGGCTATAGGTTTTTTGGTTATAGGTTATCGGTTTCCAATCGGTTGGCAGATTTCCAATCGGTCCTCTGTTTCCCAGATGTCCTGGATGATCTCGGTTAGCTTGCGCACGGCATTGTTTCCAGCACCTTTCCACAGTTCAGCAACGATAGAATCCTCTCCAGCTGTCTTATTATTCTTAAGAAGTTGAATGATCTGGCCAATCTCTTCCAATGAAGGGGGAAGCGAGTCCGGGTTTAGTGTGGTATGTTTATAGTCGAAATCTTCGCAGTTCAGTAGGTTATTAAAGTACTGAGCCAGAAGGTGGCAGTTGTCCTTGTCGTTAAAAGCCAGTTTGCCTAGTGAGTCTCTGAAGTGGAAGCTTGGCGGAGCGTATTTTCTGAGTGCCTGCTTAAAAGTTCCAAAGAAATCTCTGGAATTATTCTTAGCAAAGCTCTTTTCGATTTGGGTTAGTTGGTTTTGTGTGAAGGTTCGTTTGGTTCCTCGAATTATCTTGGCTGTAACCTTTCTTTGTTCCAAAAATTTATGCCAATTTTCCTTGGTCTTTTTAGAATTCCACCTCACCCAGACTATCTGTCTTTGGGCTATTGCATTGTCACAGTCTTCAGTCCACCATGGATGCTTCCTTCTTCTAGCGAGAGGAGCGAGTTCATTGGCCGCCTTGACAAGAGTCTCCTTCAGTTGGTCCCAGTTGTTTAGGTCTATGTTGTTCAGTCACTGACTTAGTTTTTGAGTCGCTCAACTGCCTCTTTCTAGGCTGGAGCCTTATTTTGATCTTTGAGGGGTAGTGGTCTGAGTTCAGATTGGCGCTTCTTAATACCTTCACGTTTTGTATTTCCTTTTGAGATTTTCGTGAAATGGCCACATGATCTGGAATTCACCCAGGTGGGTATTAGGTGAAATCCAAGTCTTCTGCTTCCTTGGCAAGTGTTTGAAGGCTGTAGACTTCATGATCAACCCAAAAGTCCTACACAGATCCACCAATCTTTCTCCGTTGCGGTTGGATCGCTTATGCGCCAGATAATTGCCCACTATGTTTCTGTATTTTTTCTGTCTTCCCAATTGAGCATTGAAGTCACCAATCAGTATAAACGTGTGCCTCTCTAGAAGTTTAGAGATAAAATCTCCTAAGTCTTCCCAGAATTTATCAGTTCTGTAGGGTATTAGGATATTAAAAAGCGTAAGTCACCTGGTAGCCGAACCACTTTGCAACCTTGTTAATGAATCCTTTACTTCCGGATGTTTCCCGACATGTTTGAGAGGATCAAAATGCATCCCGATTTACAAAAATAAAGGTTCACGGCAGGATCCCCTTAACTACAGACCAATTTGTATTCAAAGCCAATTTTCAAAAATTCTTGAGTCAGCATTTCTTACTCGATTATCAAGTTACTTGGAAACCAATAACATACTGGCAAACAGTCAACACGGCTTCAGGAAGAATAGGTCAACTGATACAGCTCTGTTAGATAGTCTTAATTTTATAATTACTTCCCAAAATTGTGAGCAGGAGGTTCTTGCTTAATTTTACGATCTAAGTAAAGCATTTGACACTATCGATCACATGCTCCTTCTACAAAAAATTGAAAACATCGGAGTTAGAGGCGTCGCTAACAACTGGGTTAAATCTTGCTTACACGAAAGAGGACAAACAGTGATCGGAAAAGCTTATAAATTGGAAAGCAAAGTAATGAAGTGTGTAATACCTCAAGGCTCTCTACTTGGACCAACTCTATTTTTAATATTTGTTAATGATCTGGCGGAAACAAATAATGTTCAAAGCAAATATATTTTGTACGCTGACGACACCAACATTATAGTATCTAACCCAGACATACACGATTTAATTAAAAATAGCAATTTAAAATCAGAAACGTTAAGAAGATGGTGTATACAAAATGGACTGACCTTAAACATAAGCAAAACATACTTCATGAGATTTCTTCAAAAAAATGTGTCTAATGACTATAGTTTATTTCTAAGACTTGATCAAAAATCAATCAAAGCGGCCGAATCTATAAAATTTCTAGGGGTAACACTTGATAACAAACTAAAATGGGACGTTCATATTGAATTAACATGTTCGACATTAAGTAGTGTGTGTAATCTGATTAGAAATCTAACAGAGTGTGTAACAGTTGATATTCTGATAATGTTTTACCACGCCATCGTTCAGTCTAGGTTGTCATACGGTCTGATATTTTGGGGGTCAGCAGCAAATGTTGATGCGGTATTTAAAATGCAGAAAAAGATATTACGAGCTATGTTCAATGTACATCCTCTTCAATCCTGTCGCTCTTTGTTCATCAAGCACAAAATTTTAACGCTACCGTCCTTATATATATATTTCGATTAGTCATACTTGTAAAACAACGCCATTCCGACTTACCTAAAAATCATGAACTACATAGTCATAACTTACGCAACATTCACAAAATCAGAGTGCCATTTTCAAGATTAGAAAGCGGTAAACGAAACCCCTTACATATTGATATCGTATGTTACAATAAGATATCCGAATGTATTACTAATACAAATTCATTATCAGTAAGGGAGTTTAAAGCGAAAGCTCGTGAATTATTGATAGCCTGTGCTTTTTATAGCATGGAAGAATTCATGTACTATTCTTTATAGTAGTAATAGATGATTATTATATCATCAACTATTCTTTAACAGTTTATTTCTAGATAAATATTTTTTTTCCTATTGTTCCCTATTGTAAGTAACTTTTGTTAATTTTTTTTTTTGACGATGTCTATTGTATGAAAATGTACACAGTACCAAAAATAAATATTATTATTATTACATAGCCTTCAGCGATTAGTCAGATTAGACTAGGCCACAAAGATAAGATTAATCTGTACAGCCTAAATAGTTTAACTAGTCTGTATAGATTACATAATTCTACACCTTTCCGAATTCAACAAGTCCTTATTTCATGTATCCGCTAGATTATGTAGTATGCCTAGTTGCTGTAATCTACTTAGTGGATTAATTTATTTGTTCTGGCAATTAGAGATTATTTACTACTTCTCCATTGACTAAACTAGTTAAGGACTAAGACTAGATTTTTGACTAGGCTACCTTGAAATAAGTTTAACTAGAGAGACTAGACAAACAAGACTAGACGGACAAGACTAGACAGACAAGAATATAAAATGGCTCTTTACTTTAAACAGGTTGCCGGCCAATGATATAGGCGAATGATTTGCAGCAAATAATTTTTTCCCGACTACGAATAAATTGAAGTATGTTATATGCCAATCTGCAAGGATAGAAGATACTCAGAAGATGTGAACCTACATGTAAATTCGTCTTCACTAAATAGGGCAAAACGAGATTACTGGGAATTTATATAGGAGAGCATCTCCAGCGGAATTATTCTTTAATAGATAGGCCGTGAGATTTCTAGCACAAAATCCCATAAGGATTTACATAGGGTTATAAATTCGCATTTTTTGATTTTTCATCCGGTCCGGAGATCATATCTCTCTTAGGGTGCATGCTAGAGCCGTTCTGACACCAGATTTGATTATTCTCATCAATTTTATTTGATATCATATTATTGGTATGTGCTTTATATGCAGTTGTATATCTGGGGGCACGGCAGTGCCGTACTCGGGCACAGCCGTACTATACCTGGTCTGTTAGAAAAGTATCCGACCTTTATCCTGTTAAAAAAAACTGGCATACTTGGAGCGTTGGAAATCTAATCACCCTCAAAGTAGTCTCCTTGGGACTCCACACACTTCTCTCAGCGGTGCCGCCATTGTTGGAATCACTCCGAAAAACCTCTTTCAGAATTGACTTTAGCTCGGCTGTCGTTGCAGCAATAATGTCCTCTCTTGTCTAAAATCGCGTTCCTTTCAATGGCCTCTTGACTTCGGGGAATAGCCAGAAGTCACAGGGGGGCATATCAGGAGAGTAAGGAGCCTGTCGAACCAGAACAGTCTGGTTTTTCGCCAAAAAATTGTGAACCAAGTGCGAAGAATGTGCTGGAGCATTGTCGTGATGGAGTCGCCAATTTCCTGATGACCACAACTCCAGTCGCTTGCTCCGCACAACATCACGTATCCGACGTAGGACATCCCTATAGTACTCTTTGGTGATTTTACTTGCATTGAAAAACCAACGAGAGCACTACCCACTACGTCACTCGCTCACAGCAACACTGCTCGACAGCAACTGACGCTATCTACATGCGGGAAAAAATGCACGCATGCGCACGATGGTTCAAGGTCGGCTCATGCAAGCGCGTTTGATACCAGGTTTTCAAAATTAAAAATGGTCGGATACTTTTCTAACAGACCAAGTATATCCTCTTTTAGAAGCGACTGACGGCACTTTGGAGCCCCACTTTTTAACTTAGTTGTATATAAAGCAAGAAGTTTGAATTTTTAGATTTCAAGACGACATACTATAACTGGCTATATTGCCAATATACCTAATAATTATACCTTATAGTTTATGAATTATCGCCAGTCAAATTTCTTAATTTTGTAAGTGACACCTTAGAATTTTGATGATCGGTAATCATCAAAATTAGATGCAGAAAATTCAACAGAAGCACTTTCCCTTCAAATTCGAGAGGAATTCATAGAATTGAGGAACGATGGGACGCTGAAACTCAACTTCAATGTGAAATGAAATTGGCTGATTTCTGGATTTCCGTTCAGAATGAGTATCCTCAAATTTCTGCAAAGGCTATTGCAATTTTGCTACCTTTTTCTACGACATACTTATGTGAACAAAGTTTTTCTACATTGGTTCTAATTAAAACTGAAAAACGATTGTGTTTAAAAGGTCTTGACCATGAACTCCGAGTAGCACTTTCTAATATAGAGCCAAATATACGATGTATATGTTCATCAAAACAAGCACAAATATCACATTAATAAATTAGTTATTATGTTTAAATACTGTTGAAATTAGCATTGATTACTCTGAATTGCAAGATTCACTATGTTTTTACCATAATTGATTTGTAAAAATATTATATAATATATATTATAAAGTAATAAGTTATATAATATTTCTATATATTAATTGTGGTAGAAACATAGTGAATTTTCCAATTCAGTGTTATATAACTGTGTCCACAAGTCATATAATATTTTTACAAATTAATTATGGTAAAAACATAGTGAATTTTTCAATTCAGAGTAAGTATGGATCACCTAGCACAGATTAATTAGCCATAAGTAAATAACAACAAACTTCATAGTTAAATTAAAAGAATTTTTTTGCATGTGTAATCTATAATAAAACTATATGTGTTTTTGTGTTGGTGTAAAATTCAAATTGTATATAAAAATTATTGTATTTTTAACCCCCGACGCAAAAGAGGGGTGTTATAAATTTGACGTGTCTGTCTGTGTATCTGTGTGTCTGGCTGTGTATAGCTGCTAAAGGAATGGACCGAATTTGATGCGTTTTTTGTTTGTTTGAAAGCTGACATGATCGAGCTACAATTTATGAAGATCTGTTCAAGCGCTGGATGATCATCAGCTCATTTCCTACTTGACAAACGGGTCTTAATAACTTTCACAGATCCGATTGATTTTAAATTTGTCCGGGGGTTTCTTAAAAATTTAAATTTTATATTATTATCTAATAAAAACATATACATACCACCTATTATTGTTATTTAATTCAGTAACACCCCGAACTTACGCGATAGGTCGGACTGAGCGCTAACCGGGTAACTCGAATTCGCGAATGTCGGGTTATAATTTCGCAAATAAATACCTATAAATTAATTTTAATTGGGGCCGGAAGCGAAAGAAAATAATAATTTAGACAAAAAATGTTTAATAAAATCTTAGATTATAGATAAATAAAATTGCCTACCGAAGTTATTTTGATATAGAAGTCTTCATAAAATCAGTTAAAAGTAGTTGACGACTCAAAGATTTTTTTTCTCCCGCAAAATTTCCTCATAGCATGCATAATAATTTCTTTATCACTCGTTTTGTGGAAGAAATGAGTTCTTCGTTGGAGTCCTTTTCTAAAATTCAGTGTAGTTGAAATATAATACAGTTACGTTTTAACACATGTATTTTTAGCCACGCCACTATGACAGTTCCCAATAGTGTGGGGGCAGTAAATCTATAATCGATAATCAAAAGTTGTGTGACGCTCAAACAAAAGACGAATCGGCGAGATTTGAAATCGCATAACTCCGAGTTCGCGTAAGTCGGGGTAGCGTAGGTCGATGTATTACTGTATTTGCTGTATTTTTAAAGCCTTTACTTGTGGTGTGCCGCGGAATTTTTTAAAATACGTTAGTGTGCCATGGAAGATAAAAGGTTGCGGAGCACTGCTATAAATGACACAGTGCCATGTGCCACAGTGCCATGTGCCAGTGTGAATGTAATTATTTCGCAAACCCCTCATATGTCGTGGTTAAATACAATGTTCATTACAAATGTAACTCACATGCCAAACATGATTTACGTGTTTTGCGAATTTTTTAATTCGCTCTGGAGACTAGCACGGCATGCACCAGTAATCTGTTTCCTCCCAGTTGAATCGAGCTGTGCCTGAGGTTTCGAAGATTCAGATGCAATTAGGTTAGGTTAGGTTTGGTTGTGAAATGTTTGAGGCCACCTTCAAGTGGTCTCTTTTTGAAGTATATCTGCCCAGCATTTTATCCATCGTGTCCACACCAGCTTTTGACCAGTAATAAAATTCGACAATTTCGAGTTGTTCCTTTGCACTATCACCTATCTTTGCTTCCTGATGCATTATACATAATACATAACACATAACTGCACATTATACATAACTGCACATGGTTACTCTTTCATGAGAGCCAAACACTGGATAATAACACCTTCTAGTTTTTCAAGGCAGTCATCGCTGGTGGAATATACGTCTTATTTTTCTTCGAAGTGCCAACAAATGTTAAATCCCTGGAGAGTAAAAATTTTTCCAATGGCAGAGTAGTGAAATAGCTATCCATTGTGATGCTTCGACCGGATCCTTTGTACGCTGCAACCAAGTCTTTGATAACTTCGAATGCAATAAAAAATTAGTAATTTCCGGAATTGCTCTACAATGGACCTGCTTTGATTAATTGTTCTGATTGAACTGTGGTCATCCGAAAATTCGGCCGGTATGGCAATTGAGGCAGTGGGTGGGTACCCGGGTGCACGTTTATTGAAGGATTCGTAAATCGTTGGTTACTGGCCAAACGGTTATGTAAAACAAATCATAAATTAAAGAATTTCTGCCAGAAATATCTCAATAATGTGTATACATATTTGGATGAGTGAAAAACGATGAGTGAAATGAGAGTTATGTCATCCGAGGGAACGAGCAGCGTAATCGAGCATTAATGAATTCCTGCTATGAATGATAATTAAAAGTTGAATGTGTGGGATCGGCGTTTCGCTATGGAGCGGGATGAAGCGTTATGGGGGCGGATTTGTAAACTTCATACGCGGCGCGTCTGAAATTGAAATCCTGACAGACTTCAAATGAATTTCAAAGTCGATATTAATTATCAAACTAGTCCCGGAGTTTGCACTGAATATACGCGACCCTTCCAAAAACCTTAACAGCTCCACAACAAAAAATAAATATTTTTATTAAATTGAAACAAAAATTTTCAAAACCTGCATATTTTTATCTGATTCTTGTTTAATATACCTATTTATTGTATACTTTATACATACATATATACTTTACATATACATACCACATATATAGTCTGTCTAGTCTTGTCTGTCTAGTCTTGTCATACATACCACAAGGCCCTACTGTTAAGATGGCCTCTTGTTAAGATTTGCCTAGATGTATAATTCTGTTTTATTGTTAGAAACCAAAAAATATTCAGTAAACATTAAATATTATAAGTATAATGTTGCAGAAACGTTTGCTTTTATGTGCGTGTTGTCTTAAGGGCTATGCATCATGATTTTGCACTCTGCGTGTTATTATTCTTCGTTCGCGGTTAGCGCTTTCACGAGTTACGATCCTCCCTACTAAGCTCATTTAGGAGTCGCACATCCCCGAGATTTACATCTAACCAAATTTTTATGTGCAGCCGGCTCTTTGTCTCCCGAAAGTTTTTTGCAAAACCGCTCTCACACCCACCACATAAATAACAATAACACAAGTGAAATGTATAAAATGTAGCAATTTGAATTCCTGTAGTTTCTAGCATTCGCTATGTACTCCTATAAAATATTGAATACTAGAAATTATTAGAGACAAACCTAGAAAATTAGATAACTTTTCTCTGCCTAAACCACATTATCTAATTTTTTTATTTTAGATTTTTGAGTATTTTAGTTCAAATTGCTTCCATGTTGAATATTCGAGCATTTGTAAACTAAAATTTCAATTTAATATTTTTCAATAATCCCTTCCTTTATTGGAATGATATTCTCGGGATTGCTCTCGAATTTTCGAATGGGAACTGTTTATTTGCGCTTATAAATCCGGTAGCAGATGCCTGGGCCGTATAATGTGTTTTCGTCGGAAACTTTTCGAATCTCTTTTATACCGGAGAAATATATGTTTTTTTTTTCTATAAAAGAAAACTCATCGGTGAGCATCAACATAAATCAACATTGAACGAGCCGTTCATGAGGATATGCAGAACACAAATACAATATGCGTACATCAAACGCTCGCGTAAATTCGACAGTACTTTTTTGTTGGTGTTATTCACCTATAAACACGGAATTTCGGTGTGGATTTTATTCAATGTTGCGTTGCCTGCATTATTCAAATACAAGCTATAAAGATAAATTTTTACGGTTCAAAAGGAAACAATAATTTCAAACGCAAAGGTTTTTGAGAGTTCATTTTTCTTGGGACATCAGGTTTATAACACAACATTTTCCCTCTAAAGAAATAACTAATTATTCTTCCTGCTTTTACGTTTTCCACATGCTCTATTTTCCGATATGTACATATTTCGAATAAAACCAGTTGGACAAAAAAAAATTGCAAGTGGATATTGAAAACCCGTTTTTATCCGTGATTGTAAAATTTCGCTTCAAAACTCACTGGTTCGTGAATCCACTTAAAAGTTGCCACTAACACTCTGCATAACGAACGAGGCTAACAAATGGCGTTGTTTAAAATTCATTAATGCGACAAGTTTTTGCAAGAGTCATTGATTTTTGCTAGTGGATTTGTTTAACGGCCTGTTTGAGTTTCGATGAATCGTCCGCGGTTTCCGGCATTGAATCATGTGAATATTTGCACAATCAATAACATTTTGTGTATGGTGGAACGACGACGGGTTTACAATGTATTGTTTCTAAATTACAATATGCTTTCAATTGAACGTCTAGTCTTCTCTGTCCATTATCATCTCTCCAGTACTATATGTGTCGTCTTTTCTATGTAGCCTTGTGTGTCTAATCTTTTCTGTCTAGTCTTGTCTGTCTAGTCTTGTCTGTCTAGTCCTGTCTCTCTAGTCTTGTCTGTCTAGTCCTATATGTCAAGTCTTGTCTGTCTAGTCAAGTCTGTTTAGTCTTGTCTGTCTAGTCTTGTCTGCCTAGTCTTGTCTGTCAAGTCTTGTCTGAATAGTCTTGTCTGTCTAGTCTTGTCTGTCTAGTCTTGTCTGTCTAGTCTTGTCTGTCTAGTCTTGTCTGTCTAGTCTTGTCTGTCTAGTCTTGCCTGTCTAGTCTTGCTTGTCTAGTCTTGTCTGCCTAGTCTTGTCTGTCTAGTCTTGTCTGTCTAGTCTTGTCTATCTAGTCTTGTCTGTCTAGTCTTGTCTGTCTAGTCTTGTCTGTCTAGTCTTGTCTGTCTAGTCTTGTCTGTCTAGTCTTGTCTGTCTAGTCTTGTCTGTCTAGTCTTGTCTGTCTAGTCTTGTCTGTCTAGTCTTGTCTGTCTAGTCTTGTCTGTCTAGTCTTGTCTGTCTAGTCTTGTCTGTCTAGTCTTGTCTGTCTAGTCTTGTCTGTCTAGTCTTGTCTGTCTAGTCTTGTCTGTCTAGTCTTGTCTGTCTAGTCTTGTCTGTCTAGTCTTGTCTGTCTAGTCTTGTCTGTCTAGTCTTGTCTGTCTAGTCTTGTCTGTCTAGTCTTGTCTGTCTAGTCTTGTCTGTCTAGTCTTGTCTGTCTAGTCTTGTCTGTCTAGTCTTGTCTGTCTAGTCTTGTCTGTCTAGTCTTGTCTGTCTAGTCTTGTCTGTCTAGTCTTGTCTGTCTAGTCTTGTCTGTCTAGTCTTGTCTGTCTAGTCTTGTCTGTCTAGTCTTGTCTGTCTAGTCTTGTCTGTCTAGTCTTGTCTGTCTAGTCTTGTCTGTCTAGTCTTGTCTGTCTAGTCTTGTCTGTCTAGTCTTGTCTGTCTAGTCTTGTCTGTCTAGTCTTGTCTGTCTAGTCTTGTCTGTCTAGTCTTGTCTGTCTAGTCTTGTCTGTCTAGTCTTGTCTGTCTAGTCTTGTCTGTCTAGTCTTGTCTGTCTAGTCTTGTCTGTCTAGTCTTGTCTGTCTAGTCTTGTCTGTCTAGTCTTGTCTGTCTAGTCTTGTCTGTCTAGTCTTGTCTGTCTAGTCTTGTCTGTCTAGTCTTGTCTGTCTAGTCTTGTCTGTCTAGTCTTGTCTGTCTAGTCTTGTCTGTCTAGTCTTGTCTGTCTAGTCTTGTCTGTCTAGTCTTGTCTGTCTAGTCTTGTCTGTCTAGTCTTGTCTGTCTAGTCTTGTCTGTCTAGTCTTGTCTGTCTAGTCTTGTCTGTCTAGTCTTGTCTGTCTAGTCTTGTCTGTCTAGTCTTGTCTGTCTAGTCTTGTCTGTCTAGTCTTGTCTGTCTAGTCTTGTCTGTCTAGTCTTGTCTGTCTAGTCTTGTCTGTCTAGTCTTGTCTGTCTAGTCTTGTCTGTCTAGTCTTGTCTGTCTAGTCTTGTCTGTCTAGTCTTGTCTGTCTAGTCTTGTCTGTCTAGTCTTGTCTGTCTAGTCTTGTCTGTCTAGTCTTGTCTGTCTAGTCTTGTCTGTCTAGTCTTGTCTGTCTAGTCTTGTCTGTCTAGTCTTGTCTGTCTAGTCTTGTCTGTCTAGTCTTGTCTGTCTAGTCTTGTCTGTCTAGTCTTGTCTGTCTAGTCTTGTCTGTCTAGTCTTGTCTGTCTAGTCTTGTCTGTCTAGTCTTGTCTGTCTAGTCTTGTCTGTCTAGTCTTGTCTGTCTAGTCTTGTCTGTCTAGTCTTGTCTGTCTAGTCTTGTCTGTCTAGTCTTGTCTGTCTAGTCTTGTCTGTCTAGTCTTGTCTGTCTAGTCTTGTCTGTCTAGTCTTGTCTGTCTAGTCTTGTCTGTCTAGTCTTGTCTGTCTAGTCTTGTCTGTCTAGTCTTGTCTGTCTAGTCTTGTCTGTCTAGTCTTGTCTGTCTAGTCTTGTCTGTCTAGTCTTGTCTGTCTAGTCTTGTCTGTCTAGTCTTGTCTGTCTAGTCTTGTCTGTCTAGTCTTGTCTGTCTAGTCTTGTCTGTCTAGTCTTGTCTGTCTAGTCTTGTCTGTCTAGTCTTGTCTGTCTAGTCTTGTCTGTCTAGTCTTGTCTGTCTAGTCTTGTCTGTCTAGTCTTGTCTGTCTAGTCTTGTCTGTCTAGTCTTGTCTGTCTAGTCTTGTCTGTCTAGTCTTGTCTGTCTAGTCTTGTCTGTCTAGTCTTGTCTGTCTAGTCTTGTCTGTCTAGTCTTGTCTGTCTAGTCTTGTCTGTCTAGTCTTGTCTGTCTAGTCTTGTCTGTCTAGTCTTGTCTGTCTAGTCTTGTCTGTCTAGTCTTGTCTGTCTAGTCTTGTCTGTCTAGTCTTGTCTGTCTAGTCTTGTCTGTCTAGTCTTGTCTGTCTAGTCTTGTCTGTCTAGTCTTGTCTGTCTAGTCTTGTCTGTCTAGTCTTGTCTGTCTAGTCTTGTCTGTCTAGTCTTGTCTGTCTAGTCTTGTCTGTCTAGTCTTGTCTGTCTAGTCTTGTCTGTCTAGTCTTGTCTGTCTAGTCTTGTCTGTCTAGTCTTGTCTGTCTAGTCTTGTCTGTCTAGTCTTGTCTGTCTAGTCTTGTCTGTCTAGTCTTGTCTGTCTAGTCTTGTCTGTCTAGTCTTGTCTGTCTAGTCTTGTCTGTCTAGTCTTGTCTGTCTAGTCTTGTCTGTCTAGTCTTGTCTGTCTAGTCTTGTCTGTCTAGTCTTGTCTGTCTAGTCTTGTCTGTCTAGTCTTGTCTGTCTAGTCTTGTCTGTCTAGTCTTGTCTGTCTAGTCTTGTCTGTCTAGTCTTGTCTGTCTAGTCTTGTCTGTCTAGTCTTGTCTGTCTAGTCTTGTCTGTCTAGTCTTGTCTGTCTAGTCTTGTCTGTCTAGTCTTGTCTGTCTAGTCTTGTCTGTCTAGTCTTGTCTGTCTAGTCAAAATCAAAATCAAAATATTTATTTCATTATGTAAGCATTACATATACGGACTATTACATTTTGATGAACATAACAGTAGTATTAGTAACCTAAATGAAATTTGTCCAATTATCTTTTGAAGGATTTTACTCCTCTGTAATACTCCAATAGTGTATATGGCTCGATGTTTATCAGTAGCTGGTGAATTTCTTTCTTAAAGATATTGGTTTTCTTAATCAATTTAACATAATTTGGAAGTGCATTATATAATTTAATATTGATGATAGGTGGTATTTTTTCCGACATAGTTAATTTGTGATAAGGTGGAATATAATTAAGGTATCTGTTACGTGTATCCTTTGTGTTGTTCGACTTGTATATCTCAAAAAGTTTCTTATTTTTGAATAGAAACAATAAGGTTTCGAATACGTATGTTCCGATCGTTGTTAGTATATTTGCTCTTTTAAATTTTTCCCTGCATGTTTCAGTATACTGTAAATCGTAAATAACTCTTAGAGCTGCTTTTTGGATTTTCACTATGTCCTTTATTCAAGATCCGCTGCCCCAGAACATTATGCCGAAGCGTAAATGGCTATGAAAAGTCGCATGGTAAATTATTTTTAGAGAGTCTATATTAAGGTATCGTTTTAAGATCCTTAGTGCATATACAGCTTTGTTTAGTCGTTTTGATAAGTTAAGTATATGTGTTGACCAGTCCAAATTGTCATCAATATATAGACCCAGTAGTCTTACATTGCCTTGTACCTTGACTATATTATTATCCATAACTAACTCCATAGGGTATCTTTTCCTGTCTCTTTTCGTCTTAAAGAAAATTATGTTTGTTTTTTGTTGGTTAAGAAGTAACTTGTTTTCACTAAACCAGGTTGTCAGAGTAGCTATGTTGTTCTTGATGTTGTTTTCTACGTCTTCAACGGAATTGCTGGTTGATATTAAACTGGTATCGTCGGCATAATTAATCATCCTAGCGGTGTTATGTAGGGTAACGTTGGTAAGATCATTAATATATAGGATGAACAACAGCGGGCCCAGGATGCTGCCTTGAGGAATCCCCATATTTATAGAGGAGGGATTAGATTTAGTCTTGCCTTGAAAAGTGGAGATTTCTGTGATCTGTTTCCTGTTTGTGAGATATGAAAAAATTAGATTTAATACAGTACCTCTAATTCCATAACTATATAATTTATCCAGTAGGATGCTGTGGTCTACAGTGTCGTATGCTTTTGACAGGTCTAAAAGTATGCCATAGGGTATATTGTGGTCCTCTATTTGCTGCATTGCCTCTTTTATAAATTGAAAACATGCTGTCTCAACACCACGCCCTTTGATAAAGCCATGTTGTCCTTGACTAAAGATTTGGCATTTATTCATAAAAGTTATGATTCGTTGTGCTAATAATTTTTCAATAATTTTAGAGAATGGTGAAAGTATGCTAATGGGTCGGTAGTTGTCTATGTTGCTTTTGTCTCCCTTTTTATAAATTGGAATGATCTTGGTTATTTTTAAGCAATTAGGAAAGATACCTTCTTGCAGCGAGCTGTTTATTAAGTATAGAAGGGGTTCTAGGATTTCTGCTACAACATACTTTACTGTTGGCATAGTAATCTCGTCTATTCCGGCACTTTTACTGTTTTTTAGCTCTTTTAAGACCTGACTAAGCTCGTTCTGAGATGCTGGGTATAGGAAAATTGTATCCGTATTATAGCTTAGCTTGTTCTTGTGCATGACGTGTGACAGGTGTTCTGTCATATTTATGGGTTTTTCTGTATAGAAATTATTAATGCTGTCGGCGTTAATACCTGGTCCAAAATCGTGGTATGTCTGTCGTTTGTCGTTCTTTTTAATCTCAGTGATTTCTGCGACTGCTTTCCAAGTAGATTTCGCTCCGTTGTCACTTAGCTTAATGGCCCTATCAAAATACTTCTTTTTTTCTTGACGCAGTAGGCTTGCATACCATCTTCTTAATATATTATAATATCGTTTCATATCTGTGTTTGTTCGTGCCAGTATTTGAAGTAGCTCCACACTTTTCCGTATAGTCTGTAGTGCTGTACTATTAAATATTCTCTTTTTTGCTTGTTTAATCCGACGATTCTGTACTGGGAAACACTTATTGTAATGCAGTTTAAAAATGTTTAAGAACCTGCTCCACTGTTCATTAATGTCCGTGTTCGACACCATAAATATTTCCTCCCATGTTTCTTTTGATAATGATTCTTTGAATTTGCAAAGATTTTCTTCCTTATAGCTTCTGATTAACTGGTATAACGGTTTACACATATTGGACTTAAAAACAATGCATTGTGCAATGTGGTCGGATATATGGAAGTCTACTGAGGAAGTTGTGAAGCTCATACTTGTATATACCGCTATATTATCTAAGCAAGAATTGAAAGATCGATGACTCTTTTGTTTAAAAGTTAAAATGGTATTAAAAGAATTCATGAGAGATATGAGCTGCCTACTATTTGTTGAATTTTTTAAAATATCTACATTAAAATCACCAGCAATGATAAAATGTCTCCTTTCCTTATTTAACTTCGTCATTAGGATGTTCAATTTCTTCAGAAAGTTTTTAAAGTTAGTTAGAGGTGATCTATACAACCCTATTATTAATATGTCAGAGGAATTAATTTTGGTTTCTACTGCCGTACACTCAAAAATGAAGGTTTCGGCCAGTGATTGAAAATCGTCTCTATTTTTAAACTCTGTAGATTGATGGCAATAGATAGCAACCCCGCCATGTAATCCTTTCTCTCGGCAGAAGCAGGAGGACAGGGCGAAATTCTTTATTTTAATTAAACTGAGTTGAGCTTCACTTTTCCAATGCTCTGTAAGCACGAGGTACTGGCAATGTTGTACCCTATCCAACATATATTCAATCCCATCGACAGAGTTTCCTATGGACTGTGTGTTTAAATTTATTAGACTTACGTCGGTATCAGTCTTCTTATTATGTTTTTGTGTATGTTGTTTTATATATTTTGTCGGAGTTGACTTCCATGGGGAAAATTCTCTTGGTGGTTACGGTCCAATAAACGGAAATTCAGTCTCTCGTGAAATATTCCTTCTGGCCAGAAGGCCGCTTGATACACATTTTCTTTCAGTGAAAGATCGACACCGACTTTAAAACTTTTGTTATCTTTTTTATATATTTTGGGTACTATATTTTCCACGACAAAACTACCTTTATCGTGTCCTGTTTTATTTACTAGATAGTTTAGAATAATGTCTTTCGTAACGTGATCTCTAGCCCTAGATATATATAGCCATATTTTCTTAGGTTCTAATTTCCTTCCCACGAAACCTGATGTTCTATCTTCTTCAGTCACCTCGGCGTTTCCGAAAGAGGATCGTTGTCTTCTTCTTCTCTTGGGTTCGACAAACCCTTGATTATCATCTTGAGCTGGTTGGCCAGCAGTGATCAATTCTGGTACATTTTATGGAGTACGGACTTGTAGTTGTATGGTTTGACTGGTCGCCTGGGTCTGACTTCTAGTTGAAATAGCGCTACCTTCAGTGTTATCGCGGGTTTCTGGCGCGAGGACTGTGGAATCGCTGTTGACATTCGCACTGTGTTGAGGTTCTATTAGAGCGGAGGCAGGTTTGTTTATAGTCTCTTTATTTTCTTTTAATAACTCTATATATGCCTCCAGAGTTGAGACATATTTTTTTAATATATCATTTTTGTCTTCCATCTCTTTTAACATCTTCTTTAAAAACTCATTTTCATTATATTCTGTGATGTTTCTAGTTTCTTCTATGATTGTCGGTGATTCCACCGCAAATTCCTGAATTAAGCGAAATTCATGCTCACAAACATTGTTGCGTTTTTTCTTCTCGTGTGCAAGACACCCCGCGTGGTAACAATTCTTGCATTTGATGCAAAATAGCGGTTTTAACACCTTTTTAGTGCAATAATTGCACAGCACTTCGCTTGACACTTTGTCTTCCGCCATGTTTCACTTTGAACTCTGTCTTGTCTGTCTAGTCTTGTCTGTCTAGTCTTGTCTGTCTAGTCTTGTCTGTCTAGTCTTGTCTGTCTAGTCTTGTCTGTCTAGTCTTGTCTGTCTAGTCTTGTCTGTCTAGTCTTGTCTGTCTAGTCTTGTCTGTCTAGTCTTGTCTGTCTAGTCTTGTCTGTCTGGTCTTGTCTGTCTAGTCTTGTCTGTCTAGTCTTGTCTGTCTAGTCTTGTCTGTCTAGTCTTGTCTGTCTAGTCTTGTCTGTCTAGTCTTGTCTGTCTAGTCTTGTCTGTCTAGTCTTGTCTGTCTAGTCTTGTCTGTCTAATCTTGTCTGTCTAGTCTTGTCTGTCTAGTCTTGTCTGTCTAGTCTTGTCTGTCTAGTCTTGTCTGTCTAGTCTTGTCTGTCTAGTCTTGTCTGTCTAGTCTTGTCTGTCTAGTCTTGTCTGTCTAGTCTTGTCTGTCTAGTCTTGTCTGTCTAGTCTTGTCTGTCTAGTCTTGTCTGTCTAGTCTTGTCTGTCTAGTCTTGTCTGTCTAGTCTTGTCTGTCTAGTCTTGTCTGTCTAGTCTTGTCTGTCTAGTCTTGTCTGTCTAGTCTTGTCTGTCTAGTCTTGTCTGTCTAGTCTTGTCTGTCTAGTCTTGTCTGTCTAGTCTTGTCTGTCTAGTCTTGTCTGTCTAGTCTTGTCTGTCTAGTCTTGTCTGTCTAGTCTTGTCTGTCTAGTCTTGTCTGTCTAGTCTTGTCTGTCTAGTCTTGTCTGTCTAGTCTTGTCTGTCTAGTCTTGTCTGTCTAGTCTTGTCTGTCTAGTCTTGTCTGTCTAGTCTTGTCTGTCTAGTCTTGTCTGTCTAGTCTTGTCTGTCTAGTCTTGTCTGTCTAGTCTTGTCTGTCTAGTCTTGTCTGTCTAGTCTTGTCTGTCTAGTCTTGTCTATCTAGTCTTGTCTGTCTAGTCTTGTCTGTCTAGTCTTGTCTGTCTAGTCTTGTCTGTCTAGTCTTGTCTGTCTAGTCTTGTCTGTCTAGTCTTGTCTGTCTAGTCTTGTCTGTCTAGTCTTGTCTGTCTAGTCTTGTCTGTCTAGTCTTGTCTGTCTAGTCTTGTCTGTCTAGTCTTGTCTGTCTAGTCTTGTCTGTCTAGTCTTGTCTGTCTAGTCTTGTCTGTCTAGTCTTGTCTGTCTAGTCTTGTCTGTCTAGTCTTGTCTGTCTAGTCTTGTCTGTCTAGTCTTGTCTGTCTAGTCTTGTCTGTCTAGTCTTGTCTGTCTAGTCTTGTTTGTCAAGTCTTGTCTGTCAAGTCTTGTCTGTCTAGTCTTGTCTGTGTAGTCTTGTCTGTCTAGTCTTGTCTGTCTAGTCTTGTCTGTCTAGTCTTGTCTGTCTGGTCTTGTCTGTCTAGTCTTGTCTGTCTAGTCTTGTCTGTCTAGTCTTGTCTGTCTAGTCTTGTCTGTCTAGTCTTGTCTATCTAGTCTTGTTTCTAAACTTGGTCCGAAGATTCAACTATTACCACAACTCTTTTGTAATTGAAATGAAAATTAATTTCGCGAAGAAATTCTTATTGTACGAGATTTTTCCACGAAATATTTCTTCTTTAATTAAATTTTCTGCCAGTAATTCTTTCCAGTAAAACACATTTAGTTTTTATTAAAACTTTACATGGATATAAAAATTGTGAACGAATTTTATAACTAAAGTACAAGATACATTCTCAATAATCTATATATATATTTTAGGAATTATAAAAAAAATGACTAATTCTAAATGAATTGGTTATGCCAAATTTTTACAAAAAACCAAACTTTACAAACACAACCAAACTTTAAACACAAAAGTATATTTTTCTTCATGTTAGGTTTACTTTTTTGTACTTGACAACATTTATTGAGTATCCCCATTAAAGCTTGTGTAGTGTTGTTAGTAATAAAACGGACTGTTTGATATTTGTTAGTCTCAAAAACGTTAAATAACTTGTAAAGTTTCCAAAATGTTGAAAAAGGTTTCGAAAAACATTTGGAGAGAATTACATTTTCTAAGAGAAACCTTTTTATTGATTTTTGTCTGTCAAGTTGGCAATAATTATCTTTTCAACAATGTTATATTGTTATTATTTTACATTTTTCTTCAAAAATAACGAGAAACCAGAAAACACAAAATTGGTGTATTCTTGTGAAATTTATGCAGTAGATCCCCTTTGAAAAACACAATGCATCGATTTTATACCAACCCGTTCAGTTTAACATACCAGTAAATAAATTACTTTTCTGACAGTCAGTTTTATCCTCTTGCTAATTCTGCTAATAAACGTCTCCATGAACTGCATAATCAAGTACTGTCTCAAACTGATATTTCACGAGAAGAAACGCTCTAAAACTGCTATTTTAATTAACTGATTTTTAGGCAAACAAAAGTTTGCAATTTTGGGCAAATATTTAGTTTAAAATTTTAATTCGAGAAAACTTTTCTCCGCGTAGAAATGCCGGAATGTAAGTTAATGTTTGCATTTTTAAAAGTACTAAGAGTAGTTTCGTGGAAAATCTAAGTGCAACTATAGGAAATTAAATTAAGCCGCAGTCTGCTATTAATTAAACTGTGCTAGTCGAAAAATAGGACAAACTTGAAACTTATCAGGTAAAGTAAGGCATTTAATCGAGTTTTGTGGACAGATAAAACTGTAGCCCGGAACTTCCACCATATTGCAATAATTCTATAGGGTCTTTCATTATGCTACCTATATTTTTAAATTTAAAACAAAGTGCACAAACACTTTTTATTCACTGTATTCGATTTTTTTATTTGTTTAAAAAGCCTATCGATGCCATTATGTACGGAATATAACATCCTGCAAATATCCGTCGCGGCTTCGCTGGGTGGCACGCATCCGAAATGTCCAATTTTCCATGACACTGGCGCATAAATCATGCCGAATTTGACCGATGGCATGAGTTATGTTGGCTTTGTGGGCCGTTGTGATTTGTGGCTTATTCGCATATACATGCAACTTAAGAAAACCTCACAAGAAAAAATCTAACGGGGTCAAATCGCACGATCTCGGTGGCCACTTCACATCACCTCCACGTGAGATGACCATGACCTCAAATCGCTCGTGCAGAATGTGCAATGTGGCAAGAGCTGTGTGGCACGTAGCGCAGTCCTGTTGAAACCACACGTCGTTGGTGTCGATATTATCAAACAGGCCAAAAGAAGTTGGTGATCATCGAACTATAGTGCTCGCCGTTGACGGTAATGGCCTATCGTCATTTAACGTCGTTCTCAAAGAAATATTAACCGATAACGCCGCCAGTCCAAAATCCACACCAAACAGTAACTTTTTCGGGATATATTGGATGCCTTTGCATCTCATGTGGATTGGTATCGTCCCAAATTCGACAAATTTGTTTATTGACTCAATTCTTCCAGAAATGGTCTCATCGCTGAAGATGATTTTTTGATTTTTGATTTTTTGAAAATTAGGGTCAGTTTTCAACTGCTTCCAGCCGGCGCGAGTAGTGTAGTGGTGACGCTCGTGGCCTCATGTTAGAGCGCAAACCAACAAGTATAGAGGTCCCGAGTTCCATCCCCAGTGCCGGCCGCATTTGTACCAGAAGACAAATGTGAAAAATAGTAATTAGCGCAATTTACAATAACAACAGGTTTCTGGGCCTATAAGTGAATGTGAATGCAGAATACAATAGGCCACAAGTAGGCCGCAGTGTTCGAAAGGTCGGCATACCCGACATCCACATCGAACTAAACTTAAAAAAAAAACTGCTTCAAGGTCCATTCAGCCAACACGTGTCGTTGTCTATGGTCGTTTACCTTCAGCTCCTGAATCAGTTGAATTTTGAACGGGTGTAGGCCCAAGTTACGACCCAAAATTCGCCAAGCTGTGGCATGCGAAAGGCCGAGTAAACGACGTGAAATCAACTGCCTCGGATTCTCCGGCACACTCTCACGGACAGCGGAGACGTTTTCAGCAGATCTTGCGTTAAGTCGTCGTTCTGGTGTTGGTTCATTGCAAATAGTCTGCAATATCGGTACGACGATTATACCTGCGGAACCTTGCCCGAACAGAACAGAACACCCATTTTGATCAAATAATTTTGATTTGATTTTTTGACATTTTTTTGACAATTATCGTTGGCACGTGTTGTTGAACGCTATATCCGTCCATGGTGATTTGGCAAAACGGACCGAATAAATGGCTACCAATTCAACAGGTAGCTCCAATATTATGGCCGCTACCAACTGTCAAAGTTCGGAAATCCCTATTGTAAGACCCTATATTTCTCTTGAAAAAAAAAATAGATTTTTTTTAATTAAATCGATGATTCTATCATAAGATGGTTTTTGGTTTGAGTATTTGATCAAAACAATTAATATCCAATAAAATTTTATCAAGGAAAATTGATTATATACTGAAAATATTACAGCAAAAACCCATTTTCAATTTGAAATAACCCTGTTAAATGACCTTTTTTATAAGGACGTACCAAGCACTAGCGTTAACTTTTCAAGTGGCCCCCTTGGAATTCACGAACATCTCGGTACCGCTTTTCGCATGTCGTCAGAATGCCGTTGTCTTTGTTATGTCACGCATTTGTTGCCTTAAATCCTCCATTCACATCATGTGTTTAGGGGTTCAGGCATTTTCTTAGTTAGGTTAGTTCCTGGCTCTCTGTCCGGCACGTTCGTCTGTCTCTTTCATGCTCATAATGCTTCTTATCATATCATCCTCTGCTCTCCAGTTGTTTACGGACTTAACATGACCCCAACAGTGTCTTTACTCCCAGTTCTGATTTTGTCTTCGCTGTCCAGTCGTCCCTCTCCGGAATCCATATTTCACATTCGAAGATCGTGTACGCTGCACTGTCCGTTTGTCCACAGTAGACACACAAATTTTCAGAGGCCCTGCCGGTATTGTGCAGGTATTCTCTGAAGCAATTTTGCTAAGTTCTCTCTTCTGCCCGCTATTCCTCTTTTTGCAGAGTTCTTTTCTTTCTTTTATCAGGAGTTCTACGGATGCTATGCTTGCCAACACGAGCACTGCATCCGTTGAGACTGTCTTGTAAGCACTGCACACACGCAGTGCCAGTTTTCTCTGCGCTGTGACCAGATTATTTTTATTAGTCCCTTTCTAGACTGCGTTTGCCCAGACCGGGGCACCATAGAGCATTGCCGAGTGAGCGACTGAGCATAGAAACTTTCTCTTGCTAGTTTTTGGTCCGCCAACATTGGGCATCATCTTTTCCAGTGCTGCTGTTACCTTAAGGGCTTTGGTCGCTGCTCGCATGATATGTGGTGTAAACCATAGTTTCTTATCGATAATCACACCAAGATATTTAACTGCCTCCTTGGGCGTTATATTTATGTCTCTGACCTTAAATACTATCGGCACTATATGCCTCATTCCGGTCAGTAGAACAGATTCCGTTTTTTCAGGAGCCAGCCTTAAGCGCTTTTTCTCCATCCATTTATTAATATGTGCAATCGCACTATTTGCATGTTCCATTACTCTCTCCTCGTATTTTACTGCTACTACCAGTACGGCATCATCATCAAAGCCTATTATCTCAACACCTTCTGGTAACTTTAGCCTAAGTACTCCATCGTACAGGATGTTCCACAGTGTAGAACCCATTACTAAACCATGTGGAACCGCTGTGCACTCCACGACTTCACCGTCTGCTTCGATTATGATCTTACGTTCATGCCTCTCTCACTAACCTCAATCATAATATCTTCCCATGCTGCTGTATTGAAACCATTCTTAACGTCTAAAGTAATGAGCACACTAATCTTTTACTCTACCACGTCCAGGATTCGCATAATAGCGTCGACTGTTGACCTGCCCTCCCTGAATCCATGTTGATTTCTGTTAGGTTTCTCCCTTGACTCAGCTCATTCTTTATCCTGTGTAGCATTAACTGTTCAAGTAGATTCCCAGCAGCATCGAGCAGGTACAATGATCGATAGGACGATGAGTTTTCTATGGGATTGTCCCCTTTTCTAAGTAGGACTAGCCTCGCTCTCTTCCAGGTGTTCGGAAAATTTCCATCTGCCAAAATTTTGTTCATGATATTTTAGGATATATTCAGGTCATCTTTTGGCAGCTATTTTGATAACTTCTGGTGGTAGTCCGTCTGGACCAGGGGCTTTGCCACTTCGAATACGCATACTGGCCCTTCCGTGTTCTTCCATCGAAAAAAAAATCACTTCTGGTTTATCTGGTTTACTAGCGGTTGTTCCCATCTCGGTTCTTCGTGGATGGGGAAAAGTTCGTCTACTACCTCCTTGGCTTTTTGTATGCTGATTTGAAGGTTTGGATATTTTATTTTCAGGTGACTAGTGGCAATCGCATATGCATCCCCCCATACATTTTGGTCCAGCTTCTCACAAAGCTCGCGCCAGTGTTTTCTTTTGGAGTTATTTATTTTTCTCCGCAGCGCTTTTTTTTGAGTCGGCATATGTGCTTTTCAGAAGTGTTAAGGTGTCGATGACAGCATTTTTTTTACACTGTCTGTGATATTTGCGCCTTGCGGTTATGCAGTCCAATCTCATGCTGGCAATTTCATTGTTCCACCAGTACACCTTTTTTCTCCCCCTTGGTAATTTTTTACGTGCCAAGGTGGCATTACAAGTTATTGTAAGCGCTTTATCAGATCCTCTGGCGTTTTTGGATTCATATTGTTAAATACTTTTTCCATATTGTTGGCAAATGTATACTCATCTATCTTCCTTGTTGACCATCCCTGGCACCTCTGGCGCTGAAGGAGCAGATCGCGTTGGTTTTCTTCCAGCACGATATAGATGTATTTGTGGTCGCTTAGCGATTCATGGTCCAAGACTTCCCAGTTTCTAATTTTCACTGCAAGTTCTCCCGTAGTGAGGGTGATGTCTAGAGTAGAATGGGATCTGCCACGTTAAAATAACCTAAATGACCTAACCTAATGACCTAACCAAAACAAACGACTAAGTGAAATTTGCAAGCTTGTTCAAAAAAAAAGTTGCAATTTAGTGCACAGTGTGATCTGCAACCGTTTTCGGGATATGACGTTTCGAGGACCTATGAAATCGATAATAGACCTTTTTATGGTTAGTTGAGCGCATGCGCGTCCGCAATATTTAAAAGGCGGGAATATGAAATTTTCGGGCACATTTTGTTATTTTCACTGGTTATACGTCAAAAAAGCGCCCAAAAACATGGTGGAAATTGACGCGTGCGCACAAAAAAATTTCAACTATCGCAAAAATTTCAATTAGAAATCTCGCAATGAAACATAGAATCTTACCAAACAATTACAACTGTTAACACATAGATTTAATCGTCTCCTCAAGCATTTCGGTGTACCAAGATTGATTATGCTGCGATTTGTAGTTTATAAAAAACCGATCTAATTTTGTATTCGACGCGGCGAACGTGCAGCGACACCCTTGACAAACAAAACATAAATTTTCCGGGCATTTTTTGCCCCGACCGGAACCGATTTGCACGGAAGGAACTTATACGCGACTCTGTAGAACTCGTAACTCACAATTAGCGCAAATGGTAACTGATGAGGAGAAAAATGAAAGAGAAAAATTGTGCACTCACCTTCTTCATGAAGGACATTACGTTCGTAGGCAACATGGCGGCGTATTGTCCACACTCTGATTCACACTAAATATTAACTATAATTTGAAGTATTTTTTTCAATTTAGATATTTAATATAACCATTAAATATAATTTTGTCATTGCGCACTTCCAGAATTTTCTTGCTTAATTTCACCTGAAACAAACAAAAAAAAGCATGAATTAACTTTTGACAACTAGTTTCACAACTTATCAATAGGCCTATATATAAACATTTCTCAAAACAAAATGTCATATAAGACCATAAATCTCGACAGACATTATTACCCAAGTAAGATTATACAATCAAGACCCGACACTTGATGGTATAATCTTACTTGGGTAACAATGTCTGTCGAGATTTATGGTCTTATATGACACACTTTGTCCTTTTATTTAATATCCAGAGTTGTCTTGTATATCTAGTTTTGTCATTAGATGTCTGCATATATTTGTCCATCTAGTATTTGGCTAGTTTAGTTTTATATTCCAGTCATATTTCTCTATTTTTTATTTTATTATCCTGTCTGCCTGGTAATGCCCATCTAGCCCTGAATTTATTGATATGAATGCGTTTTGTCCATCAAGTCTTCTTAACCAACCTTCTCTGTATAGTATGTCTTGCTTATATCCAGTCTTGCTTATACAAACTTGTCCTTGACTGCCTGGTCTTCTTTGTTTAGCCTTGCCTCTCCAGTCTTGTCTGTCTAGTTTTGTCTGCCTTGTTTTGTCTGCCTAGTCTGGTCTCTCTAGTATTGTCGGCCTAGTCTTGTCTGTCTAGTGCTGTCCGTCTAGCTTTGCCTGTCTACTTTCGTTTTCGTAGATTTGTCTATCTAGTCTTGGCTGCCTAGTCTTGTCTACCTAGCCTTGTCTGTCTAGTCTTGTCTGTCTAGTCTTATCTGTCCAGTGTTATCTGTCTAGTATTGTCTGTCTAGTCTTGTCTCTCTAGTCTTGTCTGTCTAGTCTTGTCTGTCTAGTCTTGTCTGTCTAGTCTTGTCTGTCTAGTCTTGTCTGTCTAGTCTTGTCTGTCTAGTCTTGTCTGTCTAGTCTTGTCTGTCTATTCTTGTCTGTCTAGTCTTGTCTGTCTAGTCTTGTCTGTCTAGTCTAGACAGAGACTAGACAGACAAGACTAGACAGACAAGACTAGACAGACAAGACTAGACAGACAAGACTAGACAGACAAGACTAGACAGACAAGACTAGACAGACAAGACTAGACAGACAAGACTAGACAGACAAGACTAGACAGACAAGACTAGACAGACAAGACTAGACAGACAATTTTGCTTCTGTTGTAAATTATTTGGCAAACAAGAAATAAAATTAGTTAATGAAGGCTTCAACGATTGGCAACACATATCTGACAACTTATCTCGTCACGAAAAAACATCGCTGCACATCGAAAATTGCACCTGTTGGAAAAAATTGGAATTAAATTTAAAAAGAAAAACTACAATTGATAAGAATATGCAACGGTATTATGACGCCTAGAAAAAAAACGATGGTGTCAAATTGTCAGGCGCATGATATCTGTGGTACAATTTCTAGCAGCACAGTGTTTAGCTTTTAGAGGTTCTTCCAGCAAATTGTACGAAAAAAATAATGGAAATTTTCTGAAAGCAATTGAAATGATAGGAACATTTGATGATATAATGGCAAACCACATAAAACGCGTACAAGAACCAATCGCTTTAAAGAACCATATACCTGGGAAATCGCTTTCAAAATGAAATAATCACTATCCTTGCAACCCAAATTCAAAAATATATCATCATGTTCATGTTATATATATATATATATATATATATATATATATATATATATATATATATGTTGTATTGTTTTCTCGGGGATTCCGCGTTGATGCTGAGGGCTGGCTCCGAAAAGAACCGGACTCTCGACCGTCGAACGGTTGACCCGTACGGACGCATATATCTCTTGAGAATGGCGAATGTTAGTTCGCCGAAACGTCGAGAGTCCGGTTCTTTTCGGAGCCAGCCCTCAGCATCAACGCGGAATCCCCGAGAAAACAATACAACACAGGTATCTGTCCGCGAGGGCCTCAAATACAACATATATATATATATATATATATATATATATATATATATATATATATATATATATATATATATATATATATATGTTGTATTTGAGGTTTTTAGTATGCGTCTAACGGTTGACCCGCACGGACGCATATATCTCTTGAGAATGGCGAATGTTAGTTCGCCGAAACGTCGAGAATCCGGTTCTTTTCAGAGCCAACCCTCAGCATCAACGCGGAATCCCCGAGAAAACAATACAACACATATATATATATATATATATATATATATATATATATATATATATATATATATCATATATAACATCAATAAAAGAGGCAAAATATTTTTCAGTCATTTTGGACTGTACGCCGGACACTGGACATGTCGAGCAAATTACAATGATTATTAGGTATGTACATATTAAAAATTATGAAGTTGAAGTAAGAGAAAATTTCATTGGCTTTTATCAAGCTGAAAAATGTACTGGAGAATCTTTTTACGACTTCTTAATTCATAAGTTAAACTATCTTGAATTAAATATTAACGATATGAGGGGCTAGGGTCTAATATGTCCGGAAAACATAAAGGATTGCAAAAACGAATTTTGGACAATTATCCACGAGCTCTGTTTATGCCATGCAACGCGCATACATTATATTTGGCCATTAGTGATGCAGCTAAAGTTTCGTTTTCAACGGTGGATTTTTTCAGTAATGTATCTGCAATATACAACTTTTTTAGTGGATCACCATTTAGATGGCAAGTTTTAAAGAAAAATGTAAAATCTTTAACATTGAAACAAGTAGTGAAACTCGATGGGAAGCAAGAATTAAAGCGATTAGACCACTGCGAAATGAATTAGGTGTAATTTATGACAGCCTTATAGAAATAGCTGAGGAATCTTCACAATCTTCAATGCCAACAGTTCGACATGAAGCTGAATGTTTGGCAATGAAACTTAAATCTTAAAAATTTATTTCTTCAATAATAATATGGTACGAAATCTTGGAAAAGGTAGATTTCATTAGCAAAATGATGCAGAAAGTTTCTTGGAATATCAGTTCGTGTGCTGAATCAATTAAGGAAGTTTTAAAATTTTTCAAAAGCATTAGAAATGAAGAAAGTTTCGAAAATTATTTGCAGATTTCTAATGAACTTTGTAAAGCACTTGAAACAGAACCGGATTTTCCTGCTGAAATTAATTAGTGTACGTCGCCGACATCACCGAAAACAATTTAGCTATGAAGGAGATGAAGATATTCAATTTACTCCAAAACAACATTTTCAAATTAATTTTTTCTATGTAATACTAGATACAGCTATTTCATCTCTTACCACCCGTTTTGAAACTTTTTCAAATTTCGAACAATGTTTCGGATTTCTATACAAATTTATTGATATGGAACATGAGGAAATAAAAAAAAAGTTGTTTCGATCTCCATAATAAATTTAAAGATGTTGAATCTTGTGATATCAGTGGCGTAGAATTATATCAAGAGTTAATTTCTCTACTGGAAGCCGACTGGAAGAGGGCAGCGTCCATCTGTACGGAAAACCGAATCAGATGGGCTATCGGCACTTTCCAGCCTTTTAAGGCCCCAGGTGTGGACGGACTAATTCCTGCCTTCCTACAAAAGGGAGAGAGAGAACTAATGCCGTATCTTCTAAATATCTTTAGAAGTAGCTTAGCGCTCGGATATATACCGGAGCTATGGAGAAGGGCTAAGGTGGTATTTATACCGAAGGTGGGGAAGAAAGACACCACTCAACCGAAGTCATTTAGACCCATTAGTCTAACATCTTTTATGTTAAAGACAATGGAGAAGGTGATTGATAATTACCTTAGGACTATAGTGCTGGTAGGTACACCACTACACAGGAGTCAGCATGCTTACAGAGCAGGGAAATCCACAGAAACCGCCCTGTATCAGCTGACAAACGAAATAGAAGCAGCACTAGAGATAAAGGAAGTAGCGATATGTGCCTTCTTGGATATAGAGGGAGCTTTTGACAATACCTCACACGAGGCTGTCAGGGCGGCCCTCGAAAGAAGGAATATCGACAGCACTATCTCAAAGTGGATGGGAGAAATGCTGAGAACTAGAACGGCGGAGACACAAGTGGGAAAAGACACCATTAAGATCTCCACAACTCGAGGGTGCCCACAGGGAGGTGTACTATCACCGCTAATGTGGAGCCTGGTAGTTGATGAACTACTGGTTAGGCTAAACGACCTAGACATCAAATGTCAAGGTTACGCCGATGACATAGTCATAATGGCCAGAGGAAAATTTGAGGGAACGCTCTGTGAAATTGTTCAGAGAGGCCTCAAAGTAACTAGTAGATGGTGTCAAACAGTGGGATTGAGACTCAACCCGAGCAAAACCACGGTGATACCATTTACTAGAAGGAGAAAACTAAACTGCCTACATCCCATACTCATAGATGGGAAGGCAGTAGAATACCAACAGGAGATAAGGTATCTGGGTATCACACTAGATAGCAAACTCCTATGGAATAGACACGCTGAGGCAGTGGTAGGTAAAGCCAAACGCGCCCTAATAGTGTGCAGAAATCTGGCAGGAAAAACGTGGGGTTGTAACCCCACTATCCTGCGATGGATGTACACCATGATAGTGAGACCTGCAATCACTTATGGGGCGGTTGCGTGGGGAAGTAGAATCAAGCTGGCCTCTATGAGGAAACAGCTTGAGAAGATTCAAAGACTGGCGTGTGTCTGCATCACCGGGGCGATGGTGTCGTGTCCGACAGCAGCATTGGAGCTGCTGCTGGATCTGACTCCGCTGCACCTTGTGGTGGAGAGCGCCGCCAGATCGGCGATCGTAAGGTTCAGCAAGGAAGGAATGGGCAGAGGCAAAATAATCGGGAGCAGAGACCGAAACAGCCTCGCTGCCAAGATCCCCTGGCTGGAAGTACCAAAAGACGAAATGGTATGCAAATACCACTTCGAGAAAAACTACACAGCAATGTGTAGAAGTAAAGCCGATTGGAGCGACGAATCCTCAGCATACCACATAGAGCAAAATGCCATCAAGTGGTATACAGATGGTTCGAAGACAAAGGAAGGCACTAGTGCAGGAGTGTTTGGACCTCGTACCAGATACTCCGAATCCATGGGAACATCCCCAAGTATCTTCCAAGCAGAGGTACACGCAATCGAAAGATGTGCACAGTTTAACCTCGACAGGAAGTACCGCAAAAAACGAATTGCTATCCTGTCAGATAGCCAAGCAGCCATCAAGGCCATTAGCTCATACACCATCAGATCCAAACTGGTATGGGACTGTGTGGGGAAGCTGAACAAGCTTGGCAGGGATAATAAAGTAACGCTATACAGGGTACCAGGACACACTGGTATAGACGAAAACGAAGAAGCCGATCACCTAGCAAACAAGGGATCCAGTAGCCCCTTTATAGGTCCGGAACCCTTTTGCGGTATGAGCGTGAACACCATCCGCAAAAGTTTAGATGAAGAAATAAGAGGAAAATGGATGAAAACCTGGGAAGAACTTCCAGGGCTAAGGCAATCCAAAGTGATGCTGGGATCTTTTAACCAGAAGAGAACTAAAGTTTGCCTGAAACTAAGCAGGAACAAGCTCAGAATTCTGACAGGAGCCCTGACGGGACACTGCAGACTTAGGAAACATCTCAAGGCCCTAGGCCTAGAGGAGGATGATGGATGCAGATTATGTGGCTCAGCAGAGGAAACCCCCATACATCTGTTCAAAGACTGCGGAGCATTACTCCGCAAGAGACAGATGTACCTTGGGGCTCACTGCTTGAACACAGAGGAGCTGCAGGCCTTGAGTCCCACCCAGATCCTGAGATTCCTAAAGGAATCAGGATTAGAGGAGGCGCTCTAAATGGGTAAGTACACCAACACTTGGAGGAGGAAGGTGGGGTACAATAGATCTATAAAGGTCGCAGTACAAGTCGTCACCACCATATCTACAATCTAATTTCTCTAAAAATTATCATAAAAGACAGAAAGCAGCCCGAAGAACTCATAAAGTTTTTTATACAAATACAACTTGGAGACTTCTTTTCCAAATGTCGCCACAAGTTTAAAACTTTTACTGACAGTTCCAGTATCTGTTGCATCTGGAGAGCGAAGTTTTTCAAAATTAAAAATAATCAAAAATCCACCTGAGAACTTCAATGACTCAAGAACGTCTCAGTAATATATTAATTATTGCAATTGAAAGTGAAATTGCTGATTCCTTAAATATTGAAGGGGCGATTGAAGAATTTGCCTCTAAAAAATCGCATAGAGTAAATTTTTGATTGTAATATCATAGATTTATAGATGTGCCAAAACATATTAATGTTTTATATTCAATGGTAATATGTACATGTACATTAGATATATAAGTATAATAATAAACATTAAGAATGAAAATTTGATTTTTTTCTTTGATTTCGATGTTATCTCAAAGGGCGGCCATGCATACTAGCACCCACGCGGCCATATACCCAGGCACGGCCCTGGCCATGTCTGTGTAGTTTTGTCTGTATAGTCTTGTGCGTCTAGTTATTTCTATTTAGTTTCGTCTGTCTTGTCTTGTCTGTTTAGTTTTCTCTGTCTCATCTTGTGTGTCTAATCTTGACTGTCTAATATTGTCTGCCTAGTCTTGTCTGTCGAGTCTTGTCTTGTATACCTTACATGCGTTTACAAATTCGATTTTTTGCTTGCTGATAGACAGATAAAACTAGACAGACAAATGTTGAGAGTCAAGCCTAGACTGTCAAGACTATACAAACAAGACTAAACTATACAGAAAGGACTACACTACAGCGACAAAACTAAACTAGATTAATGGGACACAGAAAAGTATCGATTTGACCGACTAAACTAGAAAAACCAGACTGGACTATTTGTCCAGCATTCGACTATATGTTCTGGACTATATTAAATACGAAAGTATACAGTCATGGCTGACAAGACTAGACTAGACAGACAAATTTAGGCTAAACAGAGAAATCTAGACTAAACAGAGAAGATGAAACTATATAGAGAAAGTTATTTGTCTACTCTATACTCGTCTATACAAAAGTGTGTGCCTAGTCTTGTCTTCCAAGTTTTGTGTGTGTTGTCTTATGTGTAAAGTTTATACAAAGCTGGACTACACAAAGCCAGACTAGACAGAGAGAACTAAACTAGATAGAATATTGTTGTTTGTATACTCAAGTCTCGCCAGTCAGGTCATGTCTGTCTAGTCTTGTATGTCTAATCTTTTCTGTCTAACCTTGTCTGACTATTTTTGTTTGTCTAGTTCAAGTCTTACATAGGTTTAATAATTAGATTTGTTTTTATTTTATTTCCTTGAGCAGTTATAATAATTTGTGTGAATTTTAAGAAAACTGGATGAAATAATATATTAATAAATTAGCAGTGAATATATGGAGACCTATATTTAATATTTATGAACGCGTTAACTAGATTCGCATTTAGAGCGCGAAATTGAGTTTCACGGAATTTTTTGTTGATGGCGTTCAAATGGAACGGGAACACTTCCAAGAGAGTCCGTCCCGCAAAGCTACAGGAATGCCGGAATTAATAATTGAACGACCGGACCGTGTGACGCAATTACCCACCCTATTGCTAGTTTAATGCAGTTGTCTAAGTTGATTACTATTCGCTTTGTTAGCCTGAATGTTGTTATTAGCTGCGATCAATTCATAACTTTTTTTAATACATGAATTTAAAACAAAACGAAATTTAAAAATAATATGAAATGTGATTTTTTTTTATATAAAAATATTTATGATTTAATATAACCAGCAATATACAGGGTTTTAGGTAAACATGCAGCAAAAATTCAGAGGGTTATTCCTTGGCCTATTCTAAGAATATTTTGTCTTATGATGATTTCGTTTGCTTCGAAAATACTGGATGAACCAAATTTGCGACAGAAACAACTTTTTATTATCAAAAAGTACTAAAGTTGCTCCAACTACAATATATGTTCCAAACGACTTCCTCCAGCCTGGATACAAGCACTCCATCTTCTCGTCAATCAGTGCCGAACTCTTTCAAACACACCAGAGTTTTTTCTAATTGAATTACACCCAGAAATTGTCCGATTTGGCAATTTGTCCAAATTCTCCACTGTAGTAAAACTAATGACTTTAGGTTAGCCCTATAAGAAATATTCCAAGGGCTTTAAGGCGATTGAGCGTGTGGCCCAGCTCGACCATTCCAGCTATCTACGTATGTTGCTGTTAAAAAATTACGAGCAATTGATCATAAACAATATTACATTTCTTATCGTCAATGATACATCTTGTAGAAACTCGGGCAGTGTTTCTTCCAAAAAGTTGCGATACATCTCGCCAGTAAATGTTGCTGGTAGAAATATTGGTCCAATTAGATAGTCACTCACAATTCCAACCTAAACATTCAAGAAGAACTGATGTTGAAATCGATCTTCACCTACCTCATGCGGATTTTCATCCGCCCACACATGGTTGTTATGAAAAATTCCTTATTGCATTTCTTGAGAAACTGACTTCATCGGTGAAAAGAATCTGAGTCAGGAATTGAGGGATTACAACTAATGTTTACACAAGCCATTGATATAACGCAATACGTGGACGATAATCAGCTGGTAGTAGTGCCTGAATACGTTGAATGTGGAATGGATACAACAAATTGCCCTTAAGAATTTTGTCCAATGATTTACATTAAGAGCATTGGAAATTTGTCGCATATAAAAAATTCCTTAGATCCTCCTCTATCATGTCTAGTACATTCTGTTTCAGTCGTACCGTTCTTATTGTCATTAATCTTCCTGGTCCTCCGTTTCGTTCCAATGTGTATGTTTCACGAGGACGTAGATGAATGTTATCTATGAAGATTTTTCGGTCGGTGATATTACGGCTAGGAAAACGTTTAGCTTAACAATCGTCTAGCTCATTGTTCTTCAACCGGTGTTCCATGGAACCCTAGGGTTCCATTAAAACATCCAGGGGTTCCGCGAATCAATGCTAAAAAAATCTAAACTTTAATCAGCGCGCGGCGTTTACAACTAGAGACGATGCGTTGCGCCGCTCTCAGGAAGACGTGTGTCGATTGGAGTTTCATATTGAAACTATTCATTTCAAGTCTTACAAATGCAAACGGTAGCAAGTTAAATATTTTATAATAAATTGAGTTTTGTTTTAACTTATCCTAAAATCCTTTAGAAATATAATGCAGAATTGACATAAAACTGGGAAATTGGAATCAAAATCCAAAGAACAAGCTTCTTGCTCTCTTGAAAATTTCACCAGTTTTCCTCCAACATTGGAGCTGACGGATAATATTGAAGAAGAAAATAAATTAGGATCTACTAGCCGAAAAATATGAAAGTATGATGATTATTTGAATTTTGAATTTACCTGGATTGGTGATAAAAATGAGCCAAATGGGTTTTGTGTGGTATGTGAGCAAGTAGTCAACAACAGCAGTTTAAATCCTGCAAAGTTATAAAGTCATTTGGAAAATAAATATCCGACTTTAAAAGGTAAAAGCGAATATTTGAAAAGAAAATGTCTTGAATTACCGCAGAAAAAGAATGCATTTGAAAGGTATGTTCGTGATGATGATGTTCTTAGAGCATCATATTTAGTTAGTTTGCGCAAAGCTCATACGTTTGCATAAAAAATAGTTAAAGGTTGTACAAAAGATTAGCATCAGATGCATGATCGATGAAAAAATTTCAAACAAAATTGACATCGTCCCATTGTCTAAACGACGATTTCATGACGAATTAAAGATATGTCAGATACTGCGAAGTGGAACTAGTAAGTCGTTTGAAAAATCTCTCTGCAAATGGACGAATCTACAGATGTGGCTGGATTACCAATTTTGTTAGTTTTCGTGAGATACATACACGAATCCAATTTTCAGGAAGACATGCTTCTTTGCGCAAAGCTCTGCCATCTCAAACAACAGGTGAAGAAATATTTAATTTACCTAATGCTTATTTTGAAAAACATTCAATTTCTTGGAATTTATGTCATCATATATGCACTGATGGAGCTAAAGCTATGGTTGGTATTATAAAGGGCGTAATAGCACGTTTAAAGTAACTAGTTTTCAGACATCAAAGCAGCCATTGCCTTCTTCATCGTCATGCTCTCGCTGTTAAACGGACACCAAAATCAATGCAGAAGTTCTCAATGAGGTTGTTAATATGGTTAATTTTATTAAAATCCACACCCCTAAAACCAGGGTATTTGCCCTATTGTACGATGATCTGGGAAACTCACATAAAAATCTCCTTCTTCATACTGAAGAAAGATGGTTATCCAGTGGAAAAGTTCTGACCAGACTCTGGGAATTGCATGATGAAATTCGAATCTTATTATCTGAGCGTGAATTTTATGGAAAACTTAAGTACACTAATTGGCTTCAAAATCTAGCCTACCTTGCAGATATATTTTCGTATATGAACCAAGTTAATCTTTCACATCAAGAACTAAATACTGCTGTTTTTAAGGTCAATAGCAAAGTAAACTGAATAAAATCGAAAATGAAGTATTGGGAGGAATGCATCACCAAAAGTTTTTCAGAATGTTTTTCTTATTTAAATGATTTCCTGGCAAACAATAATATCGCATTCGGCCAGAATTTAAAAAATCATATTTTTAACGGGATTGAAAAGACATTTTTCGAATATTTCGCCACTATTTGCAATAAATTAAGTTAAATCGAAAATCGTTTTTTCCATTTTGCGTTTGTGATGGACTCATGACACTAATATGCGTGCGGTTATGTGCGCACTCGGCGGCTGCGATACAATTTTCTCAATGTATCGGCGATTTTTTTATTTAGAAATGGCATAAAAGGGCGCAAAATAGAAAAAATACTATAAAAAAACTCGTTTGTAAGGCGTTTTTAGCACTTGTCCACTTTATTTTTGTTTCGTTTTTTTTTAACTTCTAAAGAATATATCTGACCAGTGTCGACCACCGTCAAAACTTGTTACGTTTTCATTGAACTGACAGTTGACTCCTGTCAAATGTCAAATTTGACTAACGTCTACCTAGAAAACGTCACACCGTCATCCGAAACAGTCACACATTAAAGCGCTATCCTCGAACATACGTGCTCAACTTTCCAAGTATTTCTCGGTTGATTGACAGATTAAACTTAAAAAAAAAAAGTCATGGCACGACCGATATTTCATCAACGACGTGGCAGTTACCTGTGATTACATTTATTTTTAATTTCTTCTGTTTTGTCTATCGCTGAATAATTATTATTCCAAACTTGGACGCGTGCTGTAAAATCGCGCTTACTGAACTCGTCCTTTAATATACTATTAATGAGTGTTGTGCTGTGGATACCTTGCCAATTAAGGAAAGAGCGCAATTTATAGATATATGTACCGACACTGCAGTACTATTTACATTTGGACCTGATGCATTGGCCCGTTTTGGATAATAAGTGAAGAATATCTGGAAATTTCCAAACGCGCAGTTAAGAAAATGATGCCTTTCGAAACAACCTATCTCTGTGAGAAATCCTTTTCCACATACGCCGCTACAAAAACTAAGTGTAGAAATCGACTTGATGCGGAAACGCATATCATCGTCTCCAATTAACACCGGTCCAACCAGATATTGATAAATTATGCAGTCATCAACAAACACAACGAAGTGATTGGTTTTTTAAAGATTTTTTTCTTTCGATTATAAATTCATTTCAATGTATGTATAGTAAGTAAAGTATTTATATATAATATAGTAAAGTATTTTATATTTTATGTGAAGTTATAATTTTCTTTGAAAAAATGCAAATTTATTTATTATGAGAAATAATCGAAAGTGCTACTAACCCCCCCCCTTAATCAAAGTGCTACTAAACAGAGGGTTCCATAAATAGGAAATTCTAAAAAAGGGGTTCCGCGGGATGACAAAGGTTGAAGAACACTGGTCCGACTTGTAATGAATTGTATTAGCAAGTCCATACATGAAATGCATGTTTGTCATCTCGGTGTTTGTATACATGGTAGAGGACTTCACTAGCTATAAAAGACACGTCAAACGGCCAAACATCACCCAATGTAAACATGTAAACAGCCAATTGTCACTCAACTGCGACCGATACAGGTGATTATCACTGACGAGACGAATTCAAATTAAATGCACTTGTACGTTACTAGATAAAACAGCCGTTCCAAGTTATCGGCAACAATTTTTTGTTTAATTTAATTAATACTAGTTAATTTATACTAGATAAACTCATTGGCGTACGCCAAACTTTTATTTACATTAATAATTTCAACAAATATCGAATAAGGTTGTCGCAAATCTTGTTCACCCTGTATCTTCGAGGCAAAGCGGTTTTTTTCTGAAATAATCATAGGACAAAATATCCTTGGAATTGGTAAAGGAATAACCCCTTGATTTTTTTCCGCATGTTTTACTAACACCCTGTACAACTATATATATATATATATATATATATATATATATATATATATATATATATATATATATATATATATATGTGTGTGTTGTATTGTTTTTTCGGGGATTCCGCGTTGATGCTGAGGGTTGGCTCTGAAAAGAACCGGATTCTCGACGTTTCGGCGAACTGACATTCGCCATTCGCAAGAGATATATGCGTCCGTACGGGTCAACCGTTCGACGCATACTGAGAGCTCGTTCGTGCGATGCGACTACTTATAGCTGTCTGGCTTCGGGTCATGCGCGTTGTGTGCGATGCTTCGGTTCGGTTGTTTGTTTGTTTTGTTGGTCGTACATGAGTCTGGGGTGTCTGGGATTGCATTTTGAGGGTGGATATGATCGGTCGTCATGCTGGGGGCAGTCTCAAGGAATCGTCTCTCGTGTTCATGCAGTAGTCTCGTTTTTCTATCTCTATGGCTTCTCTGTATACTCGTGACATTTCGTGGCTAATCTGTGCAACAGTCTTTGAATTTCTAAAGTCCATCCAGTGACCAGTGTTTGTGTGTTGGACAAGTGCCGATGAAACTTTGTCTCGCTGTCTGATTGAAACTACATGTTCTTGAATCCTAGCAGATATTTTTCTATTGGTACGTCCAATGTAGGTCCGTTCACATGTTCCGCAAGGTATTTCGTAAATTCCAAGGGATTCTAACGGGATGGTGTCTTTAACGCTGCGTAGCATGGAGGATATTTTCTGGTTAGGTTTGAAAATGGTGTCGATGTTGTGTCTTTTAAGTATTCTGGCGATTTTGTCAGTTGATCCATGAACATATGGTAGATATGCTGTGCTAACGGGTTTCTGGCGTTCTTCAGTTCTTTGGCTACTGTTCTCTGTACGACGGAAAGCTCTGGATATTAAGCTGTTTGGATATCCATTTGAAGAAAGAGCTTCTCGTAAGTTCCTCAATTCTTTCGGTAAGTTAAGCTGGTCTGCTAGTCTTTTGGATCTGGTGGTAAGAGTGTTGACTACAGATGCTAGTTGTTTGGGATGATGGTGCGAAGAAGCGTTCAGATATCTGTCTGTGTGTGTTGGTTTCCGGTACACAGTGTGGCTCAAAGTGCCGTCAGGTTTCTTCTGTACCAAGACATCCAAGAAAGGAAGTTGTTGATGCTTTTCTGTCTCCATTGTGAATTTAATTTGGTCGTGTTGGGAGTTAAGATGGTTAAGGAATTTGTCCAGATCTGGTCTGCCGTGGGGCCAGATTACAAATGTGTCGTCAACATATCTTAACCAGAGTGTAGGTTTAAGTGTGGCTGATGAGATTGCCTTTTCCTCAAAATCTGTAAGAAATATGTTGGCTATTACTGGGGATGGAGGTGAACCCATTGGTGCTCCTAGGACTTGTTTGTATATTTGACCATCGTACCTAAAGTATGTATTCTTTAAACAATGTTCTGCCAGATCTGATACGTACTTTTCTGGTTTTAATTTTGATCTTATGATGTTTAAGGCCTCAGGGACCGGTACTTTTGTGAATAAAGATACAATGTCAAAGCTCACAAGGAGGTGGCCGGGCTGGAGTTGGTGATTTTTCAGTATGTCTATGAAGTGTTCAGCATTGCGGACATAGGAATCACAATCTTCTGCGTATGGTTGTAAACATTTTGCTAAATGTTTCGCAAGAAGTTGGACCGGTGAACCAATGGAGCTTACTATTGGTCGTAGTGGGGCTCCATCTTTGTGGATCTTTGGTAAACCATATATCTTGGGACACCGTGAAGATTTCTCCCTTGGTATAAGATAATTCATTGATTCCTTGTCAATGCTAGAGCTTAGGATCTTTTGTCTGGTAGTTTTCTCAAGATAGGTTGTGGGGTCCGTTGTACTGGGTAGATAAGCTGGATCATCTAAGATTGTGGTCATTTTTTGTTTATAGTCAGCACTGTTCATGACTACAGAGCAATTTCCCTTGTCAGCTGGTAGGACCACAATGCTGTTGTTTTCTCTTAGTGCCTTGAGGGCTTTGAATTCCTCGTATGAGAAGTTTCTTGTCGGTGGTTTGGCAGATCTTAAAATGTGGCATGTTTCCTGTCTTATTGTCTCGGCTAATGTGGCAGGGAGTTGTGAGATAGCAGTCTCGACACCAGTGAATATGTGTTCTTTGGGAAGGCGAGTTGGTGCTATTGCAAAGTTAAAACCCTTGGCCAGTACTGTTTTGGTAGGTTCGTCTAGGGGCTGGTCTGAAAGATTGTAAACCACTTTGTCGATGTTGAGTGGTTTTGGTGCAGGTTTTTGTCTCCGTCTGAGAAGGTTGTATTTTTCTTTCTGTCTATTGGTAATTAATAATCTATTCTGTTCGGCTCTGTTGTTGGATATTAAGTCTATCTGTTGCCAGAGGAGAGGGTGTAGCGTAGTGGTTAAAGCTATGTGTGTTGTCAGGATATTTTGGCTGATGCTGTCAAGTTTCTGTCGTTTGGTTTGGATTTCGTCCCGAAGCAAAGCTTGGCTTGCGTTGTGTAGTATTTTGTTTGACCTGGCTGTCGGATTTTGGTGTGACAGCCTCATACAGACGGGTGTTATATACATATATATATATATATATATATATATATATATATATATATATATATATATATATATATATATATATATATATATATATATAAATTAACACTAGCTATATATAACTAAATATATATAAAAAACATCAAAGGAATTTGAAATAAGAACCGGTGTTAGGCAGGGAGATGCCTTGTCAGCTGTTCTTTTTAACCTTGCGCTACAAAATGCAATTGGAAACCTCGAAAATAACGGAAATATTATAACAAAATCATACCAAATATGTGCGTACGCGGACGACATACTGATCATGGCTAGGGACACTCTAGAAGAATTGTTTTTAAAAATAGAAGAGGAAACGAGCAAAGTCGGCCTGAAAATACATGCAGATAAAACAAAATACTTCATTAAAAATGGTCATCGGTTTAAAGAAGTTCAAAATGTCAAATATCTTGGAGTAACTTTCAATAACACAAATAATCTATCACTGAGGGTACAAGATAGAATCCAAGCTGCGAATCGATGCTATTATTCACATCTGAAGCTCTTCAAATCAAAAATCATCTCACGTAAAGCAAAACTGCGAATATATAAAACCCTGATCAGACCCGTGCTAACTTATGGAGCTGAATCCTGGAGTATGTCGGAAGCAGACAAAAACTCTCTTCGTATTTTTGAAAGACGGATTTTACGGAAGATCTTTGGACCAGTGAGAGAGGAAGAAGGATACAGAATTCGCATGAACTACGAACTTCAAGAACTAATAGAAGGTGAAGACATAGTTAGATTCATTAAGGCACAGAGACTTCGATGGGCGGGCCACATGATTAGAATGCCGAGTGCAAGAGCACCCAGATCCATCCATAAAGTGCAACCTAACACCTCAATAAGCAGAGGTAGACCCAGAACCAGGTGGAAAGGTAAGGTAGAGGAAGATGTAGAAACCCTACAAGTAGGAAACTGGACACGTGTCGCTGAAGACAGTCAAAGGTGGAAGGGGATTGTTAAGGAGCCCAAAGCTCACCCTGGTCTGTAGAGTCAGAAGAAGAAGATATATAACTAAATGTGCGGAATTGTTCTTCCAATGACAGTAGACAGTGTTCCAAGGACAGTGTAAAACAGGGCGAGTGGAGAGCTGTATTGGTGGCGGCAATGTCTGAAGCCAAGGAAAAAGAAGAATATATAACTAGTTCTTATTTTATTACCTTCTATATTTATATCTTATTGATTACCTTCTGCGTAATCTTGTTTTGTTTGACTTGTCTGTCTAGTCATGTCCATATAGCCTCGTGCATTTAATATTTTCTGTCTAGTTATTTTTTTATCTGTGTCGACTATCTATAGCCTTATTTACTTATGGGAAAGGCTTTTGGTGTAAAACGTATATTTATAGCTAATATAAAAGTTCCCCATTTACAATTAAGTAGTTAATTATTGACTGTAAAATGAAATGAATGTGTTTAACAGCATTTATTATCCATAACGTCTTATATCTAAACACATCAAGATTATGGAATAGTATATAAATGAAAGTAATAAGCCTGGAAGAGCTTTCTTAATTAAAATTATTCCGCAATCGGAGCTTGTGGCAAGTAGCTTTCACGCTTAGTAAATAATTCAGGAGTTTGTGTTAGTTCTCACGTCGAATGCAAATATAAGGGGCATTATTTGCATGTTTTTACATCGGGAAGTGTGCCATTGTATTAATTATTGTGGAAGGGTTATTGAGCCACAACGCAAGATCCTTCATTCGACTTATTTGTCAGATGTAAAGGTGCTTCGTAAAGTTTCCAGACAGACGAGAATAGATAAACAAAGGCTCAATATGCAAGGACACGATTATATAGATCGGTAAAACCTTAAGATCTAAAATCCTTGACCTTGTCCTATCAAATCTGGACGAAGTAATTATTGTGAGAGAAAGTCTACCAATTAGTAGTAGAGTAGAGTTTCTAATATCTATCGCTATTAGACTCGTTCTAAATCAGGCTATTCCCACTAAGATGCGCAATTTCTATAGAGCTAACTAAAATTCAATCAATAATGCACTAGATGACATATGCTGGCAACGGGAACTCGACTTCTCGGACACCAATTCTATGGTCAGTCAATTTTATAAAACTCTGAACCATATTATTGACACCCATGCCATTTTTTTTAATTCATCTGTTTTCTACACTTTGGGTATAAACCTCCCTCTTATTTTGCCAGTTGCCACGATTTTGTGCCTCCTGGTACCAGTTCAGTCCTGCCGCTCGTTTCAAGTCGTCGCTCCATCTCATTTGTGGTCTTCCTATGCTCCTTTTGTTGCTCCATGGTCTCCATCGAATTAGTTTGCCACTCCACTTATCCTGGTCTCTTTCTACGTGTCCCACCCAGTCCCATTTCTGAGCGGCGGCGCGTCGCACGACATCATGAACCTTTGTTCTTCTCCTGATCCATTCATTTGTTTTCCTATCTCTTAATGATATCCCAAGTATTCTCCTCTCAATAGCTCTCTGGTTTACTTTAAGTTTGTCAAGTATAGCTTTCGTGAAGGTCCAAGTTTGTGACCCGTAAGTAGTTACTGGTAGGATACACTGGTTGTATAATTCGGTTTTGAGGTTTAGAGGTATGTCCATATTAAAGATGTCTTTAATTTTGACATATGCCGCCGAGGTTTGCAGTATTCTCTCATTTATTTCGAGTCCTTGGTTAGCCTTGCCTATAGTTAGTGTTTGTCCTAGGTATTTGTATGCAGTTACTTTTTCGATTCTGTTGCCTCCTAGGGTAATTTCTCGATCGTCATCTACGTTTGATGTCATTTACTTTGTTTTGTCAAAGTTGATTTCTAGGCATATGCGCTTCGTGGCCCTGTAGAAGTCAGCGATAAGTGTGGCCAGTTCTTCTCTGCTTTCGGCTATCACTACTATGTCATCGGCAAACATTAAGTGGTTGAGTTTCTCCCCGTTGATATTAATGCCTCTGTTTTGGAGGTCGATTGTTTTTAGTGCGTCCTCCAGAACTAGTGTGAAGAGCTTGGGTGACATAGGGTCTCATTGGCGCACTCCTCTGTTAATTGCCACTTTGTTGGATTTTTCGTGTAGCTGAATTTGCAGAGTTACATTTCGGTAAATGTTGTTAATTAAGTTTGCGTATCTGTGGTCTATTCTGGCGTGTTGCAGGGCTTGCTGTAGTGCCCATATTTCCACCGTGTCCAAAGCCTTACTAAAATCAATGAATGCTAGCCATAAAGGTATATTGTATTCCACAGCCTTCTCGATTAGTGTTCTCATCGTTTGCAGGTGTTCTGTAGTACTGTAGCACTTCCTAAACCCAGCCTGCTTTTTTGGCTGGTAATAATCTAGTATAGTCTCTTAATATATAGTCTGGTATAGTGTTAATAGTCTGGTATACTGCTATAGTCTTAATAGTTTGGTATAGTCTCTTTGGTGTGAGACGGTTGGTTAATATTTTCGCGAATAATTTGTATATTTGGGATAGCAGGCTGATCGGTCTATAATTTTCTAGGTTCTCGGTGTCTCCCTTTTTTTGAATGATTACCACGAGGGCGTTTGTCCAGTTCGGTGGTATGTCCTCCTTTTCCAGGCATTTGTTGTACAATATTTCTAGTTGGTGTTCTAGTATATCACCGCCTTGTTTTAACATCTCTGTCAGTATGCCGTCTTCGCCCGCTGCTTTCCCATTTTTAGTATGTTGTAATGCCGATCTGATTTCGTCTTTTGTAATCTCAGGTATGTCTTCAGAGTTGACGTTCATGACTTTCTCTTCCTGGTCTTGTTCGGTTGTGTCGCTCGTTACTTTCGTCTCGTATAGGTCTGCGTACAATTCTTGTACCGTTCTTAGAATTTCGTGTCTTCCTTCAATTCTATGTCCTGTTTTGTCTTTGATTCTGACGATTTCTTTCTTTGTGTTTGTCGCTAGTCTTCTGAACACTTTCGTCCCTTTGTGTTGTTCCAGTACTTTCTGCGCGATTTGCACATTGTGTTTTCTGATGTCCTCCTTTGCCATCTTTCTGGCGATTTTGTTTGTTTCAGCGTATTCTGCTGATGACCTTTTGTTATTTGCTATAAGTTGTCGTCTTTTATCTGGCATGTTTAGTGTTTGCGCGCTAAATTTATTTTGCTTTCTAGTTTTTGTTTCTGTGTACGCTTCTGCTGCTTGGTTTAGGGTTCTAGTGATCGTTTTGTTTGTTTCGTTTATATCATAGGTACTCAGTCTCTGCTCTTTGAATCTGATTCCCAGGTATATTTGGAATTTATTTGGGTCTTGTTGGAGTTTCTCTCTGTCAATCTGTTTGTGTATCGACTTTGCGATTTTTTTGCAACGCTCTAGTTTTTGGTTTATGCTTATTCTTGCCCTCACCAGACGATGGTCACTTCCAGTTTTAAATCTGTTCAATACCTCGACGTTTTGTACTATTTGGATGTTCTTCGTTAGAATAAAGTCGATTTGGTTAAAAGTTCTCCCGTCTGGGCTTGCCCAGGTCCATTTTCGGTTGATTTTCTTTTTGAAAAAGGTGTTAACGTTGTAGAGATGTTCTTCTTCCAGAAAGTGAGCCATCATTGAGCCTCTGGGATTTCTTTTGCCTAGCCCGTGTTTGCCTACGTATTTTTCGTCTGGGTCTGCTTGGCCTCCAATCTTGCAGTTGAAGTCGCCGATCACTAAAACTTGTGATGTTTTATTGCTGCGCATTCCTTCCGAGATATCCTCGTAGAATTTGCTGACGTACTCGTCTTCCGCGGTGCTTGTGGGAGCATATGCCTGAATTATCTTTAGGGTTTCCATGTGCCATTAAGAAGACATAAACCTTCCTGCTACTCTGCATGGTATTCGACGGAACTAATCGAACTTATTAAATGGAAAGGTAAAGTTCACCGAGCTTACAAAAAGAGCAACAACCAGGACAAACTTATCCAATTTAGCATACTACATAAAAGGGAAAATCTATCTCCAGAGTCTGTTACAGAAACTACATCTCTACCATAGAAAAGAGTATTCCCCAAGACCCTAAGAGACTGTGGACTCATATGAAAATCAAACGTGAGTCCTCTGATATTCCCTTAAAGTTAAAAACAGAATCCGGCCTTGTCGTAGGCACGACACAAATCTGTGATAGCTTCAGTGAACTTTTCTCGTCGGCATTCTCGAAAACACACATATCTGATCCATCAATTAAAAAAATGAGGTTTCACGCACCTGTAAACCAAAACCAATATAAACTTAAATATTCCGAGCTTCGACCAGACTGAAGTACTCAGCGTACTCACTAAAATTGCCCCATTCCTGCCCAGATGGAATTCCGGCCCACTTCGTCAAGCTGACCGCTCCCTCGTAGTGCACTCCGTTAACGTTGATCTTTAATCAGTATCTGCGCTCGGGTTCCTGTCCAACACTATGGAAAAAGCCCACGTAATCTCCTTCTACAAAACGGGTAGTAAGAATTTGATAGCGAACTATCGACCAATATCTAAATTATGCGTTTTCAACAAAATCCTAGAGAAACTCGTTTATAACAGGATTATTTTTCACATCAATCCATATATTGCCCCTGAACAGCATGGTTTTATGAAGTAGAGCTTCGAAACGAATGTGCTGTGTTTCACAGACTATATTCTGACGACTATGGACGACGGAGCGCCAGTTGATGCTATCTATACAGATCTTAGCAAAACTTTCGATAGCATAGATCATCAGATACTGCTCCTTAAACTTGAACAACTTGGCTTACACGGAAACCTGTTGAATTGGTTTAGATCCTACCTGTCAGGTCGCCCACAGGCGGTTACACTTAATGGGTATACTTCAAAGAGATGTGCTGTGTCGTCAGCTGTTCAAGGCTCACATCTAGGACTTTGCTCTTTCTAATATACCTACACGATGTTGTCACCTACCTTGAGAACCCTAGGCTTCTTATCTATGCTGACGATATAAAGATCTTCAGTAAAATACGCAATATCAACGATTCAAATGATTTGCAAGCAGATCTGGATAAGTTCGCGACGTACTGCTCTAAAAACAAACCTCGTCTAAACAGTGGAAAGTGCTCGGTGATATCTTATACCAGAAAAAAGACACCTCTCGCATAAAGCTATGGCTTTTGTGGTACTCCAATTAAGAGGGTTACCTCGATTAATGACCTGGGCATTTTATTTGATGAGAAGTTATGTTTCTCTGAACATATCGACGCTATTATAAAAAAAAGCCAACAGATCACTGGGATTTATAATCAGGGCTACAGCGAGTTTCTGTTCGATAAACGTCTACCTTACCCTCTACTACACCATGATCAGGTCAAAACTGAAATTTGCATCCTGTGTTTGGTCCCCTCAATATAATGTATACACGCAACGTCTCGAAAAAATCCAACGAAAATTCCTTAATTTCCTATCACGTAGGTTTCCGTCCTCTGAGGTACCATGTATTACCCCATTACATGTCAGGCGTACTGAGCGCGAAATGTTATTTTTATTTAAATTACATAACAATCGAATTGATTGTCCCTATCTACTGTCCCGTTTAAATCTTAATGTCCCACAATAATTTCCCGCATACCCCGAACCTACCACCTGACGCGTTTCCATACGAACTCAGCGAAACATTCCCTCACACGTCTCTCAGCGCAATGCAATTACCTAAACCAACGCTTCCTTTTAGACTCTCCTGGTATTTTCACTTCCTTAAATTACACCCCACTGCTCTGGGTGAAATAAGCCTCTAATCATTTGTTTCTGTCGGTCATCGTTGGATATCATTTCTGTGTATTGCAATATCTAAGGTGTTGGGTTGTTATTGGGCTGCTATTACTCGTGAGCCTGTTACTCACTCCTTCCCTAACTAAACCTAACTTTTTTTTTGGGTGGATGGGGAAACCTTTAATAAGCACCGACTCACTCGGTAGTGTGAGACTCCTTCTCTTCCAGAGATAGTTTACCCACTAAAACCACCTACCCCCTGATTTCACGCCCTAAAAACAGCTTGGCACTGCAATCTTGCATAACTTCAAACTGCGGGCTCCTGATTTACTTGTCTGTTCCGTTACTTTCCTTCTGCCATTCCCACTCGTTCTTCTCCTTCTGCTGCATGATATCCTTGATAATGGCACCGACGTCGCTCCACCTCTCCTCGCTTTCTAGCATCAGCTCTGTTAACGCCCGGGGATACATTGCCCCGCCACTTAACACCTCCAACTTCGCCCTCTGTCCTGCCCACCTATCGCAGGTGAACAGCGTGTGTTCGCCCGTCTCCGGCTCCGTGTTACAGTACGGGCAGTTCTCCGCGATCGCCTTGCCGATTCTTTTTCTAAAACTCTAAAAAGCAGCCATGGCCCGTCAGCGCCATTGTCATGTGGTAACTCATCTGGCCATGCTTACTATCCATCCAGGGCTTGACATCCGGAATCAGCTTGTAGGTCCAACTGCTCGTATCCTTGTCCCACATCTCCTGCCACTTTCGAATGGTTTCCAGCCTTTCCTCTTCTTTGACCGCCCTTGCATCATTCTCCTCCTTGTCAAGCGTGCGCCCCAAGATTCTGGCTCTTTCTTCTACCAGTAGCTCCAGGGGAATAAGCCTTCCCAATACCCGCACGGCGTCGGTCCCCACAGCTCTCTAAGCGCTGACTATCCTGATAGCTATTTTCCTTTGTGCCCTTTTCAGGGCTTCCCTGAGCCTCATGACTTTAGTGCATCTGGCCCACACCGGTGCCCCATACAAGACGATATTGTTCGCAACGGATGCCAGTATTCTTCAAGTATCTTCGAGTATCGTCAAGAGGTTATGCACCCTGCAGTGAGCTTTTGCACATGCCTCGTCAACGTGCCTACCGAAGGTTAGCTTCTCGTCGAAGACTATTATTATTGACCACTAGAGCCAGGTCGTCCGCGTAGGCGACGGCTTCCGCACCGTCCGGTAAGGCCACATTTAGAACTCCATCATAAAGAATATTGCACAACAGCGGACCCAGTACGGATCCTTGTGGGACCCCGGCTGTAACCTCTATCTCGTCCTGCCCCTCCACCAGCAGACGCCTGTCGCTGAAGTAGCTCATGGTCAGGCCTACCAGGTATTCGGGCATCCTCCTGCGTTCCAGCTCCTCTACGATGATCCTCCACGGTGCCGAGTTGAAGGCATTCTTAACGTCTATCGTTACCAGTGCTACCAGTTTCCTTGTTTTAAGCGATCTCCTTCGTTCTTCCTCAGCCAGGTTGAAGATGTATCTTGCGGCCGTAACAGTGGACTTCCCCTTCCTGAACCCGTGCTGTCTCGCAGAGAGTGCCGCCTTCCCTGTCAATTCGTTGTTGAACATATTTACCAGGATTCTCTCGAGCAATTTGCCGAAATTGTCCAGCATGCAAATTGGACGGTACGTGTCTAGACTAGTCGGAGGCTTATTGTACTTCGGTATGTGTACCAATCTTTGAAATTTGGAAATTTGCGCACGTTAGCTCCTTGTTCAGTGCGTGCCGCACGGTTTCGGTAAAACGCTCGCACACGAGCTTTAAGATCTCCGCTGGTAGACCGTTAGGCCCCGGCGCTTTTTTGGTTTTTATTTTCGCCACTGCCTCTTCAAGTTCCTCGGACGAAATTTCCTGGACGTCGTATTGCCGTGCACGCAACCACACGTTCCTTTCATGCGTCACAAAAAGGCTTTCCACCACCCTTTTCTTGAAGTCATAGTCCAGCTGAAGCTGCAGCTTTTTAAGTTTCTCCGTGACTATTTTAAAGCCAAGCCCCCAAACGTCCCTATCAACGTGTTCGCAAATCTCTTTCCATTTGGCTTCCTTGGCCCGCTCAATGAGTGCTCGTAGATTTTTTTTTCGGCCTTATAGGCCAGCGCTAACTCGGCGTACTCCGTGCTCCGCTTTTTCTTCCCTATCATCGCTCGCCTTCTTGCCTGAACGCAGGTTCTTCTTTGGTCACCAATTTCGCCCGTCCACCAGTAGGTTTCGCACACCTATTGGGCTTGTAACCTCTTTTCCTATGGAGACACTCATTGCACACGCTAGTCACCAGCTCGACCAGCTCGTCTGCATTGTCCGGCTTCTTCTTGCCCTCTCTAAAAGCTTCTACGAACTTGTCTGGCGCAGTTGTTTTCCATCCTTTGATCTCCTGGCAGCACTGATCTAGGATACTGTTGTCTCGTAAGACGTATCTTAAATATTTGTGGTCGATCAACATCTCCTCCGGTAGCACCTCCCACGACGTGATCTTTCCCACAGTATCCACCGTTCCAAAAGTCAAGTCTGCGATGGAGCTACCGTTGCCACGGACACAGGTGGGTTCCTGACCGACGTTTCTAATGACGAAGTTGTTTTGCGCCAGCCAGTCCACCAGAACCACCGTCTTTGCGCCCCACACCTGAGACCTACTATTGAAATCCCCGCCAATAAGAATTTCTCCGCTCCTTTGAATGATGTCCCCCTGCAGGGCGTCCAGGTAGCCTTCGAACTCGGTCTGCGTGCAGTTAGGTGATACGTAGCAGATGTAGATTGTAAGGCCCTTGCTTTCAACCACGTGAATCCCTCGCCCGATCCGTGCTGAGTCGCCCCAAGCTTCGTTGATTTGTACAAAATGGCTGTTTTGCCTTCCTTGCCCCTGATCCATCCTCTTTTCTGGTTTGTTAATTTGATGTTCGGCTCACTTACCAAGGTGACGTCTATCTGCTGCTCGACGAGGCCTTGTGAGCGCCGCTTGCAGGACTGTCTCGCCGTTTCGGTTTAGTTTGTTTCCTCGGCTTGGACAACATGTGGCGGAAAAATCACATTTGCCACTGTTGGCGCTGTGCCCTTCTTTATTGCAGATTGGACAGGATTTTTCGTTGTGGTAGTCTTTAGCTGTGTGCCCTTCCTTCTCGCACGCAAAAAACAGCTTCGACCTGTCGGGTCCGTCACAGTGCTTGGCCAGATGGTCGTAGGACCAGCATTTGTGGCAGCGATCAATTTTAATCCTTCTCTCTAGAGAGCACCGCACTAGTCCTACTTTTAGCTCTTCCAGCAATTTGTCCGCCTCCTCCTTGCTTACCACAAGCGTAGCAGCTTGAGTATGATTTGCGTTAGGTCGCAAGTGGCTTAACTTTATCGTTTTGTTATGTGTGTCCCCAATAACTAAACCTAATCTAACTTAACCTAACCTAGCCTTGTAATTTATGTATATTGTGTATTGTGTTGTAATTATGTATATTGTAAATTGTGTTTTTAGTGAAATAAAAAAAAACATGCACAGATATTAGGAATTGAAGACAAGAGAGAGCAGAGTAATTAAAATATTTGTTATTTAATCTATGGACTGCGGCGCCCTCTCAGAGATAACTATCAGTATAAATATAAGAGAGCGTATATTCAGCGTGTTTATGTCCTATTCTTTAAGGGGTAGATAAACTTGACACATAAGACAAAGATAAGCTATAAAGGTAAGCTGGATAATAGTACTGCTGGACAGACAAGGCTAGACAATTTATTCTTTAAACAATGTTTCAAGGAAAATTTATAATTTCTGTTATAAATTAATAAATTTTGGTTTATATTGTTGAAGTCCTTTAGATGTTTAACCCTTTGCACTCGTGTTTATATTTGTAGAACGTAGCCGTCAACTCGGATTTTTTTTAGTTTTGCAATATAAGGCTTTTAGTATGCGAATATAGGACACCTAAAGTATGTTATATTATAGATATTATACAAAAAAACCTTATCAGTGGGAAAATAAATAAAACATCTAATGCAGGCACATATTTAATTTTTGCTTTACTAAATAATTAAGTTATCAAAACAAAAATAACATAACAACATAAAAATTACACAAAATATCAAAATTTGCATTTGGGGGTGGAATATTTTACCGGCGCATTCACCATAGCACATACCTTATTATCTTGTCCAGAAACACATATTGCTAAACACTTAAATTACAAATTCAAACAATATTTATATTTATATTTTGTATTCTTCTAAAGTGTGGTAGCGTTCAAAGCAGTCACTAATATGAAGTCCCGGCTTGCGATGGCATGTGTTGGAAATAGGGGTAAATAGTACAGTTGTTGGTCAGTAGGTAGTGATTGATCATAATTTGAAAACTATATAACTATAGGACAATCTTTTGGTGACATAATTGTTTATTAACAGAAGAAAATTCTATATTCTTTTCTGTATTGGATACAACCCATAACTTTGTTATAACTTAAAGTTTCATGTGTCTATTTAATTAATAAAATGACCAGTCCGAGATTTTCGTCATTTTTGACAGAAATGTACAAAAAGTAACCTTACTGTTTTTAGATATTTCCATGATTTAAAAATGATTTTTGTGCTGATTTTTGGCATTTGTAAATGAATACAGGTTTAAATTATCGAAATAAAAAGTTTTTTGATAAAAATAAAGTACTGATTGTGAAAAATATGATAAGACAATAAATATTGCAGGATAAACAGTTTTTATAGTGATAGATCATCCGACCAATTAGTATTTTGACGTTAGAGTAACTATGTGACAGTTATTCCTAGAGTGTTTAACCTACAAATAAGAGGACAAGAAAAATATTCAGTACACAATTTTAAAGCAATTAAAAATGAAAAATCTATTTTACTTTAATTTATTTATGTATTTGTTATTGTAGTTAGTGAAAATACTAATTTATTTATTTCTAGGTTAAATACGCTAGTGTTAATATACATAAAATTACAAACATAAGAAAAGGTACAATCTTAAAACAATCGGAACACAGCCTGAATATATAAATATATTCAACCTTTCCGGAGCTTTATAACAATTACTGAGTCGTTTTAGGACTAACAAAACAAATCTCGTGTGAAATATGCCAGTTATTTACCAGTTTTATAAAAAAATATACGAATAATCAAATTGAAGATGCTATTAATGCAGTTTAAAATGGGATGTCACAATGCACAGCTTCAAAAGAGTATGGTATTCCCAAACCAACAATTCAATTTAGAATTAGTAATGCATTCATCAAATCTACTACAGGTCTGTCTCCTGTATTAGGATGCAATGCAGAAGAGAACCTAGTATGTTGGATAATTGATTGTCAACGAAGAGGATTTCCTAGAAGAAAGATCAATATACAAGAGTTTTTGGATCAAAGAAAAATAAAAAATCCTTTTTGTGACATGTCCTAGGAAATGGGTAGTATAAAGCCTTTCTTGAAAGGAATCCGATTCTTATTGAAAGATTTCCAGAAAGAGCAACTAAAGCCAGCTCTTGTGTAAGTGAGAGTTATATTAAAAAATGGTTGAGTGAAATATATGATTATTTATCAAAAAGTAAATATTTAAACATATTAAAAGATTAAAAGATCCTCGTGTTTCCAATGGTGATGAAACTTATTTTATGGTATGTCCAAAAATGAAAAACATAATAGCCCCTCGTGGGGCACAAAATGTTTATGAAATTAATCACGGCAATTTCAAACTTAATGGAAAGACATCTTATAAACAATGTTACATTTATAGTTTTTGTAGTGTCACGAAGGTTTTTGGACTGAAAGCTATTAAATAACTGACAAATTTCACATAAGATTTGTTTTGCTAGTCCTAAAAAGACTCAGTAATTGTTATATAGCTCCAGAAAAGTTAAATATATTTATATATTCAGGCTGTGTTCCAATTGTTTTAAGTTTGTATGATTATCTATAACGTAGGATGGTTTTACCAATTCGAACAAAAAATAAAAAGATTAACAAAAAGAAAAACAGAAAACTTTAGAAAAAGAAAAAAACTGAAAAAAATCATAGAGTTGATTGAGGATCAAGAAAATATTGGTGGCAATTAAATGAATAATCATAACATTAATTATAAATTTGTTTAAATTGTTTTTTTTAACAATAATTAAATATTTTTCTTTTATTAGATCACTGGAGTGATCACTAGTTCATAATAGTTTTTCATATTTTCAAATTACTTTTATTTATTATAAAGCGTTGACTAATTACTGTAAATCCACTAGACAATCACTACATTCTTATGATCTATAACTATGTTTTTTGATGAATCAAATATTTATCGTCTTATTTTCTATAACATTTTAAATTTTTGATTCGAATTATTATTTAAATAGAAAAGTGACGTTTTTTACAATTACTAGCACTATAATAATTCGTAAATTCATTTTATACAAGCATGCAATTTATTGTTTTCATTGTTCGATTTCTAAAATGACCAATCACTGTACTGTTTACCCCTATATGCAGTCTCGCGTCGTCCACCTTGCACTTTTCTGTTAGAACACATCAAACAATCCTTTTTTTTTTGACGTTATTTTTCGTTAAAATGTGCAAGTTTCCATTAAGTCTTTCTTCTTTATCCGTGGTGGATGGTCTACCAGCAATTTTTAAACCTTCTCGATAATTTCCCGTGAGTTCATCAACTATCTCTCGGACAATTTTTTTATGCGTAATCGCGCGTATGTTTTGGCGGCGTTGCGACATTTTGTATTATAAAAAACTATTTACGCTGGCTGAAGCAGCTGGGGCTGAAGGTCCCAAAAAAATAATATTCTCCACCATTTGAGGGATTTTCTTCAGTAAGAAAAACAGTAGGAAGCTGAGTAGGAATCGGCCCGGTCTACGCCTCCTATATATTTATTGTATTTTACAATAATAGTTGGCTTGTTAATTTCCTCCAATATAGCCTCCACGTACTCTTCTATTTATAGGCTGAGTACCAGAATTGTCCCAGGTACTCAGTGCGGTCACCACTCTTTTATCTTTCCACGCCAACAGCAGTATATTTTCTAATCGACATGCAAATGTTTGATTGTCTGCAAACGTGGGTTTCTTTATGGTATCGGGGATAAATTTTCTGTTGGACTAATTGTGCCCGTCAAGTGGATATTCATTTTAAGCAACACTTTTGCTAAAGGCAAGCTTGTATAATACCTGTCCGTATAAATATGGTATCCCTTACTGCCTCGATTGTTATCTAATAATTGTTGAGCCAATTGTAGAACAATTCTCGTGCTTACTGGAAGATCGGGTCGTATTAGATCTTCTGAGGTTAAACTTCCATAATATGGCAAAATAGAACATATGTAGCCAGTATTTGCATCTGGAAGTACGTATATTCTTATTTCCCATTTTGTCGGCTTGTTAGGATTGTACGTCAGAAAACTTATTTTTCCCTTGAAACCGACCACAGATTCGTCCACTGATATTTTCCGTGATGGAACAAAATGTTCTTTAAATTTGACATCAAAAAAAATCAAATAATGGCTCACCTTCTGAGTGCGACCTCTCAAACTTTGATCATTTGGGTCTGTCTCGTGAAGATGCAACATCCAAAATATTTGCATAAACCTTTCTCTTCGAAAAATACTCCCGAAAAAATTAATTTTTGCATTGAAATTTTGCGACCAATATTCTTGTAAACTGCTCACAGTTATCGTGCCCATATTCAGGATAACGCCTAGGAAGGCTGTAAATTCTTGTACAGTGACATCAACCCATGCATGCCATGTAGATCGCTTGGCTAATCTTTTTTGGCCAATTTTATGTCTTGCGTATTTATTGGTTTCCCGAACAATTGAGGCAATCAGCTCAGTTGTAAAGAAAAGTCTGAAGAAGTCTGCAGGCTTTGAACAATTATCCGGAATTTGGGGCCCTTCTGATTTTTCGACGGCACTAAAATCTATCCTATGACGTGCATTGTTCATAAGTGTCACATCTTCCCAGGGACCATAAACGTCTCTTGTTTCCGGCACAACTTCATGTTCGCCTTCACTGTCGCTGGAGCTGCTTGACGTAACTTGTAAAGGCACTACCCTCCTCTTACTAATTATTATATCGCTGTCACTACTGTCAGAACCAACTTCTGCTTCTTGCACCTCATTATTTTCTGTATCACTATAGTCTTTGTCAAAAGAATCGATATAAAGCTCGTCGTCACTACGCACTAATTCATCTAGAACTTCACCTTGGCGTCGTTTCGGCATTTTGAGTTTTATAAAAATTTGTAAAACACAAACGTTAATCACACGGCGATTACCAGAAAACTGATGAGAATTGCAACCCAAAGAAGAGATTATATATCCCATGAAGTGGAGATAATATAAATAATATAATCTGTGTTAAGACCCAACAATTATTTTGGTCTAAGAATCATACTAATTGCATTTTTATGACTGTTAATGGTTTTGGGTGCGTTTTGGATGGGTTTTATGATCACTACGTGTCTGAGATCTGTTTTGAACATTAGTTTAATAATGTAAATTTAGGAATTGTAAATAATATTTTAGTAAATAAGTATTTTGTAAATAAGTAAGCTGTAAAAGATAAACTATTTTGACCAGACTCTGTGTTGAAAAAAAAATGTTGTCCAGCGTGGCGACTGTAAGGCGACAAACGAATGCAACGCTAAAATACACCATGCCGTCTATACCGCGACATACGAGTGCAAATGGTTAATTGTTGAAGAAAACCTCCCCTAATAGTAACTCGACATCCAAGGACTCCCTATACTTGTGTAAGATCAAGACATGTATAAGCAGAGGAAGGAGGTCCAGGTTCTGCTTAGGACTGTAGTAGCAGTCAAAGGAAGTATATTGCTGAAGTAAACATTTAAATATTATTATAAGCGACATTTTGGAGTGAATATTTTAGGCATGTTATGTAATATTTGTGTGTGTAGGATACGTAGGTGTGGAATTGTTTTATTTAAAATTCGTTTAACATTAAACACGTGAAAACACTTCATGCATTTTACATTGCATCACATCAGACGGGAATATGTGTATTATTATGCATAGGAACTTCGATGCTACACTGCAGCGTTTATTTTCGACGCAATAGTTTCATAAAAGATAACCAAAAACACAAGATTTGTAGATGTAACAATATTCTGTAATATTTAATTAATATGTTTTGAAGAAATCTACATAATGTATACATTCTCACAAAGGTATTTAATTAAACGTGATTTCCAATTGAGCCTAATTTACTAAGAACTGGAGCTGTGTGTTTCAATGCCGAAATAAATAAATTAATGTTGACGTCTAGACGTAAGGATCGTTATAAATATTCGTCATATTAATAAATAGATTTCGAGTTAATTTTGCAAGCATAATATAATAATGTAATAATACATACAAATTTATAGATACTATATTACTAATTTAATAGATACAAATGATTATTAATTTCCGCTCGGCAAATTTAATATGTAAATTGCGGGAATTGTGAGAAAACTTTCTAATCATTTGGATAAGGATCATTTTTTGTTCATGTGCATTATAAGTTTAATACGAGGCGTTGCGAGGTAAAATGTTACCAACATTAAAAAATATTGTAATTAATCTAAATCTATTTGTTTCTTAAATAATAATTGTCGGCCAAAAAATCTTATACAAATTTCGTGCGGAAATGATTTTACTATGCTGCAGCAAATGGGGAACTCGACCTTCGGGCTCGTTCCCCAAAGGAGCTGTTGCATTGTAAAATCAATGTTTCCGCACTCTAATGTAAATAGTTATTACAATTTTCGTAACTATTTGTAAAACATGTCCGATATTTAAAACTTTGCAGCACAGTACTTGCTGGTGAATAATACAATGAAAATGTTCAAATTTTATTATTACCATGCTGTTTACATGCTTCTTTTAAACTCGCAAAAACTCGCAAACTTTTCCAATGGTAACTTATAATTCTTCAAAACCTCCATAAGCGCATCAAAAATATCAGCTCAGTAGTTATTGTACATAATTGTACTGTAATATGTACATGAATGTACATAATGTACATGAATGTACATAATTGTATTGTACATAATACAGTAGTTGTATTATGTATAAGAATGACTTACAAAAGTTCTTTCTTACTTCTAACTTAACATCGCAGCCGTGAGTAAAAACGGTATACTTGTAATGTTGATATTATTAAAGTATGCTTATTTCTCAAATTCTCGGCTATTTCATGAATTTTTTGTTACAGACTTTACTTACAATTCGACTTAAACTTACCTACACTTTGAATTTATTTTATTTGTACTGGATATAATACTTCCGCAGGTTATAAAAAAAATTAAAAAGGTCTCCGCGGGCCGCAATCTATGTACTGTCGGGCCGCATGCGTTCCGCGGGCCGCGTGTTTGACATGCCTGGTGTAGACCAACGACTTAACGTAGCCCCAAAGAAAAAAGTCTAAGGGCGTTAGATCACACGATCTTGGTGGCCACTCGACATCAGCTCTTTTCGAAATAACGCGTCCCGGAAACTAGCCTTGCAATAACTCACGTGTATCACCTGTTGATAGAGCCCTCACAGACTATAGTAACAAAATCAAGACTGCCAAAACAGAAGCTTGGAAAAAATATTGCCAAGATATAGAGACGACGCATTCCACAGCGAGGCTCCATAAAATTCTCTCAAAGCAAGCTTCGAATCCCGTCGGCACCCTCAAAAAAGCAGACGGGAACTTCACAGCAAATGAACGTGAAACACTGCTACATCTTGTAGGCACGCATTTTCCAGGGGCTGCTGAAAACCACACTCCTTTCCACTCAAGCCATACGGCAACCAGAGATGACTGGAATGTGGCAAAAAGAATTATCACAACAGAGAGAATTAAATGGGCAATCAAACTCTTCAGCCCCTACAAATCTCCTGGAACAGATAGCATATATCCAATAATGCTTCAGAAAGGCATGAATATCATACTCCACCCCCTTAAGGACCTATTTAGAGCAAGTCTAGCACTAGGACATGTTCCATTAACCTGGAGAGAGACAAGAGTGGTATTTATCCCAAAACCAGGCAAATCTAGCTATGCCGAAGCTAAATCCTATAGACCAATCAGCCTGACATCATTCTTTCTAAAAACCTTAGAAAGACTGATAGACAGACATTGGAGAGAAGAAGCGCTGATTAGATCTCCGCTTCATACATACCAACACGCTTACCAAACAAGAAAGTCATGCGATACAGCGTTACACCAGTTAGTAAGTAAAATTGAGAAAACTTTGGAGAACAAAGAAGTTGCCCTAGGTGCTTTCTTAGATATAGAAGGAGACTTCGATAACACATCTTACATCTCAATAGAAAACGCAATGGTCAATCACCACGTAGATAACACTACGACCAGATGGACCATGTCGATGCTTAACAGCAGAACTGTAAAAGTTAAACTACTGGAAGAAGAGATAACCATGTCAACAACAAGAGGTTGCCCCCAAGGCGGCGTACTGTCACCACTTTTGTGGTGCCTAACAGTCGACGAGCTACTAATCACGCTTAACAAAAGAGGGTTCTTCACTCAAGGATATGCCGATGATATCGTTATACTGATTCAAGGTAAACACCAAAGAACGGTTGGAGAAATCATGAAGGCAGCCTTGAATATTACACCTGGTGACTGGAGACCTAGTGTTCGACAGGAGACCTAAGAATCAACCCTGCGAAAGCCACCCTGATCCCTTTCACAAATAGGAAGAAAATCACAAACCAAACCAATATCTCAATATTTGGGAAACCTGTTCAATGGAGCAACGAAGTCAAATACCTAGGACTTACACTAGATTCCAAACTAACATGGAATCCCCACATGGACAATCTCCAGATGCAAACAAACGCTGATGATAAGTAAACGAGCCATAGGTAGCACATGGGGTCTCAAACCGGAACTGACTCACTGGCTATACAAAACTATAGTTCGACCAATACTAACCTACAGCATAGTAACCTGGTGGCCTAAACTACAACAATCAACTGCTGTTGCAAAATTAAGCAGGATACAATATCTAGCGAATCTATGCACCACAGGAGCCTTTAGAACTACCTCTGGATTAGCATTAGACGTGATACTAGATACACCGCCATTAGACATCTTTCTAAAAGGAGAAGCAAGAATGGCGGCATACCGACTACAATGCGCGGGTCAATGGATCGCAGCCAGTAGGATCGGGCATACGAAAATCATGACGGCAGTCAGAATACCGTTGATGGAAATGAGAACCGACAGTACCAACAAGTCATTCCATTTCGAAAAATCATTCACCGTACACATAGATCCAAGCTGGAAACCGGACCAGCTTCCCACCCCTACGAACAAGAACATAATCTTTTACACGGATGGTTCAATGTTTGAAGGAAGGGCCGGATCGGGCCTGTACAGCAAAAATCCCAAAATTAGGGAATCAGCCAGCCTAGGCGAACACTGCACGATATTCCAAGCAGAAGTACACGCATTACTATTGGGTGCTACTGAATGCCACAGACAAAAATATCGGAACAGAAACATATATTTTATATCTGATAGTCAAGCAGCGCTAAAAGCACTAGAGGCCTGCACTACAAAATCAAGAATCATAAAAGAATGCAAAGAAATACTACATACACTAGGCCAACAGAACACAGTAAAAATCATCTGGGTTCGCGGGCATAGTGGTATAGAGGGAAACGAACATGCAGACGACCTAGCAAAACAAGGTGCCCGCAAGAAACTAGTTGGTCCCGAACCGAGCATAGGTATAGAAAAAGCCTGCGCCAGAGCATCCATCAATGATTGGATGAAAAATAAACACAAACTCAGATGGAACTCCTATGATAAAGCAACCCATTGCAGGAAGCTAATAGACTCACCTAATCCCAATATAGCAAAGGACCTGTTAAAACTAAACAAAGCTCACACGAAGCAGATAGTTAGTTTACTAACAGGCACTGGCGGATTTAGAGAATTCATGCATAAAGTAAAAATCTACCGAGACGAACCTTTATGTAGACTCTGCGGAGAGGAAGATGAAACAGCAAACCACGTACTCTTCGAATGCCCTGCCCTAGAACGAATGCGACACCAGCTCGACTGGAACCAACAAACCACATGGGAACCCAAACTTGTAGGAAAACTAAGGAAACTAGTCAGTGACACAGACGTCGGACTGCAAGTTTGATATCAACCGACAGCACAATAAGCCTTAAGGTTGACGTGCGCCAAACCCTTAGAGGAAGTCTGGAATCTAATCTAATCTAATCTAATCTAATCTAATCACCTGTTGTGTGGCACGTGACACCATCTTATAGGAACCACATGTCGTCTATGCTCATAGCGTCCACTGCGGGACACAAAAAGTTTTATCATAGTTCTATAGCGTTCGCCATAAACAGTCACTGCCTGATCTCTTTCGTTTCGGAAGGTGTACCGACCAATGATGCCGCCCTTCCACAATTCGCACCAAACAGTCTCTCAGGATACAAGTGAGCCTCCAATATTTCCCATGAATTGGTGTCGCCCCAAATGCGGCGGTAGTGTTTATTTTTGTATCCAGTTAGTCAGAAATTCGCTTTCTCGCTGAAGATGATTTTGTTATTAAAACGAGGATCCCTCTCCAGCTGCTCTAAAGCTCAGTCTGAAAGCGTGCAACGGGAGCCGTGGTCTCGTGGCTTCAATTCCTGGTACCAATTAAAGTTTATACTGGTACAGACGTACGTCTTTCCGCAAAATACGTCAAGTTGTGGTCTCAGCAAGACCAAGTTGTTGTGAATGGCGAAAAATGGACAGATTTCGGTCTTTACGCACACTTTCAGCGATAGCGGCAATGTTTTGGGTCAAACGCCTTGGACGTATAGGCTTTAACCAACCACAAACCAACCCAGTTTAATCAAATCTCTTCATCAATTACGACCGTTAATTACGCTCATTACGACCATTACGCTCATTACGACCGTAAACATCACGAAGTGCGCGCAGTAAGTCTGACTTACAGGCACAAATTTTTCCAAAATTAATTTTGACACATTTTAACATATCATTTTTTTTTTCTGCGTCACATGTTTGTGTACAGTATATAAAAAATTAGCTTCCAGAAATTATTTGTCTATTATGAATATTCATAATATTTTAAGAGATTCCGAATAAACAATTAAAAAATTACTTGAATGTAAATTGATACCAGCCGAGTTGGATAAACCAATAGTTAATTCATCCAATGTACCAGGATTAAACCAACGGTCCTTGCCACAGTGTCCTATATTCGATCGAGAGTTCCATAACAACTTTCGATCCAATATAGGACAATGTGGCAAGGACCGTTGGTTTAACCCCGGATAGATTAGGTTGCTCGCCGCGAAGCGGGCAGATAAATCAAGACAACAAACGCGGGGCAGCGAAAACTCTTGATACAATATAGGACAATGTGGCGAGAACGGTTGGTTTAACCCCGCTTAGATTAGGTTTTTTTTTTCTTTCGAAATGTGGTGTTACCAAAGAATGTGGAGAATCTCGTGGACTGATAGGGTACCAACATCGAAGTCCTAAACAAAATGCAAAAGGAATGCGAAATCATTCCCACCATAAAAACGAGAAAACTACAATACTTAGGACATATAATGCGAGGCCCCAAGTACGAACTTCTGCAACTGATAATACAAGGGAAGATAAACGGGAAAAGGAACATCGGCAGGCGACGAACGTCTTGGCTCAGAAACTTAAGAGAATGGTTTGGCTGTACCAACATCCAACTGTTCAGAGCTGCCGTCAACAAAGTGTGCATTGCCATGATGATAGCAAATCTCCGATAGGAGGACCACTAGAAGAAGAAGATTAGGTTGTTGAAAAACTAGGGTGGTAAAAAACCGTCCGGGCTGCTCACCGTCACTGCTGACGAAATGCGCAAGCGATACCGGGGTGGCGTACTTTTAAGCCAAGTGGAAAAAGGGGTTTAGTGAGTGAGAGCTTCACACACAGGCTGGTAGAGCTTTCCCCCAAACCACATATAAAAAAAAGATTAGGTTGCCCGCCGCGAAGCGGGCAGATAAATCGAGGCATCATACGCGCGGCAGCGCGAACTCTTAATCCAATATACGACAATGTGGTAATGATTTTGGGATTTTAAGATGTGGCAATATGGCATATGGACCGTTGGTTTAACCCCGATTAGATTAAGTTGCACGCCGCGAAGCGGGCAGATAAAGCAAGACCACATACACGCGGCAGCGCGAAATATCGATCTAATATAGGACAACGTAACAAGGACCGTTGATTTAGCTCCAGTTAGATTAGGTTGCCCGCCGCGAAGCGGGCAGATAAATTAAGAAAGCATACCCGCTGCAGCGCGAACTCTCGATCGAATACAGGACAATGTGGCAAGGTCGTTGGTTTAACCCCGGTTAGAATAGGTTGCCCGGCGCGAAACGGACAGATAAATCAAGACAACATAGGCGCGGCAGTGCGAACTCTCGATCCAAAATAGGACCATGTGGCAAGGACCGTTGAATCAATCAAAAATAATAAACGTGGCAACGTCGAGTTAGTTGCCTTCGCATCTACTATCTGCCATCTGGAAAATGTCAACAATTATTTTCAACAAAAACACGAATATTTATTGAACCAGCGTAGAAGCTTAATTTATGCTTTCGGATCTTAGTTAAAGAGTGCCAAAGACGATTAACACTAGTTACAACAGGTAAAAAGTCCGCAACACTAAGTTTCAAAACAATCCCGTATTCTGTACCATTCTATACTCATACATGATTAAATGACGGCTATAGCAAAAAACAAACGTAGCTAAATTACAGCAAAGCGTTGCAAAACCGAATCACAATTAAATGTCAAAATTGACGCGTGATAGATGGAAGATGCTATAAATTGTATCAAATTGGACGTTTTTTTGTGTATAGAAAAGTAATTCAAGTCTTATAGCTTCTAAATGTTGCTAACCAGAGTTCCACAAACTGTTTTAAATAAACTATTTGCAAATTGAAAAGGATGAAATCGGATGTTAAAACTGCGTAGAAAAAACAACTTGCAGAATCAACAGTTGTTTACCACGTTAAAATGTGTATAACATTTATTAAACATGAAATGAAAACCAACAACCTTTATAATTTTATTCGTACACATAAAAAGCACGCGAAGCAATAAATGTAATTTTTATTTAGTATAAACTGTTTATTGTAGTACAATTGATATATATATATATATATATATATATATATATATATATATATATATATATATATATATATATATATATATATATATATATATATATATATATATATTTTTATATATAGTTCAGTTGGATGTTGTATGTCAATTTTGACATTTAATTGTGATTCGGTTTTGCAACGCTTTGCTGTAATTTAGCTATAGGACAATGTGGCAAAGCCGTTGGTTTAACCCCGGTTAGAATAGGTTGCCCGGCGCGAAACGGACAGATAAATCAAGACAACATAGGCGCGGCCGCGATCCAATATAGGACCATGTGGCAAGGACCGATTAATCAATCAAAAATAATAAACGTGGCAACGTCGAGTTAGTTGCCTTCGCATCTACTATCTGCGATCTTGAAAATGTCAACAATTATTTTTAACAAAAACACGAATATTTATTGAGCCAGCGTAGAAGCTTTATTTATGCTTTCGGATCTTAATTAAAGAGTGCCAAAGACGATTAATACTAGTTACACCAGGTAAAAAGTCCGCAACACCAAGTTTTAAAACAATCACGTATTCTTTACCAGGTCCCAATTTGTGTGCGTTGTAGAAGCGTGTACTCTTACATAATTAAATGACGGCAATAGCAAAATACAAACGTAGCTAAATAACAGCAACGCGTTGCAAAACTGAATCACAATGAAATGTCAAAATTGGCGCGTGATAGATGGAAGATGCTATAAATTGTATCAAATTGGAGGTTTCGTTTTTTGTGTTTAGAAAAGTAATTAAAGTCTTCTAAATGTTGCTAACCAGAGCTCCACAAACCGTTTCATATAAACTATTTGCAAATTGAAAAGAATAAAATCGGGTATGTTAAAAGTGCGTAGTAAAAACAATTTGCAGAATCAACAGTTGTTACCTCGTTGTACCTCGTGTACCTCGTTAAAATGTGTATAACATTTGTTAAACATGAAATCAAAACCAACAACCTTTATAATTTTATTCTGACACATAAAAATCACGCGAAGCAATAAATGTAATTTTTATTTAGTATAAAATGTTTATTGTAGTACAATTGATAATATAGTTCAGTTGTATGCTTTATTGAATTTTAGTATCGAGTATTATTTCAACATGAAAACTTTTAAAGTTAATCTTGAAACAAATAATATATTTAATATTTACTTCATTCGATACTATACAGACAGGACAAGACAAACAAAAGAAGATAGTGGGCCGTCATGTCGGAAGTATAGTTTGTCCTCTTATAGCCTGGAGTAATCACACTATTTTTTATTTCGCGTGACAGCCAGTATTCTGTTATGACTATATGAAGCTATAGCTATATATACCACTTGAAGTGGACAAGGCTAAGTGAGAGCTGAAGAGATTAGATTATGAGGGTTATCTTATTAAAATGACGTTTAAAATGTAACGGCGAGTGGATAATCTTACAGAACGGTTATCTCATAATTTACGACATTGTTTGCACGAGCCGAAATGAAATATATTTCGCACGTTATCACGTTTTATTATCGTCCGGATTTAATTGCGCGATATGTAAAGCATTATATATGACTTTTGTATCTGAAAAAACAACAAGACGGCTAAATTTATTTATTTTTCAGAATACAAACAATAAATTCATTTCAACGTACGCGAATGTGGAAGAGGCGAGGAAAACAGCGAATGGAATTCGGTGAGAATTAATTGTCGTTGGTAAGATAATTTTTTCGTTTTTATTGAAAGGCAAAGAATACCATCGAAGAGCAGTACTGCCGTCCACTGTAGAAAGGCAGTAAGTCGAAATTTTCGAGTTTTGACATTTTTATATCGTTGGAATCAGAAAAAAAAGCTCTATTTAACTAAATAATCGTGAAAATTAATCAAAAATTGTAAAATATTTATTTTTAAGAAAATTAATTACTGCCTTTTAAAAATTCGTAGCTTTGCCACAGTGAAAAGGAGTAAAGCCAATTGCTGCCGTTTTCTTTTGTATACTATCAGTTTTTTAATTCCGTAAGTGGCCTTACTGCCTTTCTTTGTGGTACATAGTATGTGGTAATAGTCGGAAATAATAATATGTCTTAAACTTTGGTCCTTGTTTTCTCAGTTCGAGATTTTTTGACTTACTGCCTTTCTACAGTGGACGGCAGAGTAGCAAACAATATGTAGCGGTAATGGGCCGTTCGCGAGGAAACCCTTAAAAAAAATTGGTTTTATGGTAGGGTCGTTGATGTAAGCCCCAAACAGTTTTCAGAAACATTCCGTTGCAAGATTTTATGATGGGGATAATTACGGATATATTTCGCTTAAATATTTTATGATAGGGTCGATAGTATAATCTCGGACGGATTCTAAAACAATTATTTTCGTCGCGTTTATCCGTTGCTTTAAGACAAAATGGTCACCAACGATGTTAACCCTTTCGTCCCGAACGGTACATATATGTACCATCAACTTTTTAAAATCGCCAAAAGATCAACTTTTCTTTAGTTTAATAGCAACGAGAAATGTATCAGAACGTAATTTTCTAACACTACTGAAGGCAAACTTCAACAAGGGCAGTCTGTTTTCAGATATATTCGTACAGGATTGCTATGTGTGAAATGGCAAGATACTATAGCAGTAATTTTCAGAAGCCTAATGTGAACAGTTGTAATCACAGTTACAAAAAGGATCAAAACTGGTGATCTGGAGACAAGAAAGTGTTGAAGTGTCAAGAAAGTTGAGTGTCCAGAAACTATTGCTTTCTATCGCAAGAAAATGGGAGGAGCTGATCGAGCCGATCAATTTATAGGCGTGTATGACCACGACGGGAAATCTGCTATATGGTGGATAAAAGTGTTTTATATTTGTGGCAATATATCTGAAGCAAATGCATGGATTATACAATATGATTAGAGACGTAAGAATGAACAAATTCCATAACTTTCTTTTATAGCAACTGCTGCGGAAGAAGTAATCACTCAAGGCATAACAAGTACCTCCAAGCCTCCACCAAAAGGGGTTTTACTTCTAAAAAAAACTTTACGGAGTAATACCTTTGCACCTTCCTGTAGAACTGACTAGAAGAAGACCTTTTATGCATCATGTGTACATGATAAAGAAAAGAAAGGAAAGAGACAGAAAAGAACAAGAACCATTTGCCAGGAATGTAATATGCCTTTCTACAAAGATTGTTTTATGTTGTGTATGACGTTTCTATAATATTTATTTCAAAATAAATTTCTTAAATTCAGGGACGAAAGGGTTAAACCTAGAATTTACCAGCGGGTTTTCTGTCGGACTAAAAATAATTACGAATTGGTAAAACCATACAACATTATAGATAATCAGATAAACTTAATAAAGACGGAACAAAGCTTGAATATATAAATATACTCAACCTTTCCGGAACTCTATAATACTAATGAGTCTTTTTAGGACTACCAAAAACAAATCTCTTATGAAATTTGTCAGTTATTCTATAGCTTTCAGTCCACCTTCGTGGCACTCAACAAAAACCATAAAAATAACATTGATTTTCTGTCTTGTTTGTCTAGTCTTGTCTGTCTAGTCTTGTCTGTCTAGTCTTGTCTGTCTAGTCTTGTCTGTCTAGTCTTGTCTGTCTAGTCTTGTCTGTCTAGTCTTGTCTGTCTAGTCTTGTCTGTCTAGTCTTGTCTGTCTAGTCTTGTCTGTCTAGTCTTGTCTGTCTAGTCTTGTCTGTCTAGTCTTGTCTGTCTAGTCTTGTCTGTCTAGTCTTGTCTGTCTAGTCTTGTCTGTCTAGTCTTGTCTGTCTAGTCTTGTCTGTCTAGTCTTGTCTGTCTAGTCTTGTCTGTCTAGTCTTGTCTGTCTAGTCTTGTCTGTCTAGTCTTGTCTGTCTAGTCTTGTCTGTCTAGTCTTGTCTGTCTAGTCTTGTCTGTCTAGTCTTGTCTGTCTAGTCTTGTCTGTCTAGTCTTGTCTGTCTAGTCTTGTCTGTCTAGTCTTGTCTGTCTAGTCTTGTCTGTCTAGTCTTGTCTGTCTAGTCTTGTCTGTCTAGTCTTGTCTGTCTAGTCTTGTCTGTCTAGTCTTGTCTGTCTAGTCTTGTCTGTCTAGTCTTGTCTGTCTAGTCTTGTCTGTCTAGTCTTGTCTGTCTAGTCTTGTCTGTCTAGTCTTGTCTGTCTAGTCTTGTCTGTCTAGTCTTGTCTGTCTAGTCTTGTCTGTCTAGTCTTGTCTGTCTAGTCTTGTCTGTCTAGTCTTGTCTGTCTAGTCTTGTCTGTCTAGTCTTGTCTGTCTAGTCTTGTCTGTCTAGTCTTGTCTGTCTAGTCTTGTCTGTCTAGTCTTGTCTGTCTAGTCTTATCTGTCTAGTCTTGTCTGTCTAGTCTTGTCTGTCTACCCGGGTTCGAATCCTGGTCGGGGAGGCGACAACTAGGGCGGTTTTCATTAACCGTCCGGGCTGCCCACCCTGAATGAATGCAATATATGCGATACCGGGGTGGCGCATACTAAAAGCCAAGGTGGAATAGGGGATTTGGTGAGAGCTTACCCTGAACCACTTTTAGAAAGTCTTGTCTGTCTAGTCTTGTCTGTCTAGTCTTGTCTGTCTAGTCTTGTCTGTCTAGTCTTGTCTGTCTAGTCTTGTCTGTCTAGTCTTGTCTGTCTAGTCTTGTCTGTCTAGTCTTGTCTGTCTAGTCTTGTCTGTCTAGTCTTGTCTGTCTAGTCTTGTCTGTCTAGTCTTGTCTGTCTAGTCTTGTCTGTCTAGTCTTGTCTGTCTAGTCTTGTCTGTCTAGTCTTGTCTGTCTAGTCTTGTCTGTCTAGTCTTGTCTGTCTAGTCTTGTCTGTCTAGTCTTGTCTGTCTAGTCTTGTCTGTCTAGTCTTGTCTGTCTAGTCTTGTCTGTCTAGTCTTGTCTGTCTAGTCTTGTCTGTCTAGTCTTGTCTGTCTAGTCTTGTCTGTCTAGTCTTGTCTGTCTAGTCTTGTCTGTCTAGTCTTGTCTGTCTAGTCTTGTCTGTCTAGTCTTGTCTGTCTAGTCTTGTCTGTCTAGTCTTGTCTGTCTAGTCTTGTCTGTCTAGTCTTGTCTGTCTAGTCTTGTCTGTCTAGTCTTGTCTGTCTAGTCTTGTCTGTCTAGTCTTGTCTGTCTAGTCTTGTCTGTCTAGTCTTGTCTGTCTAGTCTTGTCTGTCTAGTCTTGTCTGTCTAGTCTTGTCTGTCTAGTCTTGTCTGTCTAGTCTTGTCTGTCTAGTCTTGTCTGTCTAGTCTTGTCTGTCTAGTCTTGTCTGTCTAGTCTTGTCTGTCTAGTCTTGTCTGTCTAGTCTTGTCTGTCTAGTCTTGTCTGTCTAGTCTTGTCTGTCTAGTCTTGTCTGTCTAGTCTTGTCTGTCTAGTCTTGTCTGTCTAGTCTTGTCTGTCTAGTCTTGTCTGTCTAGTCTTGTCTGTCTAGTCTTGTCTGTCTAGTCTTGTCTGTCTAGTCTTGTCTGTCTAGTCTTGTCTGTCTAGTCTTGTCTGTCTAGTCTTGTCTGTCTAGTCTTGTCTGTCTAGTCTTGTCTGTCTAGTCTTGTCTGTCTAGTCTTGTCTGTCTAGTCTTGTCTGTCTAGTCTTGTCTGTCTAGTCTTGTCTGTCTAGTCTTGTCTGTCTAGTCTTGTCTGTCTAGTCTTGTCTGTCTAGTCTTGTCTGTCTAGTCTTGTCTGTCTAGTCTTGTCTGTCTAGTCTTGTCTGTCTAGTCTTGTCTGTCTAGTCTTGTCTGTCTAGTCTTGTCTGTCTAGTCTTGTCTGTCTAGTCTTGTCTGTCTAGTCTTGTCTGTCTAGTCTTGTCTGTCTAGTCTTGTCTGTCTAGTCTTGTCTGTCTAGTCTTGTCTGTCTAGTCTTGTCTGTCTAGTCTTGTCTGTCTAGTCTTGTCTGTCTAGTCTTGTCTGTCTAGTCTTGTCTGTCTAGTCTTGTCTGTCTAGTCTTGTCTGTCTAGTCTTGTCTGTCTAGTCTTGTCTGTCTAGTCTTGTCTGTCTAGTCTTGTCTGTCTAGTCTTGTCTGTCTAGTCTTGTCTGTCTAGTCTTGTCTGTCTAGTCTTGTCTGTCTAGTCTTGTCTGTCTAGTCTTGTCTGTCTAGTCTTGTCTGTCTAGTCTTGTCTGTCTAGTCTTGTCTGTCTAGTCTTGTCTGTCTAGTCTTGTCTGTCTAGTCTTGTCTGTCTAGTCTTGTCTGTCTAGTCTTGTCTGTCTAGTCTTGTCTGTCTAGTCTTGTCTGTCTAGTCTTGTCTGTCTAGTCTTGTCTGTCTAGTCTTGTCTGTCTAGTCTTGTCTGTCTAGTCTTGTCTGTCTAGTCTTGTCTGTCTAGTCTTGTCTGTCTAGTCTTGTCTGTCTAGTCTTGTCTGTCTAGTCTTGTCTGTCTAGTCTTGTCTGTCTAGTCTTGTCTGTCTAGTCTTGTCTGTCTAGTCTTGTCTGTCTAGTCTTGTCTGTCTAGTCTTGTCTGTCTAGTCTTGTCTGTCTAGTCTTGTCTGTCTAGTCTTGTCTGTCTAGTCTTGTCTGTCTAGTCTTGTCTGTCTAGTCTTGTCTGTCTAGTCTTGTCTGTCTAGTCTTGTCTGTCTAGTCTTGTCTGTCTAGTCTTGTCTGTCTAGTCTTGTCTGTCTAGTCTTGTCTGTCTAGTCTTGTCTGTCTAGTCTTGTCTGTCTAGTCTTGTCTGTCTAGTCTTGTCTGTCTAGTCTTGTCTGTCTAGTCTTGTCTGTCTAGTCTTGTCTGTCTAGTCTTGTCTGTCTAGTCTTGTCTGTCTAGTCTTGTCTGTCTAGTCTTGTCTGTCTAGTCTTGTCTGTCTAGTCTTGTCTGTCTAGTCTTGTCTGTCTAGTCTTGTCTGTCTAGTCTTGCCTGTCTAGTCTTGTCTGTCTAGTCTTGTCTGTCTAGTGTTGTCTGTCTAATCTTGTCTGTCTAGCCTTGTCTGTCTAGTCTTGTCTGTCTAGTCTTGTCTGTCTAGTCTTGTCTGTCTAGTCTTGTCTGTCTAGTCTTGTCTGTCTAGTCTTGTCTGTCTAGTCTTGTCTGTCTAGTCTTGTCTGTCTAGTCTTGTCTGTCTAGTCTGGTCTGTCTAGTCTTGTCTGTCTAGTCTTGTCTATCTAGTCTTGTCTGTCTAGTCTTGTCTGTCTAGTCTTGTCTGTCTAGTCTTGTCTGTCTAGTCTTGCCTGTCTAGTCTTGCCTGTCTAGTCTTGTATGTCTAGTCTTTTCTCTCTAGTCTTGTCTGTCTAGTCTCGTCTGTCTAGTCTTGTCTGTCTAGTCTTGTCTGTCTAGTCTTGTCTGTCTAGGCTTGTCTGTCTAGTCTTGTCTGTCTAGTCTTGCCTGTCTAGTCTTGTCTGTCTAGTCTTGCCTGTCTAGTCTTGTCTGTCTAGTCTTGTCTGTCTACTCTTGTCTGTCTATTCTTGTCTGTCTAGTCTTGTCTGTCTAGTCTTATCTGTCTAGTCTTGTCTGTCTAGTCTTGTCTGTCTAGTCTTGTCTGTCTAGTCTTGTCTGTCTAGTCTTGTCTGTCTAGTCTTGTCTGTCTAGTCTTGTCTGTCTAGTCTTGTCTGTCTAGTCTTGCCTGTCTAGTCTTGTCTGTCTAGTCTTGCCTGTCTAGTCTTGTCTGTCTAGTCTTGTCTGTCTAGTCTTGTCTGTCTATTCTTGTCTGTCTAGTCTTGTCTGTCTAGTCTTATCTGTCTAGTCTTGTCTGTCTAGTCTTGTCTGTCTAGTCTTGTCTGTCTAGTCTTGTCTGTCTAGTCTTGTCTGTCTAGTCTTGTCTGTCTAGTCTTGTCTGTCTAGTCTTGTCTGTCTAGTCTTGTCTGTCTAGTCTTGTCTGTCTAGTCTTGTATGTCTAGTCTTGTCTGTCTAGTCTTGTCTGTCTAGTCTTGTCTGTCTAGTCTTGTCTGTCTAGTCTTGTCTCTCTAGTCTTGTCTGTCTAGTCTTGTCTGTCTAGTCTTGTCTGTCTAGTCTTGTCTGTCTAGTCTTGTCTGTCTAGTCTTGTCTGTCTAGTCTTGTCTGTCTGGTCTTGTCTGTCTAGTCTTCTCTGTCTAGTCTAGTCTATCTAGTCTCGTCTGTCTAGTCTTGTCTGTGTAGTCTTGTCTATCTAGTCCTGTCTGTCTAGTCTTGTATGTCTATTCTTGCCTCTATTAAGTCATTGCTTACTTCTTTGATATTAATCTTAAATCAATTTTATAACAATTCAGTACTTGCTTTAAAAATTCTTTTTTTCATTTTTCCCATTGTGGCTTCGGTGCGGTGAAAGCAGAAAAGGAGGTTTAATTATTCTCGTGAAGAAGGTATTGAGATCCGAGGACAATTCATGCAGTGAACAACAAAGGCCATTGTGCCCTGGTTTCATCGATTCGAAAACGGTGACTCGGCAATAACTCGTGGAGGTGTTGAAGAGAAAAATACACAGAGAAAAATATGTAAACAATGAGAGGGAAAATCGAATATAAATGGATGTTTATAGAATCGATATAGATTGTGTTGCAGAGAATATTTCGTTTTCTTGAAGTTTAAAGTAAATAAAATTCAAGCAGACATTTGTAGATAATATTGGATTAAATATACGTAATTGCTTAAATAATTTCGTTTATTTAAAATTTAAAGTCAGTTAATAAAATTTAAAGATTCAGTTGTAGGCACTAGGTGCATCATTATAAAAACAATAATAAATAATAGACATTATTTGTATACCTAGTGTCTATAATTTATTATTATTTTTAAAGAATATTAAAGTGAAGCAGCCATTTCTATAAAGCTTGATTACTTTTTGCCGATTGTAAATAATGTTTCTGTCAGAAACGCAGGGAGAGAAAACAGAGTGTAAAAGTGATGTTGTTATGCTAGGGGAAAATGTATCGGATACATCGAGGTTTTAGTTTCAGATTTCCGGTGAATATTTTACAGGATATTGCTGGAGGCACCTGCCATATCTCTAAATAAGTAATGGCTGAATATAGAGCCGCCGGCGCTTTTCAGCATTTAGTACAACATCTCGCTGAATTATTGACGCTCTTTTGATACAAAATACTAACTTTATCAAGTAAGATGGTAAAACGTTGATAAAACACTCAGTTTTATTCCTAGTTAACATAATCTTGACCAGGATAAGCGCAAACGAACTTTATTACAACATTTAGATCATGAACCTGCGAGACATTCTTGAAATTTGTACTTTGTTTTCTTTATATTAACTACAGCTACAAGTATTAGACTAAATTTATCAGCTAGCTACGTGAATTATACATGGCTTCCCTAAAGTCCCGGGACGGAGTCATACGTTTTCAACGAGCGAAGGAAAAAAAAATACAATTTGGGGAACTCTAAAGAGTCATAATGACATCGAAGTTGTCGAGGAATTTATTTACCTGGGAGCATAAATAACTAACAAGGGAGGATGCGAAGCTGAAATTAGAAGACGAATATCGATTGCTATAACCGTAATGTCCAACTTAGTCAAGATATGGAAAGGTAGAAAAATAACTAAAAATACAAAAGTGTCCCTGGTTAAAACATTAGTGTTCTCTATATTCGCATACAGCTCTGAGTTATGGACAATCAAATCCTCCGACAGAAAACGCATAGATGCATTTGAGATGTAGTGCTGGAGGAGAATGCTCCGGATGCCTTGGATATCACTGAGAACTAATGCATCTATATTAAATGAAATAGGAATTCAAGACCGATTGTTCACAATATGTCGAAGACGCATCCTAAAATACTTTGGACACGTAACCAGAAGAGCACAAGACAACTTGGAGAAGTTGATCGTACCTGGTAAAATCGAGGGAAAAAGACCGCGAGGCAGGTCCCCGTCGAGGTGTTTGGACCAAATCAAGAACACAACGAGACAACCCCTGCAAACCAACTTAAGAGCGGCAGAAGATCGAAAGCAATGGAAACAACTAAGCAATCAGTGTACATAACCATGGTGTCACAACTATTCAGACATGAAGACAAGACTAAGAAGAAGAAGAAAGATTCAAAGACAAAACGTGTTATGCAATCATAAACCAAAAATAAATCAGGCGTGTATCAACTCAATTGCGATGAATGCTACGGCACCTACATAGGACAAACAGGAAGAAACTTAAAAACCCGATAACACAAAGGATCGCTACGCTTCGAAAACAATTACTCTATCTTTGCTAATCATCTAATAACAACTTGACAAATTTCGGCACACAACCAGCCGACAATATTACACCTCAAAGAAAAAGGATTAAAACTGGACGTGCTAGAACTTTTACAAATCGGGAAAACCATTAACAACAGTTAGAGGAATTGTTTCGATGAACAAATGGAATTTATCAAAAATCGAGAGTATACTGTATATAGTTTTAATATTTTGTTAATAATAAACCATATCTTTATTTAACGCATAGATTTTTATTTTGTCGTTCTGGACTGAGATAATATCGAATAAAAATTCACGATGTTACGAAATAATAATAATAATAATAAAAAATTATTAAAACAGGTCGGGACCTTGCAGGACTCTTTCTAAAACCATATTTATCAGCGTGAAATAATTGAAGTATCTAAAAACCGCAGTTCTTTGTCCATCAATTTATAATGTACATGGTTGTGATATATATTTATAATTAGTTATTCACTAAAGTACTTATATTCACGAGAAAAATCTATGTTTTTATATTCAAATTGATCACTCGATATAAAAACTATACACTTTTCAAAAACTTGTATTCTTGGTCGAGACATGCACATGTTTCTCCACATGTTTCTCTGCACATATCTGCTCTCCACCATCTGCTCTCATCTAATCATCTAGGGCAGTGGTTCTTAATCTGGGTTCGACCGAACCCCAGGGGTTCGGGAAGTCAGTCTCAGGGGTTCGCCGGAGGTCAACCACCCGACGTCATCGTGACGTAGAAACCGTATTGGCTTCGGAAACTAATGCTACAGAAACGACCTGCAAGACGGTCAAGCACACACCCGACTTATATGTTCGAGATGGCACGTCCCACTCGTCTATCATTGGCTGCGGGTGACCACGCAACATCGCTTAGCCTTTCTATGCTGCAGGAAATTTGGTGCGCCCAGTATTCGAATTGTGACTGTCGTGATTGTACGTCGTGTGATTTCTTTCTTAATATTTGAATCCCTTCATACTATGTCGAGCAAAAAAAGAAAGTGGTCGGACGAATATGTACAATATGGATTCACATGTATAACGGAACGTGATGGGAGTCAGCGTCCTAATTGCATGATTTGCAATGCCAAGTTAAGCAATTCTAGTCTAGCACCGGCAAAACTAAGAGAACACTTCTTTAATCTGCATGGAAATTGCAAAAATACAACACTCGCTGAATTCAAGGTGAAGAGGCACAGATTTGATGAAAACGGTACTCTGCCTGTCCTCGGCTTTGTACCCATCGACAAACCGATCCTTACAGCATCGTACGAAGTTGCTTACCTTATCGCAAAGCAGGGCAAACCACACAATATTTTGGGAAAAGTCGCGAATATCATGCTGGGAAAAACGGCTGAAGTTAGGTTATCCCAAATTCCTCTTTCAAAATACACCATCAGGGACAGAGCATGAGCAAAGATATCTTGGCCCAAGTAGTTGCAGATCTGATTTCAAGCCCGGCAAAATTCAGCCTTCAACTCGACAAAACTACAGACGTTTCCAATCGAAGTCAGCTTGCAGTATTCGTGTGCTATATGAAAGGCGACGTGATAAAGGAAGATTTTTTTAATATGTAAGCCTCTTACAACAACAACTAACGCAGCCGATGTAAAGAAACTTGTGGATGACTTCTTAAAAAAAAAATCTTTCGTGGGGTATGGTTTCTGCAGTTTGTTCGTACGGAGCTCCAGCCATGCTGGGAAGAAAGTCTGGTTTTGGTTCGCTAGTGAAAGCCGATTCACCACATATCGTTGTTACGCATTGTATTCTTCACTGGCATGCGTTGGAAACAAAAACCATGTCTCTAAAACTAGCAGAAGTCTTAAAAATCGTAGTGGAATGCGTGAACTATTTGCGAAATAGAGCTATGAGGCACCGCAACTTCAAGGAGCTGTGTAAAGAAATGGGATCTAAATTCGAGGTACTTCTGTACCATTCAAACGTTCGGTGGTTATCCCGGGGACAGGTTCTGAATCGTATTTTTACCATACGTGAGGAATTAGCCCTGTTTTTGCAAGAGAACCAACATGGTCATGCAGATTGCTTCAAAAATTCTCATGAATTTCATCAACAATTTATTCTCAAGCTTGCGTACATGGCTGATATCTTCGCATCTCTCAATCATCTGAATCAACAGATGCAGGTGTCAACATCATCGAAGCGGAAGAAAACCTGAAGGCGTTTCAAAAAAAAGCTACCGTTGTGGAAACGACGAACAGAAAACGATGACTTTGCAAACTTTCCCATGCTAGACGAATGTGTAAATAAGATCGAAGATGTGCCTGGAATCAGAGATATTTCTGTATCGGGGGAACTGAAGCACGCAATTTCCATGCACTTAGAGGAGCTTTCAAAGTCTCTTGAAGGGTACTTCCCTTCAAGAGAGTTATATCCAGTATGGGTGAGCCAGCCGTTTTACGTTTGATGTTGAGACAACAGATATCAATGATACATACCTGGATGAAATCATTGAAATGCAGCAGAGCCAGGTTCAACAGCAACTCTTCAAAACAACAACGCTCTCATCGTTTTGGTGCCACCAAATAGTAACGTACCCTGCTATTGCGAAAAAAGCTCTGGAGATTTTGATACCGTTTGTGACAATATATCTTTGCTACCAATCCTTTTCGAGGATGCTGGACATTAAAACGAAGAAAAGGAACAGAATTACTTGCGAAAATGATATGCGAGTGGCACTTGCCAAGGTAAAGTCTCGCATTTCCGAATTGGCTTCTAAAAGGCAACAGCAGCAGTCACACTGATTTGCAATTTTGTTCTTTGTTCTTAATGTTTTATTCTTTGTTCTTAATGTTTTGTTCTTTGTTCGTAATCTTTTCCTCTATAATGGTTTTGTTTATTTTGTGGACCAATACAATATATACCTATGTTTTGAATTTGAAAAATTATATTTTATTTTTCCAATTAAAAGGAGTTCGGTGAATGCTCATATGAAACTGATGGGGTTTGGTACCTTCAGCAAGGTTAAGAACCACTACTCTAGGGGTATCACTGCAACCATTTAAATCTTAAAATGACCGAATACAAAAAAATTTTAGGCATTATGGCCAGTTTTTTTGTCAAAAAAAAAAAAACGCGTCAAATTCGCGTCACACGAGGCGGGTTAAGAGAATTTCAAACAATACATCAAATTTTAATCTTAATACTGATTCACGTTGCTAAATCATTGATCCGTATTCTTCTAACAATGCTTAAACCTTATAAAAATAGTTCTTTATTCTGGATATGATTAAAACTCTTGTATTGTTTTAGCAGTGGTTTACAGGAATTATTGGCTTGTTGGGTTGTGTGGTGCTGGCGCTGCAATAATTTAGGGTGCGATAACTTTGTTTTTAGTTACTGGAGTCGGGGCATAAAAAATGATTTACGACATCGAGTAAACAGTTATCGTCGCATATTATAGCCAAATATAATTTGCCGCGTGCGAAATTTAAAGCCGGATTGAACAAGTTTGTTGGATATGAACACAACACATACACACGGTTCGTTGAATTTATGTAAAATTGATGTGCGTCAACTTTTACAACTTGCATATTTTTCAGGATAATAATATGAATAATTAAACATGTTTTATCTGTTGTGCGCCACGCATTTTTTTTCAATTTCCGCAAAAATATGGAGTTTTACATTTTAGCGCTGTTACATTTACATTTTTATGTAATATATTATTCATCAATTTTGCTTTCGCGAGCTTTTACCAAGCCACAGAAAATATTGTTTCTAAATTTGATTTGCAAATAATATTGAAATTTGTTTTTTATTTCTCATGCACGAAAAGTACTTCTTGACGTTGATTTTATTTAATACGAGAAATGTCACATCTCGTTGTATTTCCACATAACCTGGGTAACGCACACAAATTTTCAATATCGCTAGGTTACATTAAAAAAAAAACAAATAAATAAAAATAAAATGAACATAATCAAGACCGCGGATATTAAAAAGTTACTTGAAACGTCAGAATTTTTGTTACATTACAAAATAATAATGAAAATTAAAGAAAACGTTTTTAAATGAGTGTAAATTCTATGTTGATACCGGAGACTGAGGAGAGTTCTTATGACGAATCCACACCACCGGAGACAATTGAAAAAGCAAATTCTTCATTTTTGCTTCCATTTTTTTGGATGGCCCCTGGATCCCACACTTGTAAGATTGATTGATATGACTTGACATCCCCTCGCATAAGAAATACAAAATATTGTTTGTAACATGGGCGAAATGGTCAATTTCCCTCTCGAGCGAATTTCGAGGCCACCTTAGGACAGGTGTTAAGGAAAAAATTGAGGCATTTAATTTCGATCTTGTAATAATACCAAGTCTTGGATGTGGTGGTTAATAAACCACTTAAAGACAATATTCGAAAATAATACAACAAGTGGCTATTATCGGGCAATCAACCATTGACACCTTCAGGAAAAATAAAAAAAACCCTCAGTCTCTCTTTTGGGAGAATGGATTTTGGGAGAATGGATTTTGGGAGAATGACTCAATTCGTTCGGGCGTACAATTTCGTTCTCGCGAAAAAATGACAACTTTTAGTTACAAAATATACTACCGTATTAGCCCGAATATAACGCGACCCCAAATTTAACGCGATTCCGAAATTTTCTTAAAGATATTTAGAAAAAAAAACAATACTCATAAAAGATTTCTACGAAAGTAAAATTAAATCAGATAAGCATTTATTTAGGCAATTATACGTAATAATACAGGTTACATTCATGATAATAAAGATAAGTAATGTAAAACAAATTTAATAATACGTAAGTAACAACAAAAAACGGAAATACTTATTCAGAATCTGTTTTCAGAATGAGAACTCATTGATGTCACATCGGTATCGTTAGTATTGTCATGTACGCTTTTATTCTCCCACAAAATGTCATCTTCCGTCCCATTTAAGGAGGTTGGAGGTGGAGTTAAGGAGGCGAATCCCATGTTAAATACTTTTTTCAAGTTTAAGCTTTGAAACTTTTTATATATGAAGATCAATGCTTTATTTATGTCTTCTCAAAATTTGAAAGTGATCCTCCGTTTAGTTTATCCGGAAAAAAAATCAAAAATGATGTTTTTTCGAATGTTACATACACAGGTTCCTATGGCCGACAAGCTTCCGTCACGTCTTTATTTATTTTTTTCGATATTAATTTCCCAACTTTAAGGAATAAGGAAATTAAGGAATAAAAAATCGTGAAACATGTTTTCGATGTAATTATTTGAATAATTAAAGTTATGTTTTTTTTGTTTTGAATCTTGTTTATCGACAGTAATGCACATGACAGATGGTTTGGCAACAGATGATTTAAGATAAAACAAAACCATGGAAACATTTTGAACTTTTGAACATATTATGTGGAACTATTTGATAAAATACACTCCAGCTTTTTACATAGATTATCTATATTTCTTTGTCTTTTGATAATTGGAGGTTTTCGGCCAACATCTTGTGCTAATAAAATTCTGATCCCTTTACAACCAGTCGACCTATCTTTTTATATCACCTTATAAGTCAAAAATAACGAAGTCATTTGATAACTTTATTTTATTGAATAAATAATAAATGACAATTTTAAAATTTGTTATATTATTACAGTCTCGTGCGAGCATTCGGCGTGAGCGGACGTATAAAATCTGGTTTATTCAAAGCTTTGTGTTAAAACCTTTTTTAAGGGAAATTCTGTGTTAATTTCTGTGATAAACTGTGTTTCATAATGCCAATGGAACTAAGATCCTATAACCTTACGGATAATAAATCTAATTCTCTGACTACTTTTCTAAAAAGTGCAGAATTTGAAAATCTCTTGTCAACGATAATTAAGAAACATGTCGAGCCTTTACAAATGCTAATTACCGACTTAACAGCAGAAGTGAAAGAACTAAAAATGATTAAGGAGCAGTTATTATGTGCTACAAGTTCTACTAGAGCAACATCTGTAAATTCATTTGAATTAAATCAAGACGAAAACGAAATAATGTGTCCATTATCAGCGATAAAGAGTCAAATCATCTACCTGCAGGATCAACAAAAAATTATACCGCAAAGAAAAGGCGCACTGGAACAAAAACCAACAACAAAATAGTGGAATCCAAAAACGCAGATGTTCGGAATATATATTGATATTGATAATGAAAATTGGGATACACAGAGAAACAAAAAACGAAGAAGCTGGAAGGCAAGCGTTATACATGGCACAAATGATGATATCACCCAAGTTAGAGCGGCTATCAGATATGAACATCTACATATCTACAGACTGGACCCATATCTGGCAACGGATGACCTAATTCAATACCTGAAGGATCGAAAATTCAACAATGTCAAATGTGAGAAGCTGGCGTCTAAGCATCCAGAGGAATACTCTTCTTTTAAAATCTCTGTGCCAAAAGGAAATCTTGATGAGTTAAAAAAGCCGGAAAAATGTGGCCAAGGAATACTTGCATAAACCGTTTTTTTCGGTATACAAAAGACTATAAAAAATTACACAAAATTCAGAACAAAGCCACGACCGTTATCTAATTGTAAGACACCTCAAACTAACATATTAATGTATCTAAATATACAATCACTACGTAAGAAACTGTGTCAACTGGAAGTGGAAATTGATAATGTAAACCCATATTTTATTTGTCTAGCAGAGACTTGGATTGGACTCTTCTGTAAATATTCCATTCATACATATTAATAATTATAAACTGATTAGTCACTATAGCAGAACCCAGTCAAGGGGAGGAGGAGTAGCGATATGGGTCAATTCCTTATTATACAAAAATAATATTGACATTGAAAGATTGTAGTTGGAAAACTATGCCATTGAAAAAACTATTGAAATATGTGGACTACACATGAAATTAAATGGAGTAGACACCATAATCTTAAATGTGTACAGACCACCAACAGGCTGTTTAATTACATTTATGGAAGTCATAGATAATATTCTACACAAATGGGCGAAGAGAAACAGAGAAATTATCCTAGTTGGCGATTTCAATATCAATTTTGCCAAAACATCAAAGGAAGTCCAACATTGCAAAAATCTACTAGCAGCATATGGAATGGAGGAACAAATTAAACAATTTACCAGAATATCCACCACCACTGAAACAAAAATTGATAACATCTTTGCAACATCGGGAATGGAATTAAATACCTCTGTGGAAGACACTCCGATATCTGACCATCGTATATTAAGGCTGAGCGGCATTTGCAAGAAAGTCACAGGTATGCAGCCAAAATTAGTAAGACGATTCTCGGTAACCAGTAAAGTTCGTTTCTCTGAATATCTACAACAGGAAACATGGGAAGAAGAATGAACACAACTTTCTCCAAGCAGAAATCAACTGTCGTTGAGCGATTAATACAGCCTTTGCCGCATCCCGCACTTCTTTTTCCACTTATCTCTCCAGTCCTCTTCTTCTATGGCTCTATCTTTCATGGTTTCCATAATACCATCTATCGATTTTATTGCTGCTCTGCCTCTTCTTCTCCTTGCTCTGTATATATTGGAATGCTATTTTGGACCATCTTTCTCCAGTCATCCTTTGCATATGTCCATACCACTTTATTTGCCGTGTTTCAATGTAGTCTGTAGTGACATAGACTCCCCTCGTCTGTCTTCTTATATGTTTAGGAATAGCTTCATTAATGTAATTTTTTTTTTCGAAAACGTTTTTAAAGTTATCGTTGAAGAGAATTGGCATTCTTCAAAACACCGACGAAACAACGCATCATGTACAATTTCTTGGAACCCGCAATAACCTCCTGATTCATTGGCTGAATCAGCAAAGTTATATTCGGAGATAAAAACTGAACTGTACGCCAGGGAAAGTATTTCAGAAAAGTACCTTCAAGGTTCGTTATTCGAATATGTCTTCGTTGTCGGACACAAACTTGTTTCGTGACAGTATTCGTTTTCCCACTTGTTCGCAGGCCGAACGGTTCGTTAACGGATCACTCACTGTACGAGCAAAACGCGAGAGTTACAACATATACAAGAAAATCAAAGTTCTTGCAGGCACCAGTAACCGCAAACAACTCAATATATTGCACGACAACAACGCGGAAACAGTCACACAAATTGAATAAAAACTGGTGATATGGAAGAACTACATCTCACAACTCTTCTAAGATGAGAGACAAAGAACTAATCTTGAAAATATAGAAGGAGAGTTGGGAACGAATATGATTAAAGATATATGAAGTTATATCACTGAAGAACAGAAAAGCGTCTGGATCCTAAGTCTAAAGTTGGTATAACTGCCAGCGAAAATTCGAAAAGTGATAGAGAAGGACAAGATTCATATTTTGGTTGAACTAATCTTTCTTCTCCTTCTAGTGCCTATCCGCTTCGGATGTTGGCGATGATCATGGAAATTCGGACTTTTGTTTGTTACAAGTCTTTCGGACATTCTCTAGAATTCGCGAAATCTTACACAAGTCACGATCAGCGTTCGGTATGCTCAACACGCGGTCGCGTAATGTGATTCTCGCGCCCATCTCTAGGAAAGATCGCGTGCGATTAATAGAATCCGCCGAGAGACCCTTTCTCATTTGCGTTATGTTTATTATAATATTGCAATAAATTGACACATTTTTATGTTCAATTAAAGTAAGTTTTTGTGCGGTTCATAAAACATCGTTGTAGACCACATCTGCTTTAGGACTGCGGAGCATTAATCCGTAAGAAAAAGGTGCACCTTGGAGGCGATTGCATGAACGGAGGGGAGCTGCAATCCTTATATCGCACCCAGATTCTGAAACTCCTAAAGGAATAAGAACAAAAGAAGGCGCTCTAAATGGGTAAGTATACCAACGATTCGAGGGAGAGGGTGAAGTACAATAGATATTAAAAAGGTATACAAGACAAGATAGACAAGACTACTCATATCCTAGACTCCTAAGGGAATAAGAACTAGAGGAGGCGCTCTAAATGGATAAGTATACCAACAATTAGAGGAAGAGGGTGAAGTACAATACTTACAACTAAAAAGGTGGCAGTACAACAAATGACCTAAACCTAACCTAACCTAATGAACATCTAATGAACAATGTGTTCAAGGAAAACCGATTATACGTGGTCTGTTTGAAAAGTATCCGACCTTATTTTTTATTTTGAAAACGTGATGGATTTGAATCAAGCGCATTTACATGAACCGACCTTGAACCTTCGTGCGCATGCGTGATTGTTTTCCCGCCTGTAGATAGCGTCAGCTGCTGTCGAGCAGTGTTCGAGTAACGTAGTGTGTAGTGCTCTCGTCGGTTTTTCAATGCAAGTAAAATGACTGAACGACTATAGGGAGTACTATCAGGATGTCCTACGTCGCCTACGTGATGCTGTGCGGCGCAAGCGACTGGAGTTGTGGTCATCAGGAAATTGGCGACTCCATCACGACAATGCTCCAGCACATTCTTCGCACTTGGTTCTCATTTTTTTGGCGAAAAACCAGACTCCTCTAGTTGAACAGGCTCCTTACTCTCCTCATATGCCCCCATGCGACTTCTGGCTATTCCCAAAAGTCAAGAGGCCATTGAACCGAACGCGATTTCAGACAAGAGAGGACATTATGGCTGAAACGACAGCCGAGATAAAGTCGATTCCAACAATTCCATCTATGGTTCCAGCGGCACCGCTGGGAGAAGTGTGTGGAGTCCGAAGGAGACTACTTTGAGGGTGATTAGGTTTCCAACGCTCCAGGTATGCCCGTTTTTTTACCGGCTAAAGGTCGGATACTTTTCTAACAGAGCACGTATTGCACAAAGGTTCATTCAATGAACTTGATAATTTACAAAATATTAAATTACTCCCAAATAGAAACAGCGCCGTTACATAAAAAGCACCCTCGTATAGGGTTCCTTAAATAAAATCGGGAACAGTGAAATTGTGTTTTGAACAGCAAAGATTTCTAGTGATTAAATTTGGTATGCGTATCCACAATAACATTTGTATTTCAATTTAAAGGGAATGTTGTAAATTCCCTCAATTATTTGTAATAATTTCCGCGTTTCCAAGACGTTGTAAACGGTTTTATAGCACTTAGCAAATGTATACAATACGCAATAATGTAATTATCATATACTAACATAAATAGAAGGCCCGCCGTTGCTCTCGAGGATGCGGTGTTCATGTCTTTGCAGCCACCGGTCTAATTATTCCCCGCTAAACAACTCTCGTCATTTGCATGTTTTATATTCCCTTTTTCAGAGCACTCAAAACTGCCACAACAAACCCGAGCGGTTTTGCTCCACTTAATAAATAACAAAAACAGCCCTCCAATAAAAAAAATATTGAAGAATTAATCTCTCCGGCTTTACTAGAGAGGTTATGAAATCACTGATATTTTTATCCGATACTGATTTAGTTTTTCTATATTTATTCCACCGAGTTTTATCCCATTACTCACTCAGATATTAACCCATCGAGAACATTTAACGGCTGACACTCGTCATCTATGTATTTTGTCGTAGTGACGACTAGGACATCCAAAAAACCGATGAAATTTCAAAAACCTTTTTTCTGTTTTTTGTGAAGTAAAAAAACGGTTAACCGGTTAAAACCGGTTTTAAGTATAAAAATAAATAAATTGCGGCTGTAATCCAAATAAAATAAATATTCATTCACCATTTATAATTATTTAATATATAAAAAAAATATTTGTGTATTATTTCATTAAATTTATGAAAAGAATAAAAAAGTGGCACAATTTATATAAATATTCAAATAGGATTTAAAATAATTTTTATTACAGTATATAAAAATACATAATTTTTGTTACTTTTTGGAATATTTTCCATACTCCTGACTTTTTGTTGTTCTTATTTGGGCTAAAATTAAATTTTACTGGACTTTAGTATATGTAGGACGATCAATTCATTTAATTTCAAAAATAAAATATAATTAATACCTACTAGATATTGTTGTTAGAATAAAATTGCTTTACGAAGAGATAACTATAAATGAAGATATATATTTATTTATCAAAGTACGAAACTAGACTAAAATGTAAGAATGGAGTCAAGTATTTGACTCCATTCAAGAATTCAAGTCAAGTATTCATATTTCTTTAGGATCAAGATTATGCGTACTCTAAATCTGTGAACCTTTATTTCACTACATATGTATTGCTCTTACGTTTTTTTACCAAATACATGCGTAAATCGTTGCCGCGTATGTTTTGTCTCAAAACAATGTCTAAACTAGGAGACAGTGCTGGATTTACCAGCAGGCTGAGTAGGCTGGAGCCAAGGGCGGCAAATTTGGGGGCAACATTTGTTTGTCGTACAGAAATTAAAAATATTCATTTTTTTATACCTTAATGTAAATGTTATTAGGTCCACACAAACAATTCAACATGTAATATGTTTCACCACGTATTGTTAAATTGTTTTTTTCTACAATTTGCCTAGTAGTGGTTGGCCCGAAACAGGATCGACGGGGCGGAGCTGTTAGTTAGGGGCATACGCCATGTAGTGGCATTAGGTCTGAGAGAGCCAGATATAGAGCGGCGCGGCGATATAAACGAAAAAGCCGCCGAAAAGAAAAGCCGCCTCTGTTGATTGAGTCATGCAATTTCTTATATGTATTAATTTTTTCTTCTGTTGTGTGCTATAGAGGGGAAAATAAAATGTTCAGTGATTCGAATAACGGAAATTATTGTATTATTTTGGAACTGTTAGCTGAGTTCAATCCTTTTTTAGCATGTCATGTAAAATATCTAAGACTAAGATTTTTATAAATTCGACACAACGCTGGGCAAAAGTTAATGACTGAAATTGGGAAAGAGAAAACGCTAAAGAGAGTAAATTTGACACGTTGGTCAGCTAGAGAGGACGCATGTAGAAGTTGGAGAGTTTCTTGGCACGAAGTTGTTAAAACGTTGGAATCAAAAGTTGCTAAAAAACATCACGTGTTTAATGGACGACCCCTTAAGTTTTATTTAAGTACAAATAAATCTAAAATATAATACTTCATGAATAACCATAGAAAAATTAAATTATTTTCCACTTGAAGAAAAAAATAAAATAAATAAAAACCGACTTTCGGTTTTACGAAAAAACTCGGTTCTACGGTTTCGTAAATTTTAATAGAAAACCCGGTTAACCGGGTTTGGTTTTAACCGGTTTGGATGCCCTAGTGACAACGATTTGACGAGTCTGTCTCGTCAGCTGTCATCTAACCCAATCTAAGTGGTTTAGATATAGTAGTAGACGTTGCTTAGAGATCTCACGGAGATTTCACCCATTTAAAATTCGTTGAGGCCTTTTCGACCCCAATGCCTCTAATCATTCGCTTTATCGAATGAGACTCGTACATTGAGCGCCAGCTATCCTAAAGGAAAGTTCGCCTTTCAGTCTTTCGCCCCTATACCCAATTCCAACGATCGATTTAAACGTCAGAATCGCTACGAACCTGCAACAAGGTTTTCCCTGACTTCGTTCTGACCAGGTATAGTTCACCCTCTTTCGGATCCCAGCATTTGCGCTCCCGGTGCGCCTCAGCCCGCAATGGGCCCAAGACGCCCCATGAGTTCGGAGCTGCACCGCGGTCTAATAGTAGTAGACGTTAAATATATATCTCTCTCTCTGCCTTCTATTTGTTACTCTTTCCTATAATGTCGAAAATAAATAAAGCATTTGATGAAAGTGATAACGAAAGTTTAAATGAGAATGACTTTGATAAGAAGAACTTTGTAGTGATCGTGCAGTGAATTCGGAAGTGATTATAATGAAGACAATAGCGACCTAGAGAGTGATACGGATGATAGCGAAATACAACTAATACATCGAAAACGTGTGAGGGTGTTATCGATCAGTGATAGTGAATCTATCGATGAGCCATTGCAAGAACATTCGATTTGGGATAAAAGGAAAATGTAACTGATATAAAACGTTTTAGTGGAATCGCTATAATCACTCAATTGTGCCTACAAAGAGTAGGTTGATAACAAGTTCTGACTGATTTTTTGGGATATTCTAACTAATATATATATATATATATATATATATATATATATATATATATATATATATATATATATATATATAAAAAGTTTTATATAAAGTATATATATATAAAGTTTTAAACAAAGTTTTGGCCATCGGTATCCTTCTCCATGTATCTAACCTGTACAGAAATAGTTGGTTTTGGTCCTTAGCTTAAGATCAGATGTTACGATTTGGCTGCACCAGGCAAACAAAGGCTATCAGGACTACAAGGGGGCGCCACTGCCCAACGCGCATCTGTTGGGGATTTACCATAGGGTTTTGTTTTGTACTTCGGGATCAAACCGGTGTTTGTTTTCGATGGCTGTGTTCCCGCACTCAAAATTCAAACAATAGTATGTAAATAGAATCACCAGTTCGAATTTAAACCAAGTTTGTTCCAAGCAAAGAGGAATCAGTTGAAGTCTAAACACTTATCGGAAACAGATAATATCAAAAAACAATTGCTATCGACTTTATTGCAACATTCTGCAATCAACAAAATTTTGTCGGAAAGCACGAAAGGGGTCGTCCATTAATCACGTGATGTTTTAAGTGTTCAACAAAATTAAAAATTGCGCATTCAACGAAAAAATAAATACACGTGATATCTCACTACAGCCCCCTTTCTCCCCATGTGATATTTCGTGATTCTTCACAAACTCCCTAAACCCCCACCCCCCCTTTCGAGCCTCACGTGATTAATGGACAATCCCAAAGCCGCTCTACCAAAACCTAAACCTAGCTCTTCGAAAAATGTCGATACGTTTTGTCGATACGTTATATACGTTATATAATACGTTTTGCGCCTTCCCAATTAGACTCAACAATCTCTTCGAGTGAAGAAGAAGATTTTTCTTCAAGCTTTACCACCTCCGAGTCAAGCCCTGCGAAGCATTGGGACCTTTACGAAATCGACGTCAAATCCTCAAAATTCAAATCTTTACCACCTGACATCCGACATGAAATCCTAACAGAATTAAAAGATACCCGGAAGCAAAACTCTTGGGGACGACTGCACGAGTTACCAAAACAGACTTAAGAGTTTTCCGGGTATCAAATGGACAGATTGTTGAAGAGGTATTCAGTGCAAAACGCCATGGAGGAAACAGAGAAGGTAATGGGAGTGCACACTTTGAGTTTGGGAGAGTTGGAGGCTTTGTTGAACGACCGTGTAGTTATTACCGATGAAATTGGGAAAAGGATGGCTTCGGATAAAAACACAAGATTTTGGTATATAAAAGACGTTAAAAAGGCTTTGGTGAAAGCAAAACTGGAAGAGAATTTAAAAACTACGTCATCAATAAAAATGGAACGATATTCGCTTCAACAACGCATTGAAATGATTAAAATTCACTATAAAAATGGAGAAACTTTCGCACGACTAAAACATTTTTGGATCGTCGGCCAGCAAACTGGTGGAAAAATTTGAGCTGTTGGGACAAGTTAGTGATATGAAGAACCGAACTCGTGCATGTCTCTCAAGAACAACTGAGAATATTGCTGTTGTAGCCCATAGTGTTGAGGAAAACCCAGATTTGTCCATTTCTCGTCGATCTTCGGAATTAGGCAATCCACAAGCAACGTTACACCGTATTTTGCATAAAGACTTAAGTGTTAAGGCTTTTAAAGTTCAGTTAACACATGAACTCACGCCTGCCAACCATCAACAACGTCGTGTCTTTGCTGATTGGGTCCTTGAAATGCATCAAACTGATCCGTAATTTCATCGAAAAATCATCTAGAGTTCTGTTTGGGGCTCGGAAAACCCCAGAATTATTGTTGAAAATCCTCAACGTGTGACTGTTTGGTGCGTACTATAACTATGCAGTTATTTCGAAGAAGATCTTATCATGGCCAATATGCAATTTATATAAAAATATGCCTTTATATTATTGATATAAAAATATGCCTTTACAAATAGGGCTCTAAATTCATAGTTCAGTCGTAAACAGATTTCTGGCTAGTCCATTCCTTTATAAGTAGAATGAAAAAAAATATGTAATTGCATATTGTTGGTGGCCCTGCTTATTATAAATAAATGCATTAAGGGCGCCTTAACAAAATATGCATCTGGGCGCTAAAAACCATAGAGCCGGGCAGTGATGTGAAATATTAAAGTTTCTGTTTAAGGATGTTCGAGAGGACTGAAAAGTTATTAAACTTCTACAGATAGTTAAGAATGTTGTTAGGAAATAACAGAAAAAAATCAGGTCAATTAAAGCAGTGGTTCTTAACCTATGGGTCGCAACCCAAAATTGGGTCGTGAGAAATATTTCTTGGGTCGAACTAAGAGGTGAAAAGAAAAGTTTTTTTCCCTAATTTTACGAGAAAACATAGGTATATGAACTATGTTACCTTGGGTTACATACACATGTTTTAGCCTTCTTTAAATTCTCTTCCAGTTTTGCTTTCACCAAAGCCTTTTTAACGTCTTTTATATACCAAAATCTTGTGTTTTCATCCGAAGCCATCCTTTTCCCCATTTCATCGGTAATAACTACACGGTCGTTCAACAAAGCCTCCAACTCTCCCAAACTCAAAGTGTGCACTCCCATTACCTTCTCTGATTCCTCCATGGCGTTTTGCACTGAATACCTCTTCAATACCCGGAAAACTCATAAGTCTGTTTTGGTAACTCGTGCAGTCGTCCCCAAGAGTTTTGCTTCCGGGTATCTTTTAATTCTGTTAGGATTTCATGTCGGATGTCTGGTGGTAAAGATTTGAATTTTGAGGATTTGACGTCAATTCCGAAAAGGTCCCAATGCTTCGCAGGGCTTGACTCGGAGGTGGTAAAGCTTGAAGAAAAATCTTCTTCTTCACTCGAAGAGATTGTTGAGTCTAATTGGGAAAGGGGCAAAACGTATTATATAACGTATATAACGTATCGACAAAACGTATCGACATTTTTCGAAGAGCTAGGTTTAGGTTTTGGTAGAGCGGCTTTGGGATTGTCCAATAATCACGTGAGGCTCGAAAGGGGTGGGGGGGGGGGTTGTTTAGGGAGTTTGTGAAGAATCACGAAATATCACATGGGGAGAGAGGGGGCGGTGTGTAGTGAGATACCACGTGTATTTATTTTTTCGTTGAACGCGCAATTTTTAATTTTGTTGAACACTTAAAACATCACGTGATTAATGGACGACACCTTTCGTGCTTTCCGACAAAACTTTGTTGATTGCAGAATGTTTCAATAAAGTCGATAGCAATTGTTTTTTTATATTATCTGTTTCCGATAAGTGTTTAGACTTCAACTGATTCCTCTTTGCTTGGAACAAACTTGGTTTAAATTCGAACTGGCGATTCTATTTACATACTATTGTTTGAATTTTGAGTGCGGGAACACAGCCATCGAAAACAAACACCGGTTTGATCCCGAAGTACAAAACAAAACCCTATGGTAAATCCCCAACGTATGCGCGTTGGGCAGTGGCGCCCCCTTGTAGTCCTGATAGCCTTTGTTTGCCTGGTGCAGCCAAATCGTAACATCTGATCTTAAGCTAAGGACCAAAACCAACTATTTCTGTACAGGTTAGATACATGGAGAAGGATACCGATGGCCAAAACTTTGTTTTCTAACGTTTCTAGTGGCACTGGTTTTCCTGAGGGCTCGATCCAGCCTCCACAAACAATGAACTTGCATATTTCAACTAATTCTGAAGATTTTAATTCCATTATTCTTATTTTCTAGTTATAACCATTTAAGATTTTAAAACTAATTCGCAGCTTCGACTGTAGAAACTAAATTGAAACTAAATTAAACAAAAACATTGGGTAGTTATTTATTAAATTTTCCTTGGATCGAAAAATAGCTTCATTTATTTATCTTTTACTTGAAAATGACCTTCAACAGTCGAAACTCGAGTCCTGTAAAGTGTGTAGATTTATATAAATTCACATTTATCTTTAAAAAAGATCTAGTCAAGAATTGGCAAAAGTGAGTAACTAGACATGGACACTTTTAACTGTAGATATTTTGATGTTAAAGACTTGACCATTTTTGGCCCATGTTAGAAGGTTATGATTAGCTACGTATATTGGCTTGGACAATTTTTTCACATAAAGGTATCATCAGTTTTGGCTCCACAACCCATTATGGGCCTTGGCCTCCCCTAGAATTTGTTTTCCATTCCAAACTATTCTGGGCCTTAGTTTTCCTCGTCGTCGTAGATTCCGGTCTTTTTCCTGACCGGTAGAGTCCGGTCTTTTTTCTTAAAGTTTTCGTAACTGTTTTTTTTTCTATGATGGGGTTCTAGGCTAACCCCATTATTTATTTGGTTAACCCACGTTTCTTGGTTAACCCCGTTATTGGAGGGCCATCTCTCCCGCTCAACAAATCATGTTCATCAACAGATCATGCCGACGTATACTCAGGTTACCATGGTTGATCACGTGGAGGTGAGAGTCGGAATTGAGTAGGAGAGGCTATGCGACAATCTCGCCCTGTGCGGTTGTCGTGTGGTGCGCATGCACTAACCTTGAACCTCTCACATAAAGGTAGCATACCGTTAAAACGACTTATCTGCTCAAGTCTCATTTTTGTCAATTTTCGACTTGATCACTTTTGGCAGTACACCCACGATATGTGACTTAAAATGTCATTATTGTAAAATAAAAGATTTATTTTTTTAATTATGGTCTATCTAAAACTTCTTCTGTTTGGTCTTTTGGGTCGCGCTATAAACATATTCCTCAAAATTGGGTCGCGGCTAAAAAAAGGTTAAGAACCACTGAATGAAACCACTAAACCGTTTAATTGTTATTGCAATTCAATGTTGAACAGTTGAAAGTTGAGCAGTGAACAATATATGTGACGCAAGCTAACGAAAGGGACCTTATCTTGCCAGAGGTGAAAATTGAGTTTTTATGCCACTGGATAAAGAACAAAATTCTAAAGAGAACGCCACAAGAATCTCGCAAAGATGTCAAAAATTGCCAAAGTTATGGCATTTTGAAGTTTAAGGTTCAAAAAAGGTAGTTTCCAGATAATTGAGGTTAAATGAATGAGGTTAAATATGCTATCTACCGATTAAATAATCAAATAAAACTAGTTTCTAGTTGTTCTTGAGATATGTAGGTAGCGTTTGCTGCAAAAAAAACCCAAAACATGAAATTTTGACCTAAGTTCACGTTTTGGCCTGTACTGAAAATTTTAATCTGGCAAGATAAGGTCCCTTTCGTCAGCTTTCGTCACATATTATCAGCGTAAAGAGTCCAAAAATGTCATAAAAAGAGATCGCAAAATTTCCAAAAAAAATACCGACTCCGGAAAACTCCGGAAAGGCTGAATATATTTATATATTGAGGCTGTGTTCCGTTTGTTTTATGTTTGTATGATTATCTATAACGTAGGATAATTTCACCAATTCTATCTTATCAGTTCAATCAATAGCCTGCTAAGTTCATGTCTCTCTCACAAAATGTCAAAATTATAAACATCTAACCCTAAACACCACATGGGTTTTCAAGTTAGTGGTTTACAAATTATTGTTCATGGAAGTAAAGCTGTGCAGATGAGAGATAAATCTCGAAACGCGTCCACAGATGGCTAGCCACTTAAGGTATCGGAAAGACATGATATTAAAAACAATGGTTTTTGTTGAGTGCCACTAAGGTGGACTGAAAGCTGTAAAATAACTTACAAATTGCATGTGAGATTTGTTTTGGTAGTCCTAAAAAGACTCAATAATTGTTATAGAGCTCCGGAAAGGCTGAATATATTTATATATTTAGGCTGTGTTCCGTTTGTTTTAAGTTTGTATGATTATCTATAACGTAGGATGATTTCACCAATTCTATCTTATAGATTTTAATGAAATTTTCAGAATTTGATCATGTAAATGAACTGCATCGATGGTCAAAAAATCAACTTGAAAAAATCAACTTCTGCAATGCATTTACATAGGGCAGTAACACAATGTTGTCAATATACCGAATCGTGTTAAGACTTGCTTCAAAAAAACTAGAGGAGACCGACTACCATATGCTATCGCCCGCCAAACTATAACTGCCTGTGGGGGCCCTATGTCTTTCAAAAGCAAATTGTAAAATGCTGCGTTCACCGCGTCGACGTCGCACTCTTCTGCGACCATCATGAGCCTAGACTTATCGCTGAATATAATACAATTTCATTAATGGTTCCAATGATCTCTTTCCTTGTACCAATCAAGTCTTGCTCTGCGATGCTGCGGAGTAGGTAAGAGGTAGACACAATTGTGGACGGTCAGATCTAATACCAAAACAGCGGTTTCTTTGCGGATTCAATATAGTCGATACATGCACCAACTACATGCTACATGCTACAATATGAACTATAAAAGAGTGGCGCATCTAATCTACAATTTAGTTCTGTCTTATGCGTGATGTGAAGTGTATACAACAAATTTTTCTAGTCTTGTTCTTGGTTTTCCTAGTAACTTTCGTTACTTAAGTATATTTGAATAAAATTGATATTCCTCATTACCAGGAAACGAAGTTTTACTTTTAGCTTATGTGAGATTTGCAAAAGAAGAAAAAAATTCAAAAGAATTGTTATTTGCTAAATGATATATTAAAAAATATATTAAAAATATATATTAAAAATTTGCTAAATAAACGTTTGCATGAATCACTACATTATGTCATCAGAGCAGTTAATAAAATCAAAAGGGATGCTTTAAATGAGAGATTATTTGCTCAACTTTGTTTGGAAAATGCTGATGACTATAATTGTTTACTACCTAACACAGAAGTACGTTGGTTATCTAAAAGTGCATGTTTGGATCGCTTCTATTCGCTCTTGGATTCCGTGTTGGAATTCCTGAAGAGTGATTTGCGGCACAATTTAATTATCTCAAAAAAATATCATTTATATGACTGATTTATTTGCCAGATTTATCTAGACTAATTTGTAACTACAGGGTGACACATTAAATTTAATCAAAACTAAATGTGTAATATCTGCTTTTGTTGCAAAACTTTTGCTATACAAACCGAACTTGGGAAGAGGAAACTTTTCTCAGTTTCCAAATATTTCAAAATTGCAAAATACAGATGAAGATTTATTTGCTTATTGTCAACACTTAACGGCGCTTCATTCAGCCCTTAACCAAAGATTTGAGGACATTCTTCACTTGGATATTCCCGACTTGGTGTTGAACCCTTTTGCAAGTAGTCAAACTCAGAGCACAAATGCAGATGAATACATAATAATACAGGAGCGACTTATTGAATTATCCACAAATGAGCAGCTGAAACAAATGTTTAAACAAGGTTATGACAATTTCTGGTTAAAAAAATATTTGGCATCTACTCATATTGGCTAATATTGGCATCTACTCGTCTAATTATTGGCATGTAGTTAAATTGGGAGATAGGATTATACCAATCATTAAAAATAAAATAAATACCTATCTATACCTAGGGTATAATTAAAACACTATTGTACTAGGCAAACATATGCTTTTGTTTAGGTATTAAAGTATTTAAAGTTTTAATAAAAATTCTATAGTTTTAAGAAAGCTATAGAATAACTGACAAATTTCATACGAGATTTGTTTTTAGTAGTCCTAAAAAGACTCATTAGTATTATAGAGTTCCGGAAAGGTTGAGTATATTTATATATTCAAGCTTTGTTCCGTCTTTATTAAGTTTATCTACTTCATTTTTATCTTTTTTTTCTTGTTTATTCTTTGGTTAAATCAAATTTATCCCAATGTTAATGTTTAAATTGGAAAAACCTTTTGAAAACAATATTCTTTTTGCAGATTTCGTAGTTTCATGTTTCTTAACAACTCGTTTTTTGACACATTTTTCTTCTTTCTTTAACATTTGTTCAGTTTTGGCTAATTTTTGTTGTTGTCGTTATTCCTTTCGTTTCTGTATAGTTTCTTCCTTTTATTTCTTTGCTTAAATTTTTTGGCGTTCTTCGTCCTTGAATTCTTTTGACGTAATAACATAAGGTGTCTTCTTAGTTTGTCTAACTCCCTTCATTTGAGGTGTTTTAGGTAGCACTAAAATGTCATCTCGTTTTATTTCTCGTAGGTTTGTCTTCATAGGGATAGTGACAGTTGGATTGCTTACAGTTTCCAAAACTTCAATTTTTTCAAAATCCTGTTGAGCTGGGCGAACGACATAATTTCTAGGCATTGATTTGTTTGAACTATTATCTAATCTGCAGTAATTTCTTTCGTTACATGTTTCGATTTGTGCAGTTTGAGTAACTTGTACACATCCAGTTGTTTGAGTATCTTCTTTGGGTATATTACAATTAATGTTTTCAGTGTCTTTCAGAAAAGAACCAGTCCGAGAATCATTTATAGCCGTGATGTCTTCTGTGTTGTCAATAACAATTTCTCCAATCAGGACTTCTTGAGGTAGAGGAATATTACCTATACTATCAAATTCATCACACATAATTACATTAATATTTTCAATGTCCAAAAGGTCCTGTTCTTTAAGAGTAACATCTGAGCTATTTGCCTCATAGATTTCTTTATTTCTATTGCTGTCTTTTCCATTTGTATCAGAGTTCTCTTTCGGTTTGCTTACTTCTTTTTCTTCAAAGCTTTCTTTATGTGTTTCCTTGTTTTCGTTGCCATCAAAGAAATACCACAAGTTTTTTTTTAATTTGCTCAGCAGCTGTCAAATCCTGTTTGTTTCTAAGATCTGTTATTGCAGACTGTTCTGCATATCTGATAAAATCCTTCTTGTTTATCATTCTCGAAGTTTTCGATATTTCTTCACATTCGAGCTTATTCTTCATATTCTTTCCCAAGCATTTCGAGTAGTGTATAGCTGTTGAGACCCATGGAAAAAGACCGGTAGCCCGGAAACCATTAATAATTGTATCTGGTTTTACGCATTTATCAATAGTTTTTTGCAACAGTGGCACAAAATCAACTTTTGTAAGAGCTCGAGATGGATTGTCACGCCGCCACTCGTCTTTTGCCAACCACCTTTTAGGGGTGTAATAGCTGAGACATCTGCAGGCTGAAGTAATCGAGTGAAAATGGAATAAAGTGCTATAAGCACAATATCCAATGAGGAACAAAGCTCACTGACGGCTTAAGTGAGGTGGGTTTTGTGTACATCTACAAATAAAATTACTGGGAACGGTACTTGAAATCGCACGAGATACGGATGTAACACTTTTTCTATATATTGAGAGAAAAATTATGTTTTCATCCAGCCATTGTCACTGAGGCCTATACCCCAATCTGAGGGTACCTTTAATGCAATTTTAACTGGCAAGCGCTTGTACGGGAATATAAGCATAGGCGGGGATTAGACCATTGGCAGCAAAAGTACACATCACTGTTAGTGAACTTTTAGCTGGGGCATGGTCGATTTCGTAAACATTCGTTGCACCTTTTGGGGCCAAGATTACACCTGTCTTTGCGCAAAAAAACAAAATTGGTTTCGGCACCATTCAAGACTCTTTTCGGGTTTTATATAATTTCAAACAAACCATATTTCAATTGCTTGAAACCATCCTTTTATATCATTTTCTGATACGGCAGCACTTGCCGCTGTTACTGCTTCGGGAGTTCTCAAAACAATATCCGGGTGTCGCTTTAAACCATTATCTCCGAGTTAGTAAACTTAAGAGTTTAAACCATTTATCTCCGGAAATGTTGTCTTTGAACGGGTTAGATCGGCCGCTTTTTTTTATAAATTCAGATACGCTATTCAAAAGATCTTTTTTCCGTTTAGGAAAACCCTTTGCATGGCTAACATTTAACCAATTCTTTAATTTATTCTCTTCGTCTGCGTTAAGTACTGGACTTGGACCAGGCTAAGGTTTATGATCTGGTTTATTAATTCGAAATTGTAACGTAGCTCGAGGAACCTGATATTGTTTCGCCGCTTGTTTTTGGCCATGCCATTTATAATTGCGTCTAGAGCCTTCTTTATACTTTCCTCACTATATTGTTTTCGTTTACTTTTTTCTATTTTAGCAATTTACTTATTTTTATCGGTTTCTTTTTCATTTCCTTTCTTCATTGTTTACGACATACTCTAAATGAATAAAAAAGAACATACTATTTGCACTCAATATTCTATTATGGGCACTACTGCCAATAATTAGCTGGTGCTATTTATTGATACTGTGGGCCAACATTTGGAAATTGCTATTGAAGAAAAAAAAATTCTACGGAGAAACCATAATTTATTGAAAACCTTTACAAATATATCATAAACTCGCTTGTTATATGCTTGATAATATTCGAAAAAATCCTATTATTGGCATCAATGCCAATAAAGGGATTTTGTTGAAATTATTGTTCCATATGTTGGCTTATGTAATAAATAAATTGTGATAAAGATATTCAAGAAATAATCTTTGAATCTACTGCCTAGAGGTATAATTAAGTATATCAAATTATTTCGAAAGTATCAATTAGCGAATTTTTGCGATGTACTATGATTAATGGAGCTCTCACCTAAAGAAAAAAACAAAATAACTACACCATATCACCAGCACAAAATGTCAGCTGTTGTTTCTAAATTGCCATATGAGTTTTTGGAACAGTGTTGTCAATTTTCAACAGAAAAATAATTATATTTTACTCTTTATTGCATACGAAACTTGATTAATATATGGTTTCCTTGTTTTTTCGAATTAAACTCTACACTGCCAATAATTGGAGGAGTGCCACCGATTGGGTGGCTTACAATATATAGTTTTTTACCCAGGGTCCTTGGGAAAGTTTTGACAATGAAAGAGGGCCCGTGGGCAAGTTTTGACTATGAAAAGGGGTCCGTGGGCCAAAAGAGTTTGCGAACCACTGATCAAATTTTGTAAATTTCATTAAAATCGTTCCCGTTTTTACACGTGTATTTTGGTGCAAAACCATTTCAAGGTCATCATGGGTAGCTGGATTCGTCCGAATAGTGGCTACAATGTTTTGATAAAAAAGTAACATGTTCCCATTTGAACAACCGTTGATGACGCATAAACTATGACTTTGACAAAAAAGATTTTTTAACCACTATGTGAGCCATTCTAAAACAATAAATTTCCCTTTTGACATTTTTTCGTCACTCTAAAGGTCGATTCCCATATGCGCGACACTCTGCTACGCGACGTCTTGCGACATCGCCTGTCAAATAAAGGTTAGGTACATTGTTTTAAATCGGCAAGTCGTGTAGCTGTCGCGTAGCCATAATGAGAACGTGCCCATTTAAAACAATGTAATCATTATTTGACAAGCGATGTCGTTGATTTGTTTGGGGAATGCTTGGTATTCAAAGAGTTTTTGGACGGAAACTATGAGCAAATTGGGGAAAATGTTGTTACAAAACTTTCTGAGAATTAAATTTGCTAGTACTTTTTTTGCTCCTTGTGTTTTTGCAAAATTTTGGCTAATTTAGCTGGAAAATCTGCCCTAAAAATATTGTTGGTAAATTTTATTTGCTTGGGGAACTCCTGATATTCAAAGCGTTTCTAGACGAAAATTGGGAAAAATGTTGTTATAAAACTTGATGAGAATTAAATTTGCTAGAACTTTTGCTCTTTGTGTTCTTGCAAAATTTTGGCTAATTTAGCTGGTTTGTTTGGTGAATGCTTGGTATTCAAAGAGTTTTTGGACGGAAACTATGAGGAAATTGGGGAAAATGTTGTTACAAAACTTGCTGAGAATTAAATTTGCTAGTACTTTTGCTCCTTGTGTTTTTTGCAAAATTTTGGCTAATTTAGCTGGAAAATCTGCCCTAAAAATATTGTTGGAAAATTTTATTTGCTTGGGGAACTCCTGATATTCAAAGCGTTTTTGTTTGGGGAATGCTTGGTATTCAAAGAGTTTTTGGACGGAAACTATGAGGAAATTGGGGAAAATGTTGTTACAAAACTTGCTGAGAATTAAATTTGCTAATACTTTTGCTCCTTGTGTTTTTGCAAAATTTTGGCTAATTTAGTTGGAAAATCTGCCCTAAAAATATTGTTGGTAAATTTTATTTGCTTGGGGAACTCCTGATATTCAAAGCGTTTTTGTTTGGGGAATGCTTGGTATTCAAAGAGTTTTTGGACGGAAACTATGAGGAAATTGGGAAAAATGTTGTTACAAAACTTGCTGAGAATTAAATTTGCTAGTACTTTTGCTCCTTTTGTTTTTTCAAAAATTTGACTAATTTAGCTGGAAAATCTGCCCTAAAAATATTGTTGGAAAATTTTATTTGCTTGGGGAACTCCTGATATTCAAAGCGTTTTTGTTTGGGGAATGCTTGGTATTCAAAGAGTTTTTGGACGGAAACTATGAGGAAATTGGGAAAAATGTTGTTACAAAACTTGCTGAGAATTAAATTTGCTAGTACTTTTGCTCCTTTTGTTTTTTCAAAAATTTGGCTAATTTAGCTGGAAAATCTGCCCTAAAAATATTGTTGGTAAATATTATTGGCTTGGGGAACTCCTGATATTCAAAGCGTTTCTGGACGCAAATTGGGAAAAATGTTGTTATAAAACTTGATGAGAATTAAATTTGCTAGAACTTTTGCTCTTTGTGTTCTTGCAAAATTTTGGCTAATTTAGTTGGAAAATCTGCCCTAAAAATATTATTGGTAAATTTTATTTGCTTGGGGAATGCTTGGTATTCAAAGCGTTTTTGGACGGAAACTATGAGGAAATTGTTGTTATAAAACTTGTGGAGAATTAAATTTGCCGCAACAATTGTTCTTTGAGTTTCTGCAAAATTTTGGCTGCTTTTTAGCGTTTTTTTTTTTTGGGAGAAAACTGTAGAGAAATTGTATTTCCAAAAAAGAAAACACAAACAATCCTTCCTGGAGTGATAATTCCAGCAGAAAGTGCGAAATCTCCTTCTGACAAATTCAAAAACATAACTTTGATAATCGCTGGTTCCCAAACGCAAGCCTCGAAATTATCACTGATGTCTTCTTTCGTGATATCAACAGTTACCTTGAGCGTGCTTCTGCCTCAATTTGTTCAAAACATTCGTGGCATCAAATCCAGCGTTATCACACAATTGCCTTGGGCTAATCTCCAAAGCTTGCGCCAAAGCTCCAATCAGTAACTGTTCCTTTCCCGCGATTGTCCTGATCTGATCCCTCAACATCTTCGACAACTCCATCTCCAGCTACACCTGAATCATTTTGAATAGTCCTCCTCACAATCACAATAGCATTATGCAATGACCTTTCTGTCTCTTCTAAGAATTGTTCAGCTCCACCTCTCAAGATCAAGGTCAAGTCTTAGCATTGGGACAACCTTGGAAAACGTTGAATCTTTCACCTCCAATCTGCCTCTCCACGAAAGTTTCACAAAGCCCAAGAACAGAATCATTTAAATCATGTGCTGTGGTCATAACAACTCCTCCACACGCTTTCATTGTACGCCTTCAATCGACTTCAAGCACCCTTCTAGCGCAGAATATATCACGATCAGCAAAATATTGAAAATATGATATGATCTATTTTTGTCTGTCTAGTCTTGTCTGTTTACTCTTGTCTGTCTAGTCTTGTCTGTCTAGTCTTGTCTGTCTAGTCTTGTCTGTCTAGTCTTGTCTGTCTAGTCTTGTCTGTCTAGTCTTGTCTGTCTAGTCTTGTCTGTCTAGTCTTGTCTGTCTAGTCTTGTCTGTCTAGTCTTGTCTGTCTAGTCTTGTCTGTCTAGTCTTGTCTGTCTAGTCTTGTCTGTCTAGTCTTGTCTGTCTAGTCTTGTCTGTCTAGTCTTGTCTGTCTAGTCTTGTCTGTCTAGTCTTGTCTGTCTAGTCTTGTCTGTCTAGTCTTGTCTGTCTAGTCTTGTCTGTCTAGTCTTGTCTGTCTAGTCTTGTCTGTCTAGTCTTGTCTGTCTAGTCTTGTCTGTCTAGTCTTGTCTGTCTAGTCTTGTCTGTCTAGTCTTGTCTGTCTAGTCTTGTCTGTCTAGTCTTGTCTGTCTAGTCTTGTCTGTCTAGTCTTGTCTGTCTAGTCTTGTCTGTCTAGTCTTGTCTGTCTAGTCTTGTCTGTCTAGTCTTGTCTGTCTAGTCTTGTCTGTCTAGTCTTGTCTGTCTAGTCTTGTCTGTCTAGTCTTGTCTGTCTAGTCTTGTCTGTCTAGTCTTGTCTGTCTAGTCTTGTCTGTCTAGTCTTGTCTGTCTAGTCTTGTCTGTCTAGTCTTGTCTGTCTAGTCTTGTCTGTCTAGTCTTGTCTGTCTAGTCTTGTCTGTCTAGTCTTGTCTGTCTAGTCTTGTCTGTCTAGTCTTGTCTGTCTAGTCTTGTCTGTCTAGTCTTGTCTGTCTAGTCTTGTCTGTCTAGTCTTGTCTGTCTAGTCTTGTCTGTCTAGTCTTGTCTGTCTAGTCTTGTCTGTCTAGTCTTGTCTGTCTAGTCTTGTCTGTCTAGTCTTGTCTGTCTAGTCTTGTCTGTCTAGTCTTGTCTGTCTAGTCTTATCTGTCTAGTCTTGTCTGTCTAGTCTTGTCTGTCTGTCCTCCTCGGTGGTGTAGTTCAGTGGTGCGCAAACCGTGGGTCGGGACCTGTCGGGGGGTCGCGAGCGAAATTTTCGGGGTCGCCTAATTCAGAGCGAGATATTCTCTATTTCGCGTATATGAGAATCGGCTTTAAATGTAACGGAGATATTTGGGGTGGTCACGTAAAATGGCCCACCCTGTATATTTAATAGAACCAAGTTTAGAGGAAAAATACACATGCAACACCTAAATAAATTATTAGTTTAAGGCCGAGGCCGCATACGGTTTTTTACCCGCGAGCGGTAACCGCTATAACCGCGACACCGCTCGAGAAACACACACTACGAATAAAAATCGCAAAACCGCCCGCAATTTGCACAGTTTAAAATGGATTTCAAACGAGCAGTATGTATTGTTGCTCTAATACTAAGAAATAGAAAAAGAAGACGTCAACGCAAATTTCGCAAATATTGGATTCATCCACTCACTAGCCGTGGATTTAAGAAAGGTTTAATAATAAATATCAAGATTTAAGAAAACATCCTGAGAAATTTTGTAATTATTATCGCATGTCAGCTGATAGCTTCGATAAAATTTTGCAAATTGTGCGTCCTCACATTACTTTCATGAATACAACCTTTCGCAAATGTATTTCACCAGAGGAGCGCCTGTCTGTTTATTTTTCTCGTTTCGATCACTATACTGACGTAAAGTGGTGTCGTATAAAGCTGGTCTTTTTTGTACTTCCATTATGATTTTTTCCGACAAACTTTCATATCGCTCGTTTGATACACAGTCTGACTCGGTCGACGACATGTTTTCAATCAGAGACAAGTATCTGAACCTAAAAAAACGTAAGAATTACCACTCTTCACCAGCTCTTCACGGCTGTCTGTCAAAAAACAGCTCGCGGTTAAACAGAAGTGCGTGCGCGCCAACTATTTTCTATGCAGTACACATTTTAGCGCGGTTTTTACCCGGGAGTCATTTTGTAACAATACGCGGTTTTAAAATCAGTCGCAGGAAAAAACCGCAAGTGCGGCCGCTTTTATTAATTTACTAGAGTCATAAAATCACGCGATCAAAAACCGCGGCGGTTTAGCCGTAGTGCGGCCTAGGCCTACATCGCCCAGTAGATTTTTTGCATTTTTATGCTAAAATATGCTTCATCTTCTTCTTCTTCTTGAAATTCCGCTCCTATCGGAGATTGGAAATCATCACCACTACTCAGACCTTATCAATCGTCCGCCTGAAGAGTTCTGGGGACGTGCAACCAAACCAATCCCTCAAGTTGCGTAGCCAAGAGATTCTTATTCTGCCAATCGTTCTCTTGACTTTTATTTAGCCTTGAATAATTAGCTTAAGGATATTATATCTATCTCCTCTCAGAACATGTCCTAGATTTTCCAATTTTCTCCTTTTTATGGTGTTACTAATTCCTTTGTCTTTATTCATTCGGCGTAGTACTTCCTCATTTGAAACCTTGTCAAACCATGGTATTCTCAGCATCCTCCTATAACACCACATTTCAAATGCTTCTATGTTTTTGATGTTTTCTGATTTGAGTGTCCAAGCCTTCATCCCATACGATCTATCCCATAGAATGGAGAATATATAGCATTTTAGTATTCTGGTTCTCAGTTGTAATGTAATATCTCGGCTGCAGAGTATTTTATTCATTTTTATGAGAGCGCTGCGAGCTACTTCAAGTCGATACTTGATTTCTTTTGTGTGTTCTGCTGTTTCATTTACCCATGTGCCAAGATATTTGTAGGTGGATACAGTGGTGTACTGGTAAAATAAGAAGTAACGGAACGTATGGTGAAAGATAAAAAAAGTCCACGACTTTCTACAAACAGCTTCCTGAAAGTTTTTCGGAGATCATCGTGCTTTAAGCAAACTTTTGTTTTCCTTGTAAGTTTTTTTATTCTTACGATACAAAATATTAACAAACACAAAAATAAGAAATCGAAAAAAGATAAAAATAAGAATCTCAAAGATATTATATTTATGTAGTACACTTATAATCTAACACCCAAATAGGATCACATACAATTTCATCATTTGCCCCTGCTCTTTTAGTTTGCTGGTCAGTAGCGGATCGATGAGAACGCAACCGGGTTTTTACGTATAAAATTGGATTCCAAAATTCCAAGGGTGGTCCAAGAAGTTTTATAAACAATAAATTTGCAACATGATCAATTCAAATGCGTTATCTTCTTTCCGTTATAATCAAATTCATACTGCTGAAACCACGCTCGCATTCTGAAGAACTGCAAGCCGTAATTTTAGAATATTTTTTCAAATCGTCTGAAATGTTACGACCACCTGAAGCCAAGTAGGCATTTAAAAATTTCTCAAAAAGTAAATTAAATCGTTGGCACAGAGATTCTACATCTTTTGCTCCAGATTACATATTAATTTCAGATGGCCATTCGGTTGGTTCAAGAATTCGCAATTCTTTAACAATGTCGGAACAGTCGGAAGTCAAAATTCCGTCTGAACCTGAACAATTTACAGATGTAGTGTTTAGCCTATTCCTCATACTATTAATAATACTAATTAAGAATTGATTTCTGTGAATCAATTTTGCCATTTTATTATCCGTCAACGAAATTGAAGATAATTGCGTTATTTCACAAGCAGAAACTGCTTACAACGACTTTCTTTCTTGACTTTCTTCTTTCTTTTCTGATGATCTTTTAAATATTCTAAATAAATGGTTGTGCGGCGAGTTAATTTGTCTGCATATACTATTGAAGTTTCTCTTTTTGCAATGCTTCTGATAGAATAGATAGCTCGAATAGAATATCATAAATTAAATCCAAAATCTCGAATAAAATGTTTCGATTATGTTCTTTTATATGATCCATTGAACATGGATTGTTCCGTTTTAGTGCGGTTGTTGTCTTTACTCGAATTTTCGAAATGATTACATAAAGATAACCAATTCTGCCAAACTGCTGATACAGTTCTAAAGGAGCTGGCCATCCATCTGACGTTAAATCTACGTGCAATACGTTTAATTTCTACAACGAGAGCAGTTGCACATGTTTCAATTTCTCTTCGATTTTTCGGAGATTGACTATATGAGTATAACTTGTCCATAAATATTTGAAAATGATGATCGCATTAACCTCGGAAATAGAATCTCCTACCGACAATTCGAGCCTATGGTTTAGACAATGTCAAGTAATTAGATTCGGATATTTCTGTGTTACTTTTGTTCCTACTCCAGATTTTCTTCGTAACATAACACTGGCCCCGTCGCTTGTAAATGAAATTAAATGGTGTTTTAAATAATTATCATCAAAACCATTTTTTTTCCAAACATATTAAGAGAACCTCAGTTATGGTGTTAGCTGTTTGATCCTGCAATTAAATTAAATCAAGAAACAAGAAATGAGGATCTTTAATTTTATCGGTTTCGCATTTTAAATAAATGCCAAATAAAGACCAGACTTTTTGCTTAAAGTGGTAGATTCATCTATGATAATAGATTCCTTGAAATTTTACTATTTGTTGACAAATTTTGGATTTCATTTGAATTCCTATATGATCAATTATTTCTGTAGCACTAAATATAGATTGTAATCCGTGAGCTATAGTAGATCCATACATAGTAGATAGTAGTATATAGTAGATCCATATATAGATCCATACATTTCTTGAAGTTTCAATAAATCAAAATGATCAAAATATGGACGATCATGTCATTAGCAATGTTAGCAATTGTTAGCAATATAATAAGCAGTATACTGCAGTAATACTGCAATATAATAAGCAGTTTTAAAGCACTAAAAACCTTACTGGTGCTACAAATTTCAGAATTTTTCAACTGATCTAAAATAATTTCAAGCTTTTGCTTGTCTGCTTCTTTTAAGATTCTCTCAGCTGTTGTTTGTGAAAAGCTTTTACACTGTTTGTAATTTTTTTTTGCAAAGAAGTTAGTTGTGCGGCTTTATCCTTTCCATAACCTGATATCTGAGTGCCTCTGCATTCTTTTGAGATGCTTACACCCGGCGTCTTTAAAGGTTCTAAATTTTGAATAGCTGAACAACTCAGACATCCTAATTTTCCCGAATCGCATTTTAGACAAGCATCATTTTTTCCCACTTCTTTACTATCCTTCTCGGCTTCTGTCAACCAAGTGATACGAACCTTCTTGTTTCGCCAGAAGGTGAACAGACGGTTGGTTAGTCGGTTTGGAGGCAATCTTGCAACGTGGCCATAGAAAGCTACCCTTCTTTTTCTTGCACAGTCAGAAAGCATCTCAATATGTTCGTAGAGGTCGCAGAGCAGATGCCGCCTTCGGAATTCCCCATCTTCCTTTACCGGGCATAGGATCTTCCTGAGGATTCTCCTCTCTCTGATTTCTAATTTCTCTACTAGAGCTCTTCGGTTCAACGAAACACACTCCATGACATACAGGGCTTCTGGTCGTAAGACTGAGGTATAGTGCTTAAGTTTCAGGTTGCGTGACAGGCATTTCTTATTGTAAGTGTTTTTAGTCAGTCGATAGGCTAGTTCTAACTTGTTGACTCTCTTGGATAATGATGCTCTTTCTGATAGGTTGGGTTCAATCCAATCGCCGAGATACTTTAATTTCTCAGTCTTCTTGATATTTCCCTGTTCTAGTAACATCTCTCTGTTTCCTTCTCAAATGTTGGTGAAGAATTCTGTTTTCTCCAGTGACAGTTGATGACCCACTTTAGCAGCCTGTTTTCTGAGGCAGTTTATCTGCATTTCTGCCATCTCAAGAGAATCAGCAAACAGTGCCATGTCATCTGCAAAGGCCACGCAATCTACAACCAGTCCATCGTTCTGTCCCAGGTAGATACCACTCTGAGCACCCAAATTGTTCAGTTCCTTGCGCCATTCTCTCATAACCTTTTCAAGGACACAGTTGAATATAGGTGGGGAAAGTCCATCTCCTTGTCTCACACCAGTTTTTATTTCGAAGCTTTCTGAAATCTAGCCTCTAAATTTAACCTTAGAATGGGTGTTGGTCAACGTTTCTAGGATGAGTCTGCGGGTTTTGTTGTCTAATCCTAGTTCCTGGAGTACCTTGTTAAGCGTTTCTCTATCAATGGAATCGTGGGCCTTCCTAAAATCAACAAAGGTGACGACCACCTTGCGGTTTCTCATCTTGGAGTATGCAAGTACAGTTTTAAGATTGAAGATCTGTTCAACACAGGATCGGGTCTTTCTGAAGCCCCCCTGGTATTCTCCCAGTTGACTATCGAACTGATTTTCTGCCCTTGTTTGTAACGCCTTTGAGAGAATCTTGTATGTTACCGGGACGAGAGAAATTCCATGGTAGTTGTTTAGATCAGTAAAATTTCACTTTTTGTGAGGCGGATAGATCAGAGCAGATTTCCAATTGGGTGGTAATTTCTCTGTTTAGATAAATTATCTACTAATTAACATATTTTTTTTAATGTTTTTACAAATCCGCCAATTTAAAATATAATTTTCATTTAAAATGACTACCAGAAAAAGTAACGGAACGCGTTCCGTTTCTGAAAAAAGGTGCCGGAACGTCGTTCCGCCACGTTCCCCGCCCAATACACCACTGGGTGGATACCATTCCAGGTTGTCGATATTAATATTTATAGATGGTCTATTGTGATTTGTGCTTCGGTTTTTTGAAGTTGCCATCACTTTGGTTTTCTTTAGGTTCATATCTAGGCCATATCTCTTGCAGAAAATATGCTTTTAAACTAATAAATAATAAATATGCTAATATTGATAAAGATCATAATCTGATTTCATATTTTGTCTCCGAACACCCTTAATATAAATGTGATTTATTTAAAAAAAATTTGTTAGTGTTATTTTTTTTTAGTTTTGGTGTTATTTTTATTCGTTAAGTTTTTACCGCGCGAAAGATTTCTAATAACCGTCATAATTTAAGAATTTTAGGTTAGTTTACGTTTTATACCACTTGTTGCAGGCGTTGCAGACATGTTTGTTTCTTCATTGGATTCACAGAAAATACATTTATTGAAAACTTGGTAAACGAAGGGCAACTGATCACGAGTTTTCTGTCCAATATACTTAAATTATTCAAGGTAAGTAAGGAATCCTTGCAATGTTGAGTAGAATTATAAAAATTAATTTCTATTTATATTGATAATAGGGGCATTTTTGCAATTTTAAACCTACAAAGTAAATGTTGGTTCTTATCATCCCTATTATTCATTAATTAGGTGTTATCGGGAATGGGAAATTATTAAAAGTATTCAGTAGCTACAAGAAAAGAATTAAGAAAATACTATGTTAGAAAATTAGAAAACACTCTAATTGACTAATAACACAAATAAATATAATTACTAGTACGATTTGGCTCATGCACTGATTTGCTACGAGAGGCCATGTGGGATGCTAGAAAATTAAGCTTTTTATATTCTATAACTTGCCTCACAAATTTCGGTGGCTTTCTGTCACCTTAATCCTGTAATTATTACTATTAATAATTTCTAATAATTTTATTACTATTAATAACAAATAAATAATACAATGCAAATAACATTATAATAAAACAGTTTTAACGTTTCAAAATCTATGAAATATAGAAAAAGTTCAAGCTTCTTATATACAAAAACAAATTGAAGGAAGGTTGGTCATTACAGATTTAGGTTTGGTAGGGGAGAGGTATTTACATCTATTTGATCATTTAAGATGATACATTTTTTATTATGTTTGTTAATTTCTAAACTTTCTAATAAGTTTTCTACATTTTATTTCGGTATGTAAGATATCAAATCTATTATTAATTTGTGATTATATTCTACACAATGGTACACAAAAGTAAAGTCAGTTTGTTTTTTGATGTAACTTCTTTTGCGCCTTTTATTCTTATTATTAGTCTAAAAGACCTCCCTGTTTGTCGTATGTAGACTTTATCACAATCTACACTCGTTCGACTTTTTATCTTCTTCGCCTGATGAAGCTACAGTGTGGTGAAACATGTGTAGCTTTCTACAAATATATTTTGAAACGTGTAAACCTGTATTTTATTCTAATTTTATTAAAATGAACTTTCAAGAAGTAACTCCACAATAAATCAATTATTTACAAACTTAATAAAGACGGAACAAAGCTTGAATATATAAATATACTCAACCTTTCCGGAACTTTATAATACTAATGAGTCTTTTTAGGACTACCAAAAACAAATCTCGTATGAAATTTGTCAGTTATTCTATAGCTTTCAGTCCACCTTCGTGGCACTAAACAAAAACCATAAAAATAACATTGATTTTTAAGATCATGTCTTTCCGATACCTTGAGTGGATAGCCATCTGTGGACGCGTTTCAAGATTTATCTCTCATCAGCACAGCTTTGCTTCCATAAACAATATTTTGTAAATCACTCACCTAAAATCCCATGTGTTGATTAGGGTTAGATGTTTTTAATTTTGACATTTTGTGAGAGAGACATGAACTTAGCAGGTTATTGATATAAATGATAAATTTTGAATTGGTAAAACCATACAACATTATAGATAATCAGATAAACTTAATAAAGACGGAACAAAGCTTGAATATATAAATATACTCAACCTTTCCGGAACTCTATAATACTAATGAGTCTTTTTAGGACTACCAAAAATAAATCTCGTATGAAATTTGTCAGTTATTCTATCGTAATAGAATAACTGACAAATTTCATAAGAGATTTGTTTTTGGTAGTCCTAAAAAGACTCATTAGTATTATAGAGTTCCGGAAAGGTTGAGTATATTTATATATTCAAGCTTTGTTCCGTCTTTATTAAGTTTATCTGATTATCTATAATCTTGTATGGTTTTACCAATTCAAAATTATTTACAATGTAAATATTTCTATGATCACTTAAAACAAAAAAATGTCAAAACATTTTAAGATATTCAAGCAACCTTTGTAACTTATGTTAATACAGAGGTACCTCCAAACACATGTCAGTACATTTTAAGATAGTCGAGCAACATGTGTTATTACTAAAGTTAATAACTCAGTATATCAGCTTCGGAGTATATCCAATTAAAAATATGTTCTGTTTGGATGTGTCAAATTTTTCTTAATATACGACTTCTGTTAGGTATGCATTTAATGTGAACATTTTGCGGCATTACTAAATAATTTTATCATTTAAGGATATTATCTCTTTAAGGAAAAATTATCTCTTTTATGAAAAATTCAAAATAATAATTTAGCAACTACAGGTCGCTGAAAAATACTTATAACTAGGCCTCGGATAAATATGCATTAAAAATTACAAAATATGTACATATAATATGAACCATAAAATTAGTTTAATGTGAAAAATAAATATGAACAATTTTATTCGCCTTCTGTTTCTTTCACATTATAGAAATTAAATATTGGTTATTATTATATCTGTTGTTTATCATTTTTTTATATTTTATTGGTAATGGGAAATAAAGTTCTTATATAATTTTAATAATTTATTTGCCTTACTAGTTTCGATGTGAAAACTAACATCTTAATCATAGGCTAAAAATTACAAAAATAAAATTAATTACAAATTATAATTCAAACATTAATAAGACATACCTCTAAATTGTTTCTATTAAATTAAAAATTATTATGTTTTATGATGTTATAAAATTATTATGATGTTATAAATGAATAAATAAATTTTTAAATCAAATTTGATGTTTAAATAAATAAACAAATTAACAAAAGTTAATAATTTTTATAAACAAAAATATATATATTTTGTTTAAATTGACAAATCAATTACAAAATACATATATATGACAATTTTTTGCATTTTCCTTAAAATTGAAATAGAAAGAGAAGGAAATTTACCATTTTTAGACATTAACATTATTAGAAAAAATAACAAAATTATAACAAATTGGTACAGTAAATCTACAAATTCAAATAGGATCATTAACTTTTATTCTGTCCACAATATTAAACAAAAAATAAATATTATTATGAACCTACTCAATAGAGCAATTAAATTGAGTAGTGATAATTTTCATAAGGATAACATTATAAAAGTAAAAAATATATTATTCAAAAATAATTATCCAAAATATCTAGTAGAAAAATCAATTTCAAAATTCTTTAAACAAATACAACATAATGACAGAATAGAAGAGAGCAGCAAGCAACATAAATTAAACAAATTTTATAAATTCCCATACATTCCAAATTTAAGTGAAAAAATCAATAAAATTACAAACAAATTAGGATGTAGTTTAGCTACATGCAAAATATTACAACAACCAGAAGGTTCTTCACAAAATTAAAGGATAAAACACCTAAAATGAATTGTTCTGAATTAATTTATAGTATTCCTTGTAAGGATTGTACAAAATTATATATTGGACAGACAGGACAATATTTAAAAAAACGAATTCAACAACATAAAAATGATTGTAAATCTAACACTATCTCAAATATTGGTAAAACAGCTTTAACAAAACATAAATTCACTCTTAAACATAGTCTAGATTTTGAGAACTACAAAATTATTGAATTCGAAACAAATAAATTTAAACGTAATATTAGTGAAATGTTAGCCATCAAAAAATACAAAACAATGAACTTTAGAGAAGATACTAATAACCCTAGTAAAATATATGTTCAAATTATAAATAATATGATAACCGATAAAAGTTAAATAATATAAAATTTGGTAAAGTGTATAAATCAAAGAAAATTTTTAAGGAAAATGCAAAAAATTGTCAAATATATGTATTTTGTAATTGATTTGTCAATTTAAACAAAATATATATATTTTTGTTTATAAAAATTATTAACTTTTGTTAATTTGTTTATTTATTTAAACATCAAATTTGATTTAAAAATTTATTTATTCATTTATAACATCATAATAATTTTATAACATCATAAAAAATAATAATTTTTAATTTAATAGAAACAATTTAGAGGTATGTCTTATTAATGTTTTAATTATAATTTGTAATTAATTTTATTTTTGTAATTTTTAGCCTATGATTAAGATGTTAGTTTTCACATCGAAACTAGTAAGGCAAATAAATTATTAAAATTATATAAGAACTTTATTTCCCATTACCAATAAAATATAAAAAAAAAAAAAAATATAGAAATTATTGCAGTACACAATGCATTTTCAAATTTTCAAAATTAAAACTTTCTGTTTGCTCGAAATAATGCTTTGTACTAAATGATCTTTTAACATCACAGGATGTCACTGAAGCATAATTAAATTTGCACAATTCTGCAAGTAAGTGGGGCACATATAGGTTGTCTTATAATCTTCCGCCCAGCATGCTGTTAATTTTTTTTGGGTATCAAATCCTTTATTTTTTTCCAAAACATAACTTCATTTTTCTTTAATCCCATCAGCAACGTGGCCTTCTGTTTCAGACACTTTTTTTCTATTGTATTAATAATCTTCAGGTTGTCATTCAGTGATGTTGAAAGATTTTCTCCAGATAAAGGCACTAGAAAATCTTTCAATGTGATAAACAACAATAATTGCTTTTTATGTAAACCAAATCGTTATGCAGAGTCTCATCTACAAGAATGATCCATGTAACTAAAACTACTAAAACAACTAAAATACTAGCAGCCTCGTATTCTAATTCATAAATAATTGTTTTGATTTCATTAAAATGTTGAGTGTAGTATTCAACTGCTGTAAGCCATGTACCCCGTGTCAGCACTCACTCTGGCGGTGAAAGAAGGTCCGGGATACATCTCTTTAAATTTGTAGATTATGTTGGGTGCTTTCGAAAAGATTTTCTTCACATTTGATACTAAACTATCAATCTTTTTAAACTGGGACCTTATGTATTCGGCTAATCTATTTATACCATGTTCTATGCACGTTACATGGATCATTTTGGAATATAAAACTTTAAGAGCATCTGCTGCTTTAACCATATAAGGAGCTGCAAGAAAACTTGTTCGTGTTTAATTACATTATCATTATACCACAAAACAACCATAGCATCATTAAAAATCTTTTGCTGATAGATTGATGGTTGCATTTTGGAAGTTCTTCACACACCAATAAAAAGAATTTGCCATGTTGGATATCTTCAAAATCAAATCTAAACAATCTTCATAAATACCACTTACATCATTTTTCCTTAATTCTATTCTTCCTAGTAATATTTTCCTTATGTTTTGCAGTAGATACGTGTTGCGATATTAAAAAACGTTGCTCAGTCGATACAGATTTTTCACAGACATTACAAAACAACACTTTCCCATCTGTACTCAACGATTGATTTGGAAAATCTTCGATATATTTTTCCAAGTTGAACCGCAATGGTTGTTTATTCCTGGGCATTTTTATTCAAATAAGTAGATAGATGGGTTTAAATAAAAACACTGTAAACACACAATATCATAACAAGCGGGATACCAAAGTGGCGCAAACGCGAATTTTTTGCATTGCTGTTCTGTCGTAAAATTATAAAAATATGGATGATTTAATTTTTTTTTTCAAATATGGGCTTACCCACTTACCCTTGCAATATGAAAAAATATGGAAAATAAAGATTTCATTTTCTCCTTCCAAATATCATAATTTGTGTGGAAAACAAAATAAAGACCGAAAATAATTTGAATTAAAAATATGTATTTGCATATTAATCCGGGCCCTACTTATAACCCAAGAATAAGACCCCTTCCGAAAAAGTATGAATATTTCCATTCTTTATAATGAGACAGCTTGGCAGTGTCCCACAGAACAACGAATAGACCTTTTCATTAGACCTCTTATGCGCATGCGTCAATTTCCGCCAGGTTTCGGGTAAAAAGGTGCCCGAACTTTTTTGACGTATTTGACCCGCCTTCTAAACAAGGTGGACGCGCATGCGCTTAACTAACCGCAAAAAGCTCTTTTCCAGTTGGAGAAATTCGTGGCTGCAAACAATAACTGGAGAAAACATCAAATTTGTGCCTCCTATAGTCTTCTTCTTGTTGCCATTACTTGGGTTGTCCATCTACTTCTCTTGCAGAGACTTTCCGATTTTCCATCTTGATTACTCAAGTGTCTTCTTCCACCCTGTTCAGCCATCTTGCATCCTCCTGTAGTGACTTCTTAGTGATCTCTAGTTCCTGTTTGGGGTGTCCAGTATCCTCCATTCTGTTTACTTGTCCTGCATATCATAACCTACCGCATTTAATTGACGCTTCTAAATCTGGCTTATTGAAAAATCCATAGTTCATGGTTCATTAACATCAACCGCAATTTGATGTGTCTTCTGTTACTCCGTCTTCCTATCGGAGTTTTGGCCTGCTTCTTTTTTGTCCTCCCCGTAGTTGGGCGTCTAATAGCCTCTTTGGTACTCTGTTTTCCGGGCCTCTTGCTAAATGTCCTGTCCATTGTAACCGCATTATTTTGACTCTGGTTACGATGTCGGGTTTTTCGTCGGCTTTTTTAGTAAGTTTTGCAGTTCAAAATTGTATCTACGTAGCCATGTACCGTTGTCGCATATACTTGGTGCCCAGAAGAAAAACAACTTTCTGAGTCTATTGTGGGGTGTGCAACGGAGCTGTGTCCGCCCATCCGTCGACGGACGCAGCAATGGATCTCGGACGACTGTCTCAATCTAGTCGACCAGCGGAAGCAAATGAAACACGTCGATTTCAAACAATACCGACGATTGAACAAAGAAGTTCGACAGAAAATGAAATTGGAACGGGAAGCTTACTGGAATAACATCGCGGCTGACATGGAAGAAGCAGCGTCAAGGCATGAGTACCGGACGCTGTACCAGACAATCCGACGGTTAAGTGGCAAAACAACATCAACAAATGACAATATAAAAAAATTGGATGGAACTTTCGTGACCTCTCCTCAGAAACGTCTACAGCGGTGGAGAGAATTCTTTCATCAGCTGTACAACCACAATCCGCCAGTAGGTCCAGCACCCGAACTGCCGATTATTGAGCAGCCGATAAATCAGTTTCCCGATACTGAACCAACAATCAATGAGGTGAAGACGGCAATAAAATCCCTGAAAAATGGTAAAGCGCCGGGAGGAGATCAAGTAACTGCCGAAATGATCAAAGCCGGGGGAGACGTCTTATTACATCAACTTCACGTTCTCACAGTGCATATATGGCATTCAGATTGTGTTCCATCCGTGTGGAAGAAAGCGATTGTTGTGCCTATTTTGAAGAAAGGCGACAGTCGGGAATGCAAGAATTACTGTGGTATTAGCCTCCTCTCGATCGTCGGCAAAGTATTTATGAAAATTATACAATCAAGACTACAGAAACATCGAGAGCAAACAAGCCGGGAAGAACAAGCTGGATTTCGACCACATGGAGGATGCATCGATCAGATATTTGCTCTCCGTCAGCTAATGGAAGAAAGAATTCGATGTGGCAAACGAACTGTCATCGTCTTCATCGATTTCAAATCTGCTTTTGATTGCATCGATTGGACAAGCTTGTGGGAAGCCCTGAAGATCGAACACGTGCCACTGAAAATCATTCAACTTCTTCAAGCATCGTACGACGGCTCAACCAGCAATGTTCGTATCCGAAACGACATGTCTGAGGAATTCCCGATTCGAACCGGAGTCCGGCAAGGAGACGTGGCCTCGCCGCTCCTTTTTAACATTGTGATCGACACGATTATGCGAAAAGCGTTTGATGGGCGACGCGGAGTTCGATATGATGACAAAAACTTCCTAACCGATCTGATGTTCGCCGATGACAGTGCGGTTTTCGCCAACACAGATGCCGAAGCAACAGACACCTTGTATGACATTTCCCGCATTGCCCAGTCATACGGACTGAGAATCAATGCGGATAAGACCAAAGTGCTTACAACGGATGGATCTGAAGCCAGAGTTTACCTCGATGGAACCACAATCGAGCAGGTACCACAGTTCAAATATTTGGGATCACTGGTTGTGGAGAAGAAAGTAGCTTCGACAGCCGAAGTTCACAGCCGGATAGGCCAGGCAACAGCAACGTTTGCTTCACTCAAGTGGTGCATATGGAAGCGGACGAATATTACCATCAAAACCAAAATACGCCTATACCGGACGCTGATCCTCCCAATTCTTCTTTATGGATCGGAAACATGGACAATATTCAAACCAGACCTTAACAAGCTCGAGGCCTTCCAAATGCGATGCCTGAGACAGATTCTCTGCGTCTCACTCCTCAACCACCTCCGAAATGAGACAATCAGAGAAAGGTGCGACCAACAGACACCGATTGTTGAGGAAATTCAAAAACGCCGATTACGATGGTTCGGCCACATCTGTAGGATGGGCGACAATCGAGTACCGCACAAACTCCTATGGAAAAAACGACCTCTTGATTGGAGAACACAAAAACAAGCACCGAAGACCACATGGTTGAAACACGTAGAGAACGATTTAAAAAACCAGCGAATAACAACAGCTGAAGCAAGAACCGTTGCAACTGATCGATTAGCATGGAAGCGTATAGTGAATGGAGCACGGAATCTAGCGGCACCAACAGCAGCGTACTGGCTACGAGGTCGACCACCTCTCCATGCGCCGGCTATGGATTAAAGAAGAAGAAGAAGACTTGGTACCCACAACGCTCAAAATGTTCATTTAGCCGTTCCACTTGACGACCGCGGTCGTTGTGGTCGCGGCGAAAACGTCACTAATGACGTCATTATTTTCGCTCACAACGATCCATCTGAAAAGCTGAGTCGAAGTGGTCGTTTTGTCGAAGTTGATATCAACGTCGGCTGAGTAATTTATTGGTTATGAATTTTTGTGATGAGACTCTTCACCTGAATATCCAACTGCCGCAGGACAAGAAAAGGACATTTTTATCATATTCGAATGTTTTAAATTATTGAAATAATTATTTAAATTATTTAAATACTTCACTAAAATGAAATATAAAACAAAAATTGTATATATTTTTTAATATAAATTAACGAATAGTTATTGAAGTTTATTATTAAGGATAACAAATTAACATTTGTAATGTTGACATCGAGGCTTAAAATGCTCCGAAAACCATTCCACTTAGATTTTCGATTGTTACGCTCGCAAAAAAGTGGAACGCACCCGTCGAAGATTGTGCGTAAGATTTTCCTCTCAAAAATGTTTGGGAGGTAGGCGTCTTGTTGGCTTATTGTCCATGCTTCCGCGCCATATGTTACTACAAACAGTATTAAAGTCTTGTATATGACCATCTTCATCATTCTAGTAATGCTTGGGTTTGCTAGTTGCTTTCGTAGTGTGTTCTAGCACCTGTTACCGAGCATTATTCTCTATCCTATTTCAGCCCTGTAGTTATTTTTTTGCGTTTACGTTGACGCCCAGGTACGTTAACTCTAGTACGATTTCGAAATTTTTCGTTCCGATTCTAAGTGCTTCACCGAGTTCTTGCAGGGCCCTTTGCAACGTGGTTACTGGCATTATGTTTGTTTTCCTCGTTTATTTGTTAGCCGCCTCCTCGATGGCTGAATAAGTACTAATCATTTTTCTTGTCGTCCTGGTAATTATTTCAACGTCGTCTGCGTATGCGAGTAGTTGTGCAGATCTAGTTACAATCCTGCCACTTCTGTTTGCGTTCGCGTCTCTGATTGCTTTTTCTAGGCATATGTTAACTAGGAGGCATGGCAGCGCGTCTCCTTGACGCAACCCGTTGTGACTTCTATGTGATATCTAAGATATTGTTTTGTATTTGTTTGGTACACTTAACGCTCTTCATTATCATCGTTACCAGTCGCACTAGCTCCGTTGGTATTTCTAGGGCCGGTAGAGCATTATAGAGTTTGCCTCGTAAAATCGACGAACATATGGTATCATTGGTGTCCATTTGGTGTTCCGTGTCTCAATTGTGGATTTTCCGGGACGGAAACCTGATAGTCCCTCATGAATTTTTTAGCTTTGGAAGTAGTCTTCCGTAGAGTGTGTTGGAGTGTATATGCTACGTTTAGCAACGCCTCTGTAATTCTTACAGTTTAGACGGTCCCCTTTCATGTGCATGGTGCAAATTACTCCTTCGTTCCACTCTTCGGGCATTTCTTCCGTTGCCCATATTTAATAGTTTATTATTTGTAGCTGGTTAGTCAGCTGATTTCCTCCCTGTTTGAGGAATTCTGCAGGTATTCGGTCGCTGCCATGATTGTTCCTCATCTTTTTATGGGCGTCTATAATTTCTTGTCTGCTAGGTGGTTCCATCTCTTCTTCGCCTATTCGCTGTTTGATTTCTGGGATTTCGTATGCGTTTGTGTTCGCGTTTAGGAGTTGTATAAAATGCTTCGTCCACCTAGTTAGTATCTCCTTTGGGTCCGTTAGTAGGTTTCCATGGGCGTCCTTATACAGTATGTTTCTGAGTTTGTATCCGCTTCTTTGCTCGTTTATCTGCTTATAGGTGAACCTGTCATGTTTTTAAAATTCTCTAAATTGTGAAGTGTACCATTTCCCTGCTCATGGTCTGCAGGTTGTTCTCTAAAAGGAGTGGTCCAGTCAATTCCAGATGTACAAGACTCTATGGGTCAGAAAGTTCATACGACACATCATCAAACAGCTTTCCTTGGAAAGTTGCTTGTTGTGCCCCCTGAGTTGATTTTGAAGGCTACTGTGAAGAAAAGAAAGTGGTACATTGTAGTGGCTATCTAGTATTTTGTGAACCAGGATGAGATGTCCTGGCGCTTTCGCAAAGATGACAGACAGACCTGGTTTGATAAAACGAACCTTATAGGGAAACTCCCTCAGTTTAGGAGGGATTCTGGGGAATTTTCATTGCATTTGTTCTAGTCTTTAGCAAAATATGGATTCGAGGAGCTAATCATGAACTCCAGCACCTTATTTTCTTCGTCCATCTTTCGTCCTTCATTCGACCCACGTGGCCAGCCCATCTCCATTTGAAATTAGTCTTTAAAATGCCTCTTTAGTTTTCCTCCATAGGTCGTCATTGGTGGTATGGTGGTGTAGGATTATTCCGATCATTGATCTTTCCATTTTCCGTTGGGTTATTTTAAGTATTCTTGCCGTATTGGCGGTTAGAGTTAAGGTTTCCGCCACATATGTAAAGAAAGGCAGAATACTTCCCTTGTAATGTACTTCCCTTTTCAAACCTATCGGAATTTTGCTTTTAAAAATATGGCTGAGTTTCCCGTTTGCTGGCCAAGCGAGGTTGGTTCTTCTTTGCAATTCGCAGGTCTGGTTATCTCTAGACATTCTGACACTGACATTTCATGACCGAGATATTTGTACTTTTCGATTAGGAACTTGATGCTTTGCAAATGGTCGTTTGTTCCAAACCCAGGGCGGAATCCCGCTTGTTCATTTGGTTGGTAAAAATCTAATTTCTTCTCTAATCTTGATGTTATTACTTTTGTGAATAGTTTGTAGAGTTGGATCAAATGTATTATGGGTCGGTAGTTTTGTAAGTCGGCCTTGTCCCCTTTTTTGTGGAGCAAGATGATAATTGCGTTGCGCCACTTGTCTGGAATTGTGCTATCGTATAGAAAAAGGTTAAATAGTGTTCGTATTTTCTTTCCAGAAACTTGTCTGCTTGTATTGCTTCTCTGCTATATTTATCTATTTTGTCATCGCCCGTCGATTTGCTGTTTTTTGTTTTTGACAGGGCGAGCTCGATTTCTCCGTGTTAGTGTTGTCTAAAAGCTCTTCGGATCCTTGGTTAGCAATGTTTTCTTGTGGTGTTGTTATTTCCTGATCTTCTACTTGACGGCTATTATATAGTTCGTGGTAGAACTGTTCTACCGTGCGCAGTATTTCCTCTGCATGTTCTTTAATTTTGTTATTTCTTTCCTTCCTTCACCAAGGTTACTGCGTAACACCTTCATGCTTTTGTTCTGCTCTATTGTTTGTTGGATTTTTTCGCTACGATATCTCCTCCGATGTTTTTGGATATTTTTTTAGTTATTTCTTTTAGTTCCTCCCTTGTTGTATCTGAGGTGCTTCTCATTTCGCTTCGTTCATCCATTAAGTTTTTAGCATCTTGGCTGATCCTTTCTTCTTTCCTGGATGTAGGGCAGGTGGTATCTTGACTTTTTTGTATAGCTTCCGTTATTGCGTGATTTAGATTTTCTATGTTTGTTTCTGAGTGATCGTTATTTCTTAATTTAGCAGGAATGTCCGTTTGAAAATTATCTCTGTTCAGTGGGGTGCCCATGTTCGATTGGTCCTTGTCTTTGTAGGTTTGTACCTTTCTTTTCAAAGGTCTATTTGGATTTTACTTCTTACCATTCTGTGGTCACTTCCTGTTCTGCAGTTGTTTAATACTGTTATGTTTTTGACTATTTGTTTATTATTGAGGATTATAAAATAAATTTCGTTGCGAGTTCTACCGCCTGGGCTTTCCCAAGTCCATCTTCAATTAGGTTTTTTATTGAAGAAACTATTCATTTGGTAGAGATTGTTTTGTAAGAAAAAGTCCACCATCGTTTCACCGCGAGCATGTCTTTTCTCTGATCCGAAGTTTCCTAGACATGTCTCCACATGTGTGTTTCTCGAGCGGTTTCGCGGTTATAGCGGTTACGCAGGAAAAAAACCGTAGTGCGGCCTCGGCCTAAGGCCGATAACATCCAACCTTATTTTCTCAACTTCAGTCTCCAGTTCGATCAAGATATCATTCGATTATTAAAATAATTCGTTTACTAATCATTCGATTATCTAAAATCTAAATCATTCGATAATGCCGATCACTAGTAACTACGGCATTTATCCACGTCTGCGGTACCGGTTGAACGGGCGTGTGCCCGTATATGACTAAACTACTGCTTATGTAATTTTACTTGGACGCTCCACGCTTTTATTTATAGTCACAAATGTCATGATTTTATTTAAATTTATATAATTTCTTTCTATCTTTTCCTATCTATTTGTTTCTACCTTTTCAGGGTATTTTAACTCTTTGGGGTAGGTATTTATTTAGAGAATGCATGAGTCTCAGCTGTCAAATCTGCCCAAAGCGTTAATGTAAGCGTGGTTTTTAAAAATGGTGATGGTTTAAAACGTGGTTTTTATTTGTGTAAATTATTGAAAATTATTGAGTTTAGAAAGAAAATGTTTTAGGCATTGGATAAATTGCATATCTTTCAATGCATTTGCATGTTTTATTTAAAATTGAACCTAGAATTATTTGTATAAAGGTCGATTCCGTTATGCGCGACACTCAGCTGCGCGACGTCATGCGACATCGCCTGTCAAATAATGATTACATTGTTTTAAATGGGCACGTCGCGTAGCCATAGTGTGAACGTACCCATTTAAAATAATGTAATAATTATTTGACAGGCGATGTCACGTGACATCGCTAGCTGAGTGTCGCGTCTCTATGAGAATCGGCCTTAAGAATATGGCTTGGATTTCTTGCGTACAATAAATAGATGTTTTTTTTACAAAAAATAGTTGCAAAAATACAAAATTCGGTTTATTCATACAAAAAGAGATTACTTCATCCAAAAAAGGTTACTTCGTCCGAAATAAAAGGCTTGGATTTTTTGCGTACAATAAATAGATGCTTTTTTACAAATAATATCTGGAAAAATACAAAATTCGGTTTATTCATACAAAAAACGATTACTTCATCCAAAAAAGGTTACTTCGTCCAAAATAAAATATAAACACCCAATAATCGATTCAATCTTACAAATAATAATGGTTTAGTACAATAATTGATAGATTTGTACAAAATAAAATCAATTCACCCAAAAAAAGGTTTAACTGTACAAAAAAGGTTGATCCATCCAAAATTTGATTGCTCTTTAGAAACAATTTTTTTATACAAAATACAATTATATCTTCACAATAAACGAATTTACAAACAATGACTGGATTCCTTCAAATTTTATTTATAACTAACGCGGCGTAACGAAAGAGAGAGCGCAAACACATCAGTCTTACGACCAGCAGCATAGTATGCCATGGAGTGTCTTTCCTTGAACCGAAGAGGTCTGGTAGAGAAATTGGAAATCAGAGAGAGGAGAATCATCAGGAAGATCCTAGGCATTCCCGGTAAAGGAAGATGGGGAATTCCGAAGACGACATAACTCTAAGCTCTACGAACATATTGAGGGGCCCTCTGACTGTGCAAGGAAAAGAAGGATAGCTTCCATGGCCACGTTGCAAGATTGACTCCAAACCGGCTAACCAACAGTCTGTTAACATTCTGGTAAAACAAGAAGGTTCGTACCACTTGGTTGACAGAAACCGAGAAGGATATTAAAGAAGTGGGAATAAAAGATCTCGAAAACAGACAGTCTTCTGTGAGAAGCATCCTGAAGGAAGTACGTGGATTTCAGGAAAAACCCCGAAGGAAAGGTACCCCCTGGACAGAAGAGGGAAAGAAGCTACACCGGCAGAAGATGCGACAATACTGGGCAAAGATCAAAGCCCAATAGTTGAACAAGCGTGGTCCAAAGTAGGGCTATTGGAAACAAGAAGAAGAAGATAGATGCACTATATATAAAAAATCTCTACTTCTTATATATAGTGCATCTATCTTCTTCTTCTTGTTTCCAATAGCCCTACTTTGGACCACGAGCATGGGACGAGTTTCTCGTTCCAGATCCCATCCCATGGGACGAATCCCTGCCACTGTCCCATCCCTTCATATTTTCGTCCCACTGTCCCATCCCACAAACCTAAAATTTTCGTATTTATCCAGATATTTATTGTACAACTTCATCCAATTATTGTATGTTGAGTTTTGTATACTTCTAAACGAATATTGGATGAATACATTTTATGCGTAAGAATATTAATCTTTCTTCTTTTCAATACATAATTGTTCAAAAATACACTTTACTTTCACTTTTTTAAATAAAACTTATTTGGTAGTGAATTACAAATGCCAATTTAAGCCTTTTCAACGGTTGCTTGAGTATCCATCAATGCAATGACATGCTTTATGTGTAAATTGAGCGAGCTTAATATTATTTTTTCTGATTTATATTATTTTTTCCAAAAGTCCAATTAGTTTTTTTTTTGTTAAACAGATGACAAAAAGAAAATCAGCGGGGAATAAATCTGGGCCAAAGGCAGGAGTTCATGAGCAGAGTAGTAGTACTGGAAGGAGAAGAAGTGCTGCAGCATCAAAATTCTTTAAGCGAAAACCATCGAAAAGAAATAATAAGAAAGTTGAAATTAGAGTTGGATCAAAAAGATCCGTGGTAACAATAGGCATGTTACGTGAAATGAAAATGCTACAAAACCTCGTAAGATATTTGATTCCTAAAATGCCCTTTTGCCGACTGCTCCGGGAGGTGATGCAAAGGCACGGACAATTCTGGATTCAAAGTGAAGCCGTTGCAGGGATTCAATGTGCAGCCGAAATGTATTTGACTGAGTTATTTGAAGATGGCAATTTATGTGCGGCCCATGCTCGTCGCGTTACTTTAATGCCTCCAGATATGAGATTAGTTTTAAGAATGCGGTCACGGACTGATCCGCTTGCTCAATTTTAGTATTGCTATACTAATAAAAATACTGTGTGGATTACTCCATTAAACAAAAATGGAACACATAATTTTGAATATTTAAATTTTTTTAAGCGATCTCGTTGAATCTCTTTGTATAAGTATAAGTAATTACTATTTACTATTATGCTTATTCAGTTATATTGTCTTCTTTATAAGTAGTTGCTTATGTGTCCAGCAAAGATCAAATAAGTTTGTTCAAATACTTACCAAAATAATAACACCTAAGAATATTTAATAAACCAGAATCTAACAGGAATAAATCTTAACTTCTATATCTTTCATAGCCAATAGATCTTTGTTATATCCTGATTTTTTTTTCATTTATATTTATTTTATCTGGGGCTTCACATGAGAGTCTCGTTTCTGATCTCGTTTTTACATTTTCTTCATAAATTTGAACCTGAGCAACCCAAACTTGCCCGAGCCCAGAACGAGCAGTACAAATTTATGAAGAAAATGTTACGGCTGCCCATGTCAGAGTCAAAGATGGAAGACGAGATTAGAAACGAGGCTCTTGTGTGAAGCCCTAATTTTATCATTATATATTTATGTCGAGTAGTTATAGATCTAAAATAAGTTTACTTACATGTTATGAGAATAAAATATCAAGATTGCATTTCTACTGTGTAGTCATGTAATGTCATACATAGCCAATATTTGATTTAATGTGAAGCTATAAATGTTATTTGAACTTGTGTGTTTTTGAAGTGTGTAATATGATCTTTAAGCATAAATATTTGTAAAACTTGTTGGACTTAAATGTTAAATTTTAAGAATTGAAGATGTCAGGGAAGAATCTTCAGGAGAGCGTTCTTTTGGTTAAAAATACGAATTTAATTTCCTCTAGAGGCAAATCTTCTGACTCGAAAGATTCTTCCACATAATATAATTCTTCACAAATATGCCATGCGCTAACATAGCCCTGCAGCCAAAATGTGGCATAGATAAGAAATATATATCTTATCTATTTTATTCAAATTTTAAAAACAACTAACAATTGCAGACCTCAGGGAAAGTGTCAAGTCACATTTTGTCTCAAATCGAGATTTCGATGCTACATTTTGGCTACTGGGCTAAACTATAAATACGTATATAATTATAAACATGTTAAATACTATATATTCATAACTATATATTTTTTTTCTCTTTATTATTACTTTAACACTATCCAGTTGCCCTGAATTGAAAAACTCCCTATATTCGTAACACTAATTTTTGTGAAAATATATAACTTTTGAAGTTATATAAATGTATGTACACACTTTACACGACTCGAGTTTCGACTGTTGATAGTCAATTTCAGGTGGATTACAAAATGATGAGATTGAATTTCTACTAAGAGTTTTGGTGGGGAGGTATTTATCTGTAGTTTGGGGACTTATTTGGAGACGATTGCGTTAGATTAAAAAGAAAGGGTTTGATGGTTTACTCGTTAAGGAGTTTTACTTATAGATTGCGACTTTCTTTGAAAATTTGTAATAACTCCAGGAGATTAAGCTTCCGGCCTTTTGTGGAATTATGCAATAGTTATCTATTTCTGGGAATTTATTAATTACATTCTAGACCAGGGGTCGGCATCCTTTTGTGGCTGCCTGTCAAAAACAACCAACATGTGAGTATTAAAGAGACAAGATACGTTTTATTAAGAAAATACCCTTATTCTTTAGGTGCCTTCTCCATTACTGAAGGTTGGCAACAATCATGGCAAATTCCGCACGGTCTTGTGGAGCTCTGAACAATGAGTTCGAGTCCAGAACACTCTCTTATGTTCTTTAACCAGGAGCACTTCCTTCATCCTGGACCACGGCGCCCAGAGGGGCGCCGTGGTCAAGATAGAGATAGAGATCTTGCCCTCCATTGTTAATTTTAGAAGGCTATATTTTGTATTTCTGAGGATATGTCCGCCTGTATGTACCTACTGATCGTAATCGAAGCAGACGGTGAAGTCGTGGAGCGAGAAGTACACAACTGTGTTCCACAGGGTTCAGTAATGGGTCCTACACTGTGGAACATCCTGTACGATGGATTACTTAGGCTAAAGATACCAGAAGGTGTTAAAATAGTAGATTTTGCAAATGATATAGCTCTGGTAGTAGCAGGAAAAGACGAGGAGAGAGTAATGGAACATGCAAATAGAGCGATTGCACATATTGATAAATTGATGGAGAAAAAGCGTTTAAGGCTGGCCCCTAAAAAAACGGAAGCTGTTCTACTGACCGGAATGAGGCATATAGGGCCGATAATATTTAAGGTCAGAGACGTAACTATAACGCCCAAGGAGGCAGTTAAATATCTCGGTGTGGTTATTGATAAGAAGCTATATTTTACACCACATATTATGCGAGCAGCGACTAAAGCCCTCAAGGTAACAGCAGCACTGGAAAAGATGATGCCCAATATCGACGGACCAAAAAGTAGCAAGAGAAAGATCCTATGCACACTCGCTCACTCCGCAATGCTCTATGGTGCCCCGGTCTGGGCAAAAATAAGCTGGTCACAGTGCAGAGAAAACTGGCCTACGTGTGTGCAGTGCTTACAAGACAGTCTCAACGGATGCAGTGCTCGTGTTGGCTGGCATAGCAGCCATAGAACTCTTTATAAAAGAAAGAAAAGAACTGTACAAAAAGCGGAACAGCGTGTAGAAGAAAGAACTTTCAAAAAATTTTCAAAAACAACATCTTTTCCAGGAGTGGCAAAAGCACATGGACATGCTGTAGAAACGGACAGTGGATAAAATTATTAATCCCACAAGTGGGAATTTGGGTAGAACGAAAATATGCGGAGATGCACTACTATCTCACTCAAGCGATCAGCGGGCACGGATGCTTCAGAGAGTATGAGACCTGCACAATATCGGCAGCGCCTCTGACAATTTGTGTGTCTACTGTGGACAAACGGACAGTGCAGCGCACACGGTCTTCGAATGTGAAAGATAGATTCCGGAGAGGGACGACTGGACAGCGAAGACCAAATCAGAACTGGGAGTAAAGACACTGTTGGAGTTCATCTTAAAGTCCGAAGACAACTGCACAGCAACGGATAATATGATAAGAAGCATTGTGAGCATGCAAAGACAGGCGAACGTGCCGAACAGAAAGCCAGGAACTAACCTAACTAAGAAAATGCCTGAACCCCTAAACACATGATTTGAAATGGGCGATGTAAGGCAAGAAATGCGTGACATAACAAAGGCAACGGCATCCTGACGACATGCTAAAAACGGTACCGGGATATTCGTGAATTCCAAGGGGGCCACTTGACAAGTTAACGCTAGATTGTGTTGTATGTTGTTTATAGTAACTAGTGGACATGTCTGTCGTCGTAGTGTGAAGGTAACGTACACTGACTTATTTTCATTAGCCTTCATACGCCATTTCTTTCACCATTCTTCAGTTTTTTTAAGGTGGTTTTATAGATGTTGTGTTGCTGTTGTGGGGTTTTAGTGGAATGCAAGTACAGCGGTATTATCAGCGAAAGCGACTCTCATAGTGTCTGGTGTTGTAGGCAGGTCTTCGGCAAAGAGAAGATACAAAATTGGTACCATGACACTGCCTTGTGGGACCTCTGAATTGATAGGATGCAATGACGTATATTGGTCTTGAAGTTTGACAAAGAAATGGCTGTCTTGTAGGTATGATCTTATGATTAAGAAATAATTGAACGGTAATTTCATTCTGACCTTGAACAACTGTCCAGGGTGCCACACTTTGTGAAACGCCTGTCTTATATCTAGAAATGCGGAGCAATATCTTCTCCTTTCCAAGTCTTCAGTGATCTATTCAGTTACCCTGTGCACTTATTATTATTTACCTTTATTGGCATATTTACAACAATTACCATAAGACTAACAATACAACAAAACAAAACAAAAAACACAAGGAAACAATAAGAAAAAAGTACAAAAAACAGAACATAAGTAATAACCCGACCCAAAAATACCCCAAGTACTCAAACTTAAAAAAAAAACTACACTTTTAAGAAACAAAAATAAAACAATAATTCATCGCCCGCACTAACTTTTCTCCCTCCCTAAACTCTTTCCACAATCACTCCCTTCCACTCTAAAATTTCCCGCATTATGGGCCACCCGCTACCTGACTCGTCCATGCACGCTTCCCAGTCTTTACATTTATTTTTCTTTCCTTCTTCCTATGTTAGCCCTTTGCACTCTTCCATGCAATGCGCCCACCTGTCAGTACCCTCTCCGCATATGGTACACAAATTCTCCCTTTCATTCAACCAGTACCTTCTTACCTTTTCTTCGTTGCCGCACCGAAACCTGGCTATCCTATTTTAGCTCCCGCTGGACCCTCTGCTTAGGTACAAAGGGAGTCTGCCGTATACTTGTACCTTGTTGTACTCCCGATTGTACCTGCTTTCGTCTATACGGCTTTGTCTTATCTGCAGCTCTATCTCCCTACTCCTTTCACCCAACAATTTTTCACACTTTACGCCTTCCCTTTTCATCCTTTCTACCTACTCTCTCGACCACCCTACTCGTTCATACATTTTGTTCCATTCATTTCCCCATTTTGTTAGTCTAATCCCTCCGACACCTTCCTTCCTTTAGCTATTGGAACACCTCTTTCACTATCCTTTCTTTCCCTAACCTATACACTTTCCTTTCGTATCTTGCCACTCTCACTGATGCTTCTACTGCAACTTTATACACATTCGCTTCTTGTAGCAACAGGTACCCTGGCGTACTCCTGTTTAATTTCAACGCCCTTTTTATAAACTGAAGATGTACCTTTTCTACTTGTTCCATTTCGTTCATACCTCATATTTCCGCTCCATACAACAAAATACTCCGAACACACGATTTCCACACTGTCATTTTTGCCACGAAACTATCTTCAAATTTACTTTTCCAAGCATTCCAAAACCTATTAGCAGCCGCCCATGCTTTCTTACATACGAACTTAATGTGCTCATTATTGGACCCATTACTACCAAACATAAATCACAAGTATTTGAACCTGCTAACCTGCTCTATAACCTCTTCCCCCCACATCAAGCTTTCCTCTTTCTTACCAACTTTCTTTCTAAACACCATCCACTTAGTCTTCTCTACATTCACACTTAAAATTCTTTTCTCAAAATATCTTAATCCTTCCAATCATCTCTTTCATTTCCCCTTTTGTTCTTGCTAAAGCAACTATGTCATCCGCGTAAGCTAGAGACCTACCTATTACCCCCCGACTTTAATCCTAGCTATTACCACTTCTACTGCCTGCCCATTTTTTAAAACCTTTTCTAAGTTATTTATAAAAACATTAAATAGGACAGGGCTAAGTGGACACCCTTGCTTTAACCCTTTTCCTAACCCATAATCTTTCGGATTTTTTTTCACTTATTCTTACTCTGCAGCTTGTCTTGCCATATAGATCTATAACCGCCTTCACTAGCTACCCGCTAATTCCTTTTGCTCTCATCATTTCGCATAAGATCTTTCGGTTTACTGTATCATATGCCGCTTTAAGATCTATGAATACAGCATACACCTTTCCACCTTTCTGTGCCAGATCTTGCTCTATTACGTATTTTAAAGTAACCAGCTGGTCCATAAATCCCCTCCCTTTTCTAAATCCCCCTTGTACTTCCGGAATCACTTTCTTCCTGTATTTTCATCTCCACTTCTTTTGCATATATCTTATATGATGTATCCATCAGTGTGATGCCTCTGTAATTTTCTGCTTCTCTCTTATTTCCTGCTTTGAAAATTGGTACGATGCCCCTTCCCTCCAGCTTTCTGGAATTGCTTGCTGTTCTTTGAAAATCTTGTATATTTCGTGGAGTTGTTTTTGTATTGACACCGGCGCTAGTTTCCACGCTTCATTTGGGATTCCATCCGGACCTGTCGCTTTTCTTCTTTTCAGCCCACCCAGCACTTGCTCCGTTACCCTGTGCACTTGTTCTATGCATGCTACATTCTGAAGCCGGTTTGGTGTTTAGGGATTAGCCCATTTGCTTCTAGTGTGATTTGTAGTGTGTTTTGTAAATGTTTTCCAAATACTTTGGACAGGATTGGCAGTAGGGATTGCAATCCGGAAAACCAGATCCGGCGGATCCGGCATAACTAAACGTTTGCCGTATCCGGCACCAATATACCGGATCCGGTGATGCTAATTTTTGGTAAAATAATTGCGCTGTTGCATGAGTAGGTACTTTAAATGCATGTTGCGCATGGCGCTACATAGTTTTTGCAAAACCAAAATTGAATTTGTGATAAATAATATATACTTAAAATAATTACCGGTGTATAACGCCCACCTTTTTTTCCAAAAAAAATGTGATTGTCTATTTGTAGACTCTCACTAGTTTCTTTACTGTGTGAGTATTTGGAGGAATTTTGGAAATCTAAAAACCCACAATTTTCGCCAGAAAGGAAAACAATGCAAATTTTTTAAATCTTAAACCGTTTTGTAAATATTGTGAAAAATAAGGCAGCCAAAGATCAATGAAGATGAGATTGAGATTTTACAAAATTAACATTTGTATACTATCACTATAGTCCATTTTTTAAGAATGCAGTACATGGAAGATAGGGCTTATTTGACCTTGTTCTCTGATTGGCTTAAATCGCGGAGAAGTTCACACCGACCATATTTCACGTTTTCTCTACTCATGTCTCTCTTTTCACATACATTTGCAGTCACTGGCGTAGAATTTGTTGATATGTAATTAACCTTCCTATACACGCGTTTTTTTATGACACAAATGCACGCGTCGGTCTGAGACACCGACTTATAATAATTTGAATTTAACACTAAATTTTAAATACAAATTCAGTTTAAAATAAATCTATGTGTCAACAGTTTATATATTTTATTACATGCCTCAAAAAATAACAATAATAAAATTTAAAAAAAGTAAATATATATATTCAAACTAGACAGAATAAACACATAATGCTTATTTATGTGTAAATAGCCACAACAGTATATGAAACATGAAATAACACACAAATGTGGATATTACGACGGAAAAAACAGAATATTCACCGTTCACGAAAATATATAAAATTGACACGCGTAGGTCTGTGAGACCGAATATCTAAACAAATTCATCACACGTGTTGTTTATACAATGGTCTCTACCTTACTGCCATAAAAAGTACAAAGTTTTGAGAAGGTATCGGGAGCATGAGTACTGAGGCGTGTCTAGTTTTCTCGGAATAAGCAGTCTAAGAACCCTTCGGTCTGTGAGACCGACACGCGTGTATAAAAAGGTTAAATGAATATAATACTACGAATAATTTCTAAATATAATAGGACGTTAATTATATATAGGACGAATTATACTATGGCTAATAAGTACTATATTATACAATAATGTTTCATATTCAATTTTAAATTTAAAGATAAAAAAGATATTTAACCCCAAGTATATGTTTTCGTACGCTAATGCATATTGAGCTGTTAGTTGTCAATGGCTGCCGTGTCAATTCAAAATTGTCATCTGATCTGTTTGTATCATTTAGATGTTTTGCGTTTTTCTCATTTTTTCTCATTTATCTGTTTAGTATTTTATTTTCATTGTTGTGATTTCGTGTATTTAAGAGATATTCAATCAAACCATTAATAAATTACCCATTCATATAAGATGAATTCAAGTAGCAAGTATATATTCAAGTAACTATATTTGAATTGAGCGGCAAATTTTGTAACTAGATTGAACATTTGTTATAGTGTAAATCAGGTTTCTAGTTACTGCATTCTTAAAAAAAAGGACTATAGTTTCTTTGCTGTGTGACTATTTGGAGGAATTTTGGAAATCTAAAAACCACAAATTTCTCCAAAAAGTCCAAATATTGAAGATCTCAAACCGTTTTATTAATATTTTGAAAAATAAGGCAGCGCCAGATCAATGAAGATAAGGTTGATGTTTTACAAAATTATATTTATAGACTCAATATTTTCCTCATTGCGCGACTATTTGGAAGAATTTTGGATATCTAAAAACCACAAATTTCTACAGAAAGTCCAAATTTTGAAAATCTGAAACCGTTTTAAAATATTTTGAAAAATAAGGCAGCGACAGATTAATGGAGACGAGGTTAAGATTTGACAAAATTAACATTCATAGACTCTCGCTATTTTCTCTACTGTAAGAAAATTTGGAGGAATTTTGAATTTTTGAAAAAATTTCACCAAAAAGACCAAATTTTGAAAATCTGAAACCGTTTTGTTACTATTTATAAAAATAAGACAGCGACAGATCAATGAAGATGAAGTTGAGCTCTAAAACATAGGTCCGCGTTATAAGCGCACAAAAAGTAGGTTGAATTTTAGGGTGCTAATTTAAATTAAACATTAAACTAAATTAACAACTAAATTGACATTTAAATAGATATTATTTTTCATTAGACAGATTTAACATGGTGTCTGTCATAAATATAAGAATAAGACTTGTTAGCATGGTCAAATACCAAATTCGGCCAAATTCGTAAATTCAGCCGGATCTGGCCGGATTAAAAATGACACAGGATTACAATCCCTAATTTGGCAGTAAGCTGATTGGTCTGCAGTATGCCACGTGAATTAAGATCAAGCGTCGCTGATTGCGATAAGATTTTAGAATACCTATCAAGTTCTGATTTCAAGGATGTAATCGCGGATATAGTGAATCACGTGGAGCCTTTGCAACTAAAAATCTCACAACTGAACGGAGTAATAGAAGGGCTAGTAAAAAACCTAACCTAACCTAAATCTAATGAAAATTTATTAGTGGCCTTGTCAGCAGATAACGTTAGTAAAATTGCAGAGAATCACAGGAGTGAGAATATCTCGCAAACGGAATCAGAGGGCAAATCAGAGGAACAAAAAGAAATTTCAAATGATTTGATAAAAACGCGAATTACTAATCCCCGAGAAATAAGGCCGGATATTACCAAAACAACCGACGATAAGGAACTTTGGCAGACTCAAACAAAATATTCCAGAAAACCGAGACGTTCTACCATTATAATAGGAACAAATCATAATAATGTGGAGGTAAGAGCTATAAATAAACAAGCCCACCTACACATCTCGGGACTAGAACCTCAACTCGCTGAGGAAGAGATAATAAATTATCTAAAAGGAAAGAATTTAAAAAATGTCAACCAGAGCGTTACTCTTCTTTCAGAGTGTCTATTCCGTTGGAAATGTTGGAGGATATAAAGAATCCGGAGGTGTGGCCTCGTTACACACACGGTAACCGTTTTTTCTGGAGTCTAGAAAGGAAGAACGACACGATATTGGCATAACTAGGATAGTTTTAATCAACCAAAATACACAATGAATAGGAAATTCTATCGACAGAATTGAGAATATGCTGGAAAAACATGATAAATGCATATTTCTGATTATAATAGAACAATGGAGAAATACGGATCAGCTAGAATTAATAAAAGTAAACAACTTCGTACTGGCGTTCCATTTCTGCCGAGAATTAGGTGAACACGGAGGCTCCGCTATTTACTGTAAGAAAGGACTTGGGTACAAACTAAGACGGGATATTAAGGCAATTGCAGAAAAGCATATTTTTGAAATTTCAGCAATAGAAACACTATTGAGCGATAAGGTTCTGGTTGTTGTAAGTATTTACAGAGCTCCACAGATGAACAAGAAGCTCTTTTTAAACAAAATACACGAACTACTCGAGCTGCTGGCCAAAGAAGACACCCAGTTTATCATAGCTGGCGACTATAATATTGATGTCTTAAAAAGGTCAGGTACTACTACCCAGTTTTTGGGTATTCCTTGATCCAATCCTTTAGCGCTGTACTAGTTTCTAGGGAAATAAGCCACTCTGATTCTCGGACGTGCATTGACAACGTTATTGTAAAAGCACACGTTTCATTCAGTGTCGTAACTAGGGACCATCACATATCTATCCATTATGCTCAAATACTAACCATGGAGTCGGCGGCTGAGGTTTCAACCCCAAACATTATTCTCACAAGACTTTTTAATGCAAGGAATAAGAACTTCCACGCAGAATTGATACAGAAGGTGTGTTGGGATGATTTGTTCCAAATTTGGGACAGTGACATCGATGCGCAGTGGGATCTGTTCATGGACATCTTTCGAGGGAATTTCGAGGAGGGGAATGCCTCCTCGAAATTCCCCTACGATTCAAGTTCCTACCCCTACGAAACATAGGGATCAACGGGTGTATAACAACCCATTTTTGGCTCAGTTGGAGAAAAACCTGGAACTCCAAACATTAGCAACCTACAATCCGGATATTGAGAATAGGTACAACAACCTACGCAGAAAATACATTAACTTATTAAAGACGGATAAAAAGTAGCGTTTCAAAAAACAAACACAACTGTCATCAAACCGACAAAAAAACACATGGAGTATAATTAGGGAAATCACCGAACTGAAGAAGAAAAATTATCTATATATAAACCACAACGAAGTTCCGCTCACAAGTGTCTCAACTATAAATAATTTCTTCGCCAACTTAGCTAAAAACCTTGTACACTTTAATAATTATATCCAGTATGAAGATAATATTCCAGTGAATACTAAATCTATATTTCTAACCCCAATTAGTAAGGAGGAACTCGGTAACACAATCATGAACCTTTTTTTTCAGCCTGTATTAATCCACTCCTGGACATCGGTCTCTTCCATTTCCCTCCATGTTGACCTGTCTTTTGCTGGGAGCATCCAGTTCTTTCCCGCTCTTCTTTGTATGTCATATTGCCATCTTAGCATGGGTCTGCCTCTGCTTCTTTTTGTTTTCCGTGGTCTCCACTGCATAATGATTTTTGTTCATTTCTCATCATTTCGCGCAACGTGTCCCGCCCAACGCCACTTGTTTTTTGCAGTTTGTTCTATGACGTCGCTTACTTTAGTTCTTGCCCTGATATCCTCGTTTCTTTGTTTATGCCTTAAGCTAATTCCCAGCATCGCACGTTCCATCGCACGCTGACATGTTAAACATGTTAAATGCTGCCTTGCCGTGGTTGTCTTGCCTAGCCTAATGCTGTGTCCCAGATAAATATATTCTTCCACTAGTTGAAGTCTGTGGTTATCGATATTGACATTGATGTTGGTGTTGTTTGAGCTCATGATCTTCGTTTTCTGTAGGTTCATTCCTGTTCCTACTTTCTGTGACTCCTTCTTTAGTTCGCATATCATGGTGTTAAGTTCGTCCTGGTCGGTGCTCATGATCACAATGTCGTCAGCGAATCGGGGATTACTCAAAAATCTCCCATCTATGTTGACACCCTTTTGTTGCCATGTCAGGTTCTTACACACGTCTTCTAATGCCAGGGTAAATAATTTTGGAGAGATTGAATCTCCCTGTCTTACCCTGTCTCCCTGTCTTGACAGGGACATGAACCTAAAAAGCAAAAAAAGTGCGGGCCATGATTAAATCTCATCTCTAATTGTAAATAACGTGCTCCACTATATTATCTCCCCGCTGCAGCATATAATAAATAACTCTTGTAACTCAGGAAAGTTCCCAATGAAGCTAAAACTGGGTCAAATTACTCCTGTTTACAAATCGGGCAATAGAGTGGTTATAGAGAATTACAGACCGATAAATATGTTTTCGGTGTTTTCTGAAATTTTTGAAAAACATGTGTTCTAGATTACTTTACTTCTGTGAGAAGCAACAAATCATAAGCCATCAACAACATGGCTTCAGAAAAGGGAAGAATACGAATACGGCCGGCTATCAATTCACCAACGACATAGGATTCCAGCTAGAAGCTCGAAATATTCCATACGGGATGTTAATGGACCTATCGAAAGCATACGACCTAGTGGATCACACCATTCTAGCGGAGAAACTATCTAAATATGGTATCAGAGGGATCGCACTGGACTGGATTTCATCATTTTTGAGAAATAGAACACAAATTACCAAACTAAAAATCAGTTGTGGATATGTGTATTCAAACGCAAGAACAATCAATATGGGGATACCACAAGGCAGTACTATAGGACCACTGCTCTTCACATTATTTATTAATGACCTGCCCCGAATACCGATCATCCCGCAGCATACAATGGTAAATTATGCCGACGATACGACTGTGCTATTAATTAACAAGTCAGTAGAGGACATTAGTCGAAATGCTGGTCTAGCAATGTCATTGATGACTGCATGGTTTGCTAATAATAAATTAGTATTAAACAAGAATAAAACGAAGTCCATCATCTTCCAAACTAATAGAAGCACCACAAGTTACCCTCAAGAAATCCGAATGGTGAATGATGTAATAAATGTAGACCAATCAGTAAGACTCCTTGGACTGTATATTGACAATACACTTGAGTGGTCGTCACAGGTCGACCATGTTACTAATAAACTGAACAGGGCAGTTTTTGCATTGCGAGTCCTACAGCGATACGTAGATGATCAAGTTCTGAGGCTAGTGTATTTCTCCAACTTCCAATCACATATAAAATTTGGAATCATCTTTTGGGGTAACAGCATTTACATTAGGAACGTGTTCAGGATACAGAAGCAAGCCCTCCATATTCTAGAGAACCTAAAATACCGCGAATCATGCAGGTGTGTTTTTAAAAGGGCGAATATTCTAACTACTACGGGCATCTACATATATGAAAGTATCTTGTTCATAGTAAAACACAGGCACTTATTTACAAGTTTTCACAAACCGAGTGAACGTCATACAAGGTACAACAAAGAACTATATAACATACCCAAACATACTCTGGTGATGACTGAAAGGTGCCCTCCATGCAGCAATATTAAACTTTATAACAAATTGCCAGCATATATTAAGTATATAACAAACTTTATAAAGTTTAAAAAGGAACTGTACAGCTTAATTGTTGAGATAGAACCATATAATGTGGACAAGTATTATTTGAAAATTAACACCCGATAAACTGTCTTTATTATTTCAATTCCTAAAATATTCCAGCGTTATTTGTGTTTATATTATTTATGTTGATATTATTGTTGAAATTATTATGTTGATATTATTTCTCATAAAAAGTATTTCCTCATATTAATTCTCAGGCTAACACTTTGATTAGTCTTCTAAAATAATCTCTTTGACATTTTTCATTTAGCATATTGTACTTGTAACTTATACTCAAATAATGAAATAAAAGTATTTGATTTGATTGATTTGATTTGATGACTTGATTTCATTGGGAAGTTTTGTGCTGAAGATACAAAGAAGAAGACAATAAAGAACCTCACTGTCTACTTTCAGATCTCAACCTCAAACTACCATAGGTTACGAACCTCACTAACAGATTAATAAGAACGTTAAAATAATGTACAATTCGCAAACATATAACCTGAAAACCAACAGAACCATCTTGAACACAAAGAAACATAATTACGAATAAGATGAAGCGGTTGCCGATTGACCAAAGGATTGCTTCTATAGAGCATTTTATTAGAAGGAACTCAATTATTCAAACTCAGAGGTGGTTTCGAGAACAGTTTAATTTTTCAGCACCACCAAATTGCAGGACAATTGCCAGATGGGTCGTAAAATATCGTGGAACAGGTTCTCTAAAGGATTCTAAACTTGCGGAGAGGAAAACAAACTGTGAAATACTTTGAATAGTGGAATAGTGAATACTTTGCAAGTTAGGCACAGAATTGAGGAAAATTCCAATAAATCCTTGCGACGTTTATCGCAGCAAGCATTAATATTACGTGAGTCGGAATGAACAATTTTAAACAAAGATTTACTCTTTGGGCCGTACAAATGGAAAAAAGCTCAAAAACTTCTACCAAAAGACCGAAACTCCCGTTTAGAATTCAGGCGATGGATTTTGGGCAAAGGCGATAATTTAGTCAACTAAATAATTGAGTGACGTGGGGAGAGGAACAAACACAATTTACGTTACTGGTCTGTCGAAAACCCTCAAAAGTTATATTCGAAGAAGAGCTGCATTCTCAAGAGGTAGCTGGGTGGTGTGGAATATGCTCGGCTGGAGTATTGGGACAGTACTTTTTATACGCATTAGTAGTCAATAGTGAACGTTATGTGAAGATGTAACAAGCGTTCTTAATGGATGCCATCGTTTAACTCCGATTATCAATAAACGATATTTGGTATCAGCAAGTGTTGCAAGGGACTTCTGTATCCAACATGTCTATGGGAGTGTTACGAGAGTTCTTTCCTGTTCATCTGATTTCGCCCCGGGGGGTTATTTGTGACCTCCTCGCTCTCCGGATTTGGCGGCTTCAGGTTTTTTCCTATGGGTTCATGTTAAATCTAAAGTTTATCAGAACCAACCTGAAATCCTGGAAGACTTAAAACAAAACATTCCACAAGCAATTGGTGAGATTTCACCAGAAATGTGCCAGCGTGCAATGCGTTCATTGTTGCATAGATCTCAGTTATGCAACGAAGCAAACGGAGTTCATCTAATCGATGTGTAATTTTAAAGTATTAACTGATAATTTAGGATTAGCAATTAACTTGTTATTAAACTTTAGATTTTTTTCTACAATGTTCAACAAAAAAATTTGTTTTCCACTTATTTCGCTTTTTGCAGCTTAAAATCATGTCACTTCTAATTTGTCACCCTTTATATTGAATAGTTAAATATATCTACATCTCATTTTAATTAAAAATAAACCGGCCAAGTGCGAGTTGTGACTCGCGCACCGAGGGTTCCGTACAAACTTGTAAGTAAGGTATCTTTAGGAGGACCTAACTGTATGCAATCCATATGCTTCTGGTACCTGACAATACCACGCAACACATTAGTGTGTTTTCATAACTTTCTAATAGTAAATTTGCATTTTTCTTATAATTAAGCTACATATTTACTGTTTTCAGATTTTTCCCTTTACATGTACTGTAAGACACCGCTTCTTGCAAATTTCATGATTCTAGGTCAACGGGAAGTACCCTATAGGTTTTGATTCCTTTGTGAAATCGCAAAATATGCGACATAAACGGTCATATCTTTTGATCGCGTTGACTTACAAGTTTGATTTTTTCACAGCTGAAAGAGACCGCAGACCCGAGTATTTGATACAAATTTCAACTTGTTACCTCTACGCGTTCCTGAGAAAAATGGTATTGACAGACAGACAGACAGACGGACAACAAAGTGATCGAAGTGATTCGGTACGGAACCCTAAAAGTAGACTATTTATTATATTATTGATCTTGCATTAGCTTTATATGTATATCATAGTAGCAGATACCTCATATGCAGAAATTTATGACGGCAGTAAAAACATTTCGAAAGTTAATAATTTTATGCAGTTTTTACAGTTTCGCGAAATTTACGGCCGAACATTTTCCGCAACATGTACATTTGTTGGTTCGCTGAGCGTCATTTTATTTTGCTACTTCCCAACTAATAACCTCGCCACATTTCCAATTTATTTTCGCTTGTCATAATTCATATCACATTTTACACAAACCAAATGAATAATCTCCCGACACTTAACATTGTTCAACAGCAACATACATTACATTCTTTCTTTCAACTTTAATTTTAATTAAAATGGCAGAAAGACTTCGAGACCTTTCAAATAATATTATTTAAACTAAAATCATATTTCCTGTTAGGATATTATATTCTAATACAGATAATGGATATTGTCAGTGATCAGTTTTGTTAATATTGCGCACCATATCGATACGGGTTATCGTGAATACAGCCCAAAGCAAGTAACCGAGTAACATATTGGACATGTTTCCAATTTAGTTTACTGTTGCATTATTAAGTTTAGTTCAAAGGCAGTAACCTTTAATACGAGGGACTGTTTTCTCTTTCTGTAAAAACAATACCGCCTCTATAAACTTGATAAAATGATAAGCTATTTGAACTGACAATCTTAGACGAACAAGGCAAGAGTTATCAGACTATACAAATAGACATACCAAGACTAAACTAGACTAGATAGACAAAGACTAAACAAAAAAACTGTAGAAGTAATATTATATATCAATGGTGGTCAACCTATGGCACGCGTGTCACAGCTGACGCGCTGGAAATTTTTATTGGCACGCGGGAGGAAGGAGGGTAGCGTTAAAATATTGTGCTTGATGAAGCACAAAGAGGATGTACATTAAACATCGCTCGTAATATCTTTTTAAAAATCGCATTAAAATCTGCTGCTGACTCCAAAATATTAGACCGTGTGACAAGTTAGACTGAACGATGGCGTGGTAAAATATTCAGAATCAACTTTTCCACATTCTCTTAGGTTTCGAATCAGATAAAACACAGTACTTAATGTCGAAGATGTTAAGTACAATAATATAGTTCCATTTTAACTTTTGATCAAGTGTTATCAACCCCTAGATTTTCTTTTGATTCGGCCTCTTTGGGTGATTTTTGATCAAATCTTAGAAGTAAACTACAATTATGAAGTAAGTTTTGCGTATATTTAAAGTCCATTAAAAATATATACATCATCCCCAAACGTTTTTGATTTTAAATTGCTACTTTTAATTAAATCGTGTATGTCTGGGTTAGATATTGAAATGTTGCTATCGCCAGCGTACAAAATATAATTGCAACTATATTTGTTTGCGCCAGATCATTTACAAATGTTAAGAAGAGAGTTGGTCCCATTAGAGAGCCTTGGGGTACCACCCGTTTCTTTAATTTTCTTTCCGATTTTGTACCGTTTACGATGACTGTTCGTCCTCTTTGATGCAATGAAGATTTTACTCAGTTCTCGGCGACGCCTCTAACTCCAATTACTTCATTTTTTCTGTGGAAGGAGCTTGTGATCATAACAAATATCAAGAATAGAGTTTGTTCCATTAGAGAGCCTTGGAGTACCACCAACTTCTTTAATTTTCTTTCCGATTTTGAACCGTTTAAGATCACTGTTCGTCCTCTTTGATGCAAGGCAGATTTTACCGAGTTCTTGGCGACTCCAATTCTTAGTGGAAGGAGCTTGTTATCAAAAGAGTCAAATGCTTTACTTAGGTCGTAAATTAAAGCAAGAACCTCCTGATTACAATTTGTGTGATTATAAAAATGATTATAAAATTAACACTGTCCAACAGAGCAGTCAGTATCAGTTGAGTTACTTTTCCAGAAACCTTTTTGGCTGTTTGCCGGCATGTTATTACTTTCCAAGAAACTTGATAATCGAGGCAGAAATGCTAAAATTTTTGAAAATTGGCTTTGAATACAGATTGGTCTGTTGTTAAAGGGATCTCGCTGTGACCCTTAATTTTTGTAAATCGGGATGGAATTTGATACTTTCAAATGTCGTATTCAAGCCGATACGGTATTCAGGCTAATATGCTAACTCAGGCAAAGTTATTGGGCACGTCAGTATTTCATAATGTGGAAACATAAGAAATATGGCACGCGGTCATAAAAAGGTTCGCCACCCCTGTTATATATCATGTATATCTAGACGAGGCGGTGGTGGCCTATACTTGCCGCAACCACCCGGTGGAGTAATAAACTTGCGTGATCTTTACGTGATTTTCGGGGGATGATTCCCTATTGGCCAGTGCAAACGCTTTTGAAGCGTGGATCACGCGGCCGAAATTTTAAACAAGTCGACCAGTTCGGTTGTATTTCACGTGTTTTCGAGTTCTCAGTGTTTCTGTCTTAGTTAAAATTATTAATGATTACATTTTATCCATAAATCAGTCCTTTTCAAGGCTTTGCAAAAGTAAAATTTGGCAAAGCAGTGTAAATCAGGCTTTTTACAACGTAACTACGAACTCTCGCGTGACTCCACGGGGTCGCTGTGGCAAGTATTCGCTCCGTACATAACCGCGCTTAGCGCCACCAGTGGCCAAAAAGACAACTTCGTTTCCTATTCAATAATTTTTTATACCGGTTAACTGAAGATTCTGATCTCTGTAATTGTCAAATAAAGTCGGATTATAACTTGGGCTTTTTGGATTGTCGGACTTTTTATTGCCAGCAAAATGAAAACCACAAATTCTACTCCGCTTATTCGGAATCCAAAAGCGGCTAGCAAGATGCTATTTGTATATTCACAACCAGCGAGGAAAACACGTTTAGACAAACTTTGAAATTTTCCATCCACTTGATAAATAATGATTTTCAGGAAATACATTTTCTCGTATTTTTCGCGGATTTCACGATGTCATCAACTTTTGAATGGCTTGTCACTTGTCACAGAGTTTGCGAGTGTCAGCGTCTCAAAATTAGTCGTTACACGTATATAATATTCCTAGGAGGCTTTTAATTAAATACAAGCAGAGAGGATGCTTTCTTAAATATTTAGAAAGAAGACGGAATCACCTCGTGGGCCACATGCTACGACACAATGGACTACTGAAGCTTATAAATAAGGGAACAGTAGACGGCAAGCATTATAGAGGAAGACCCAGACTGGAGTCCATGAGTAAATTAGTGGAAGATGAGTTGTGACTCATACTGTCAAATGAAGAGAAAGGCGGAGAGACGGGAACAATGGCGAGCTGCTGCCAACCAGCCTCACGGCCGTTAATTAAAAATAGAAAAACAAAATAACCCTGAGGTATATATCGACTAGGAATTAGCAAGTCCCAAGCGTAAGCTCTTTGCTCAATTTCTGGGTTTAATAGCGGCATATGACACTGTAAATAGGAAAATGTTTGTAAAAAGGGGAATATCTAGAAAATTGATGGAAATGTGTTGTATGGTCAAAGTGAGAGAGAGTGTAAGAAAGTGTCGAGTCTGGCATACGCAGATGATGTGGCAGTCCTGGCAAATTCTGCGGAGGAATTGAAGAGAATTATTGAGATTGGAGAGATTTTTTGATGAAAGGAAACTGACGGTAAATGTAGGTAAAAGCAAATGGATGAGGTTTAAGAAATGTGGGGTGTGTAAGAAGGAGAGGTTCGAATGGGGATAGAACAGTTTGGGCATTTTAAGTATTTAGGGTTTACATTTGGGAGTGGTTATGGTAATTTGGAGCATATACAGTACATGTCTAAGAAAGTGTGAGTGACGGGAGGATAGTTCTGGAAAGTATGGGGAAAAGAGTTTAGCACAAATTATCGTGCGAAAGAAATAATATGGAAGGCTTGTTGGTGCATTATATTAATGTATGGAGCAGAAGTATGGGGAGTGGAGGAAGAAGGACTTCTTCAAGGAGGGAAGCTACTTTTTAAAAGGCAATTAGATAGATCCTACAACTCCTTCCTACATAGTACTGCCGGAGCTAAGCATGTTCAAACAAAGAATTGTGTTTGGAGTAACAAATAAAACGGGAAATAAAGATTACGGAAACAATAAAATGAAAGAAAATCGATTTTGCTAAAATAGTTATTTTTATAACTATAGCAAAATGTAAAGACGTTTCTGGAAACATCTTTGCTGAAGATTAAAAATATGCAAATTATATTGCTAGCTCTCTCCGTTCACGATGACCTACAAAATTGAGAAGACTTTTCGGATTTGAGTAGAGATTTTGGAAACTAATGAATTTCCCGCGAAAAATCTAAATGTGTAAACATGAAAATTACCATCTGAGAACGATGCCGCAAGTTGTTTTTAATTGTCTATCACAGTTTCTGTTATATCGACTTATCAAATCGACAATCGTAAAATTTCAGTTTCAAATTTATCAATGAAAAATTGAATCTTTCAGAACAATTTACACATCGATTTGTTCGTCTTGTCGAGTAGTTTCTATGTTCCGAAATGTTTTTTGGTTGCCCGAAGGATATCGTAGTGCTGATCACGATTTTCCAGTCAATTTTGCTCTAAAGTTAAAAATAAGCAAGATATAGCTTATATCTTGGGTATTTTGAGAATTTGAAGCGAATAAACTGGAAAATCGTGTTCGGCAAAAATTTTCTGAAAGCCCTAAAATGTTCTGAAAAAATTCATCGTTCAAAACGAGAAAGGGAAAAAGTTGAATTTTCGGTTCTCTATGATCCTCTCGGAAACAACAAATCCCAGAGAAATCATTTTCTTTCGGCACACTGAAACTAAACGACAAGTATATAAAATCGATGTGTAAATGGTGTGCAAAGATTCTTTTTTCTTTCTGCGAAATTGTGAATTCAAATTTTCCAGAATTTCGACTTCATAAGTTTATATCTCGAGAACGGTTGCGGATAATTAAAAACGGATTGCGGCATCGTTTTCAGGAGATTATTTCCCTACGGCCGCGCCGTATTAAATATTAATTAGTTTCCCAGTTCTCTCTTCAGGCGACCAAATTTTGTGAAAATTCGCTCGATTTTGCCAATTTTATCAAGTCATGTATCGCGAACGAAAGCTATTAGCAAAATGCAATTTATATATTTACAACCAGCAAGGAAAACACTTTCAGACACACTTTGAAATGTTCCATTCACTTGATAAATAATAATAATAAAGGCCTTTCTTCGTAATAAACAAAAAATATCAATAAAACATGCAATCCATTGGGTGAGGTTCAGTTCGCCCTGCATACAATAATAGTAGACAAGACGTCTGTTCAACTAACCCAATTAATTAAACTAAAAATAGCAAGAAAAAAATGAAAATGATAACATAATAATAACATAACATAGAAGTAATAACATAATAATAACATAACGAGAAAATAAAAAAAAAATGTATTATATAATGAAAAGAGACGAATTTTTTTATTGAAAGAAAATGCTAACCAAGCCAAATAATTACTACAACTTTCCTGAATATAGTCCATTTACAATTAGTTACTCACACAATTCTTATAAATGAGTTCCTTAAAGCTAGGTCCGGACAAGCTAAGGATATTATTAGAAAATTTATTTAACATATTAGCAATGCTATACGAGAAAGAGCGCTGAAATAATTGTGTTTTATGCTATGGTATTGTAAGCTTACCCTTAAACCTAATATTAATGTTATGCACATCTGTACGAAATCTAATTTTCTTGTATAGGTATATGGGAAATTTATTTTTTATTATTGCGTGGTAGTGGCAAATCGTGTGCATATAACGTCATTGGCCCATGCTTAACCAATTGTTATCTTTAATTTTATACGTGATACGATACGTATCTTTGTATGCCAAATATGAAACGCAAGCAAGAATTTTGGACTTTTTGAATACGTTTTGAATCCTTCTCAGTTAAACATGGCCCATAAACGGCATCACAGTAATTAAAGTATGATAGTACAAGTGCATCACATAACAACGATGTAACATTTGTGTTAAGCACATGTCTATTTTGATAAATTAGCTTTAAACTGGAATAAGCTTTTTGAATACATTTGTTTACATGAGTTGAAAACCTTAGATTATTGTCAATGTAAAGACCTAAATTTTTCACCACAGAACTAAAATGAATATTGTGGCCTTGAACATTAATTTGATGACTATATTGCTCAATAAATCGTTGTTTTTCTAATTTTCCTCCAAATACCATGGCAACTGTTTTGTTATAATTTAATTTTAAACAATGATCATTACTAAATTCCAAAACATTTATTAAGTCAAAATTTATTGCGGTGACTGCTTGCGAAGATTCGTCTGGATAAAAGGATATATACATTTGAGTGTCATCAGCATAGAAATGACTACTACAAGAAAGAAAGGCTAATGGAAAATGCGAGGTATAGAATGTAAATAATCTCGGGCCCAATATTGAGCCCTGTGGGATACCATTAGTAACATTTAAAAAACCAGAGTTTTCTTTATTATAACACACTAATTGCATTCTATCCTGTAATGATTTAAAGGAAGTATATTTTCTCGTATTTCGGTCATGGAGTTCTTAAAAGTGTCACCTTTGGCGCTAGTTCTGTTGCGCTAGGAGCGAATAGTAGCCAAGGTGTCGGATTACTAAGCCATAAATCCCATATTCAAATCCTGGGAGCACGAATATGGAAATAAGCCACCGTCCTTCTATGCATGGCTATGGCAAAGGCCGTAACAGTAACCAGCCAAGAAACCTCCCCTAAAATAGTGGCGCCACCCACGTTAAAAACTGTAAGGGCTCCCTCCACTTGTGTCTAAGATCTAAATACAAAGCATAAGTGTAGGTAGGGGAGGAGGTCAAGTCCACTAGGACTGTAGCACCACAGGAAAAAAAATATCTAGACTAGAGAGAAGAAAATAGACCGACTGAAGGGAATATTATTAAATATACAAATTGAGTGATTTTCAACCACTATATAAAGGTCGGTGTCGATATGCGCGACACCCATCTACGCGACGTCATGCGACATCGCCTGTGAAATAATGATTACATTGTCATTTAAAACAATTGCCCATTTAAAACAATGTAATCATTATTTGACAGGCGATGTCGCGTAGCTGAGTGTCGCGTATATGAGAATCGGCCTTAATGCTGTGAATACCCGTGCAAAATCGACGTCGGACAAGTAATTTTATTTTAAGGTTCTACTTCCCTAACCTGGACTGGAAAACCAATGCACATGATAATTGTTATCCACCATCAGACTGTTATCGAGTTTGGATTTTGTCCAAATTTTTGTTGTTTTGTTGTTCAACAAAATTATGACCATTTGAATTTCAGCAGATTTGAAGAAAATCGATCAACGTTTCAGACAAGAAAACTGCAGGTCTTTTATGAAATTTGTTGATTGACACTGCTGGTATTTTGGACATATCACTGGCTTGGAAGTAGCGTAGGGCCTGAAGCTAGTGCTCCACTTGCTCCAGCCTTAGTACGGCTCTCAACAGCACATCTAAGACATTTTCTATTTTTCAAAAAATCCTCTTCATAAATAAACGAAATATATAGATATAACCATTACATGTGTTCTAAGATACATGTATTTTTTTTTAAATGTTGTATTTTTTGTTGTTGTCTAATCTAACAATTAATGTTTGTCGATTTTATTATACCTAATAATAATATTATCTTATATATTTAATCAATATAATTTGCTGTAGTATTATTGGCATTAATCCATTAATTCTATAATGGTGTCCGCAATTATTTTCGGACCAAACAGAAATTGTTTTAATCCCGTTCCACATGCAACAATTTGCGGGCGACACCGCTTCCATTTCCGGCAATTACAACAGAAACACCGCCATACAACTTTGGAACTTAACCGAACAACAACAAACTGGTTTCGAATGGAAGATTCCGGATATGAGAATTAACTTAACGTTTATTAACTTACACTTCGCATCAAATCGTAAATTTATATGGAACAATATTCTGTAATTTCAAAATTAGAAATAGAATCAGATTTTAAATATCAAATCATTATTGATATGCATCGCCTACAATTGGAAGTGAACGACGAAAGAATAGAAAAAAACTAAGGATCTCATGATCGATAACCGTTGAAGAAGCAATGACAATTTTTTTATAAAATCTAGGAGTTAACAAAATAAGAAATTGTTGAGGTTTTTGCAAAGTAAATTTAGGAAAATTTTCAATAAATGGCTAATTGAAATGGCTAATCATAACTTTCTAAAAATGATCAAATCTTTTGGATCAATATATCTACAGTAAAAGTGTCCATGTCTATAAAGTCCATCTTTTAAAGAATGCAGTACAGGGAAGATAGGGCCTATTTGACCTTGTCCTCTGATTGGCTTAAATCGAGGAGAAGTTCACACTGCCGATATTTACTTCTCCATCTCAACCTCTCTTCTCTCTTTCTTTTAGCTGTTAGTTGTCAATGGCTGCCGTGTCAATTCACAATTATCATCTTATCTGTTTGTATCATTTAGTTTTTTTGCGTTTTTTATTTATTTGTATTTTATTACTACTGTTGCCATTTGGTGTATTTAATCAATAATAATAAGATATTCAATGAAACCATTAGTAAATTACCAATTTTATATTCAAGTAACTATATTTGAATTTAGCGCCAAATTTTCTAACTAGATTAAACATTTTTCATAGTGTAAATCAGGTTTCTAGTTACTGTATTCTTAATAAAAATGGACTATAGTTAGTCATGTCACTTTTGACAAGATTGACTTGTTCACCCAAGATATATGTAAAACCAATTTAAATTAATTTAATATATAATATTAATAACATATCTTTTAATGCAAAATATATTTTTTATTACTCATGCACGAAAAGTACTTCTTGACGCTCATTTTTTAATATGAGAAATGTCAACTCTCGTTGTATTTCCACATAACCTGGGAAACGCACGCAAATATTCAATATCGCTAGGTTACATTAAAAAAAAAATACAATCAAGACCTCGATATTAAAAAGGCGACGTAAGAGAAATCACAGAAATATTGTGATAGAACCTTTCTCCGTGCTCTTCACTTACAGCTCCACAACTGTCTATCTATCTATTCATCTACATATCAGCCGTTTCAACCCTAGTTTTGGGTTTTGGCTGACTCAACTCAACCGCCCACCATTGCTGAAGCTCAGCTTCGACGCAGTCTCGTCATCTTTTCTTCGGCCTTCCTTTCGCTCGGGTAGGGTTAAAGTTTCGGTCAAGCATTTTCTTGGTTAATCTGTCGTCCGACATTCTGATCACATGGCCGGCCCATCTTAGTCATGCTGCCCTGATTACCCTCACAATTGTTTCCGTCCCGAATATTTCCATCAGCTCGAGGTTCCTAACTCTCTACAGATAGTTCTCTGTATTTTTCTTTCGAAAACGTATCGTCGTTTAACGAGGGCGTTCTCTTACCTTGCTGTTAAGGCCCACGTTTCAGTGCCATAAGTTGTTATTGGCTGAATTATCGTTTTGTAAAGGCGGATTTTTGTTTTTCTGCTCACGAGGAAGCTGTCGAATGGGTTTTTAGGACACTTAAGTATCTGTTTCCTTGTATTAGTCTAGTTTTATTCGTTTGTCGGGATCGTTGGTGACAGTTAGAATCGATCCCAGATATTTGATGGATTGCACTCTTTCGAAGGCTATATTATGTACGGCTGTAGTTAAATTCTGTCCTGTTCTTGCACACTGCCTCCAGTCTAGTATCAGGTATATGGTCTTAGTTTCGCTGTCTCTTAGCCCAAACTTGACGACTTCTGTCTCCAATTCTATAAAACTTTCCTCAACTACCAGCTCTTCTCTCCCTATTAGATCTACGTCTTCAGGAAAGGCTGCTATTTACTTGTTCGTGCAGAATATAGATCTTTTCCAGTTTATTTCTAGTTTTCGGATAAATTTTTCAAGAGCTCCTTGTCGTAGTACTTCCTCGATCGTAAAAATACCAGAGATTATGTTTAGCTTCACAACTTGGTGGAAAAAATCGAAATGGAAGTGGAGAAAATAGATTTTTAAGGACACCTTGCATAAGAGTTGATGGTATTTTTGTAGACGTATTATCATCAACTGAGTGTAGTTATTATCTTATGTTGAAACCTTCCCAAGCTTCCTTTTCTTTTTTTTTTCACTTCAGAGATAAGATTTTTAATTTTTTAATTTTCATTTTTCATATATTTGCGGCCCAACAAAGATATCTGACAACTTTGAGACAACAAAGAGCCTTCCTTGACGTTGGCTTCACTTAATCTAATTTGCGAAATCGTCAATTATCATTATGCCGTTTCAAATCACTTCAAATTAAAGGATATTACTCCAGTAACATCGGACCCCGGCTTCACTTAATCTAAGGAAGTATTTAAAAGCCTGGGTTTTTTGGTTCAAGCCATTGACAAAACTCTTCATTAAATCCAGTTGATTTGTAGATTTGGTGGTGACGACTTGTACTGCGACCTTTATAGATCTATTGCACCTCACCCTCTTCCTCTAAGCATTGGTATACAACTTTATTTTCTTACTTAAATTCCTCTAGTCCAGATTCCTTTAGGAATTTCAGGATGTGGGTGGGATTCAAGGACTGCAACTCCTCTGTGTTCAAGCAGTGGGCCCCAAAGTTCATTTGTCTCTTGCGGATCAGTTCTCCGTAGTCTTTGAGCAGATGTATGGGGGTTTCCTCTGCTGAACCATAGAATCTGCATCTGTCATCTTCCTCTACGCCTAGGCCCTTTCTAAGTTTTCAGTGTCCAGTCAGGACTCCTGTCTGAATTCTAAGCTTGTTCCTGTTTAGTTTCAGGCAAGCTTTTGTTCTTTTCTGGTTAAAAGATCCCGGCAGTACTTTGGATTGTCTCAACCCTTTCCCGGTTTTCATCCATTGTTCTCTTTTTTCTTCATCTAAACTTTTGTCGGTGGTGGTTGGGGTGGTGATAATCATACCATATTGCTAGGTGATCGGCTTCTTCGTCTCCGTCTATACCAATGTGTCCTGGTACCTAGTATAGCGTTACATTATTTTCTCTGCCAAGATCTGCCAAGCTCTGCTGTTTGGCTTTCCCACATAATCCCATACCTGTTTGGATTTGATGGTATATGAGCTAATGGCTTTGATGGCTGATTGGCAGTCTGACAAGATAGCAATTCGTTTTTTGCGATAATTCCTGTCGAGGTTAAATTGTGCACATCTTTCGATAACTGTACCTCTGCTTGGAAGATACTTGGGAATGTTCCCATGGATTTGAAGTATTTGGTCCGAGACACTCCTGCACTAGTACCTTCCTTACTTACTACTTTGTTGTAGTTCGGTAGTGGATGCGAAGTGCGACAGTCGTTGGTTATACTAAGCTAGTCAGAGAGTTTTCCGGGGGTTCCGGTCCAGCGTCGAACATCTAGCGGAGGCCCAGAGTTTATTAAAGTCACTGAAAGGGATTGAGTGAGCAAGTAAGGGGGCCCAGCGTATCGAGTTATTGGAGAAGCGGGGGTATTAGGAGCGCAGAATAAGTAAGAGCGCACGACAATGCGAGTGGAGATTTCCTCGAAGCGGGCGATGGCAGGCAGCGGAGAAAGAGGCAGCATCTCGGAGAGCGATAGAGACGAGTTCGCGCCGTTTAAGAGAAGTAGACGAGTGGGTAGGACTTCAGAAGCTGCTCATAAAAAAAGAGGAAGGAGAAGGAAAGCCGTTCCGGAGAAGTGGAACCTATTTCGGTGGAGATATTGCTAAAGGAGATGGTTGAAGTGAAAGAGCAGTTAGTAAGCTTAATAAGAAAAATGACGAAGGAGAAGGAACAGGACAAAGCGTGGAAAGCTGGGTTGATGGAGCAAATTAAATCCATTTTTGTGGACAGTAAACTGATTCGAGAAAGTGTGGGAATCCTGGAAGAGGGAAGATTAAAACAATTAAAGGTACTTCCTTTGTCTTCGAACCATCTGTATACCACTTGATAGCATTTTGCTCTATGTGGTATGCTGAGGATTCGTCGCTCCAATCGGCTTTACTACTACACATTGCTGTGTAGTTTTTCTCGAAATGGTATTTGCATACCATTTTGTCTTTTATTGCTTCCTGCCAGGGAATCTGGGCAGCGATGCTGTTGCGGCCGATTATTTTACCTCTGCCTATTCCTTCCTTGTTGAACCTTACAAACGCCGATCTGGCGGCCCTCTCCACGACAAGGTGCAACGGAGTCAGATCCAGCAGCAGTTTCATTACTGCTGCCGGGCACGACTCCATCGCCCTCGTGATGCAGATACACGCCAGTCTTTGAATCTTCTAAAGCTGTTTCTGAAGCTGAGGTCAGCTTGGTTCTACTTGCCCCGTAAGTGATCGCAGGTCTCACTATCATGTTGTACATCCATCGCAGGATTGTGGAGTTACAACCCCACGTTTTTCCTGCCAGATTTATGCACACCATTAGAGCGCATTTGACTTTACCTACCGCTGCTTTAGCGAGTCTATTCCATAGGAGTGCCCTATCTACTGTGATACCCAGATACCTTATCTCCTGTTGATATTCTACTGCCCTCCCATATAATAGTATGGGCTGTAGGCAGTTTAGTTTTCTCTTTCTAGTAAATGGTATCACCGTGGTTTTGCTGGGGTTGATTCCCAGTCCCACTGTTTGACATCATCTACTAGTTATTGTAAGGCTCTGTATGATTTCACAGAGCGTTCCCTCAAACTTCCCTCTGGCTATGATGACTATGTTATCGGCGTAACCTTGATTTCTGGGTCGTTCAGCCTAGCCAGTAATTTATCAACTACCAGACTCCACACCAGTGGTGATAGCACACCTCCCTGTGGGTACCTTCGAGTTGTTTCTTCCCACTTGTTCCTCCGCTGTTCTGGTTCTCACCATTTCTCCCATCCACTTTGAGATAGTGCTGTCGATATTCCTTCTTTCGCGGCCCGCTTTGACAACCTCGTGCGAGGTGTTGTCTAAGGCTTCTTATATATCTAAGAAGGCACATATCGCTACATTCTTTGTATCTAGTGCTGCTTCTGGTTGATATGTAGGTTTGCAAGAAAAACATCTTTTGAGCCCACGATATGCTCGGCAACGACATTTTTGTCACTAGAGTTAAGATTTCTTTCAAGCCGATCTGCTTGAATATATTTCGGTTTCCTATCCCTACTGTTCCACATAGTAACAGTATTTATTGTACCCTAATTGCATTCCTATGAGTACATCAATGACTATTAGAACTCCACAGATTTTTCACATATGTTTATCGTATTTGATTGAGTAGAGGAGGGCTGTCATTTTTCCATAAGTCTCCGTTATGTGAACTGCATGACCAATTGGAATAGAAGGAAGAGTGGTGTCGTTGTGAAGCATTGCAGGTTTCAAACTAAGCTTCCAAGGTCCTTCGTCGTTTTTAGTGGTGGCCTTTCATAAAACCGAAAAAGGATTCAACTTTGTGATAACACCCATGCGAATTCCCACAGAGAATATAATTTGTAGTATCGAAAAAGCAATCAGAAACCTGAGCGCGGACTCAGCAGAGACAATACGCCAAGATATTGCGAACATATAGCCTTCCAAAGAAAAAGGGCACACGGGAAGAAACGGCAGCGCTCAAGAAACCTAACCAGAACACGAACGTTCTTGTGATTCCGGCAAATAAAGGAAAATGCATTGTCAGCAGGAACGGATTACAAAGAAAAAATGACATCTTTATTGCAAGGTGAAACTTATAAACCAATCTCAATAGATTCGACAACATATCTGGAGCAAACCACAAAAGCCTTAATCAAACGAACAGAGAGAAATCTGAGACCAATAGTTAGTTCCATCGGTTCACCACTTGAAGATACAGCGAGGTACTTAGCCAGAACACTACAACCATACGCTGACAGTACTTACAAAATTTCATCCATTTCGTTATAAGTAAGCTTTCACATAACTTTGTTGTTCACAAAAATACCAAAGGATGAAACTTTAACCATAATTAAAGAAAAGTGCAAACCAGTGGAGCTCATAAATGATCTAATTGGCATTGTCTTGTCAACACTAACTTCGTATACGAGAAGACAAACAGAAGGCACACCCATGGGATTACCTCTAGCACCTGTGCTAGCTAATCTTTTCATGGGAGATCTCGAAACGCGAGCACTGAAAACAACCACCAAAAACCCAAAGCTCTGGTTAAGATACGTCGATGACACGTTCGTTATCTGGCAACGTGGGAAGGAAGAATTATACAAATTCTTGAACCACTTAAACAGCCTAAACGAAAGGATCAAGTGGACAATGGAAATAGAACAAAATGGCACGTTGCCCTTGCTAGATGTGCTAGTGATTCAAAAGAAAGATGGAACTCTCTGTCACGTCACACGTAAAATTAAACATACCAACAGATACCTTTTCAAATTCTCACCATCATCCAACTCAATGGGGTGAACAATGGAGTTGTTCAATGGATTGAACAACTCAATGGGGTGTTAGGAAGACTTATACATAGATCCACTAAATTAGCAGATCTCTCTCTCTCTCTCTCCCTCTCCCTCTCTCTCTCTTTCCCCCTCTCTCTCTCTTCCCCTCTCTCTCTCTATCATACATGGCTCTACAGCCGGAGTTTGGGCCTTGCCCCCCCTCAATTTATTCCTCCAGACGCTTCTGTCCATTGCTACCGCTTTCCAGCCTCTAATCCTTATCAACCCTCTACGGTTATCAAGACATCTACGGAACCGATAGAAAAATTTCAGAAATTTAAAAAAACCCCAAGGACAAAATTCACGGACAGTATACGAGATACCATGCGGATCATGCAGTCTTTCATACATCGGTCTATCAATTTATCAATTCAAAGTTCATCAATTCATCAACATAAAAGTAGTTAATGGCAAGATAAGACATGATCTCTTGCACAACATGTAGTATGTAGCAGCCACGGGAGACATCAACTTCGAAAACATCAGAACAATAACCAAAATGGAAGATTACTATAAACGGATCATCATGGGGCCATAGAACTAGAAAAAAGACCAAACAAGTTGGAATAACAAGACCAGCCACCACGTACAACGATGAAGTATATAAGCCGGAACAACGCATAGTTAAACGTAGTATAACAAAGATAACGTAGTATATTCAAACTAAGAAATCTGGATTGAAAAGTCAATAAAATTGTGTTGAAAACTAAATCCAGAATTACATATTTCACTATTTACAATACGGTAGCGGCAACGTAAACTTTTACGAACCAACTTTTATTTCTCACCCCCATCCAACAAAAGTAAAATATAACTTCATAAAGAACACTTTAAAGTAAACCAATTTTCTTGCACAGATGATAGTATACATGCATACAGCAAACCACAAACTCATCATCCATTCATTCTGTATCATTTCCTCTATATACAGTTTGCGTTTCGCTGACTTATCAAGAGAGTTCCAGTGATCTATTCATCGGCTGAAGGAAGTTTAGACGACGAAGCCGGGAATTAATTTGAGGGAGCGCTCAAACGGTGGCTGCCGGATTTGAACTAATACAAAACGCAACTCTGGTAAAACTAATCGCGATGAAGTTCACACAATAATAAGTGGTTTTATCGATCGCATTATGTTTGTCGTTTAATTTAAGTGTTGTTTGTTCTAGTTTACAGACATAATATTGACAGGTTAATATATGAGATTATTGAAGAAAATACATAGTAAAATATCACACTGCTGAGTATACATTAACGAAATTGGAAGATATTATTACGTTCTTGTATTTCACGAACAAACTTTTTTTTATTGTAGTTTAATGCCATATATCTTCTTTATTGTATTGTTTTTTACAATGAGAAGGAAAATAATTTTTCAAAAAACAATTCTTTTAAAAAATGTAACAAGTTGTTAAGAAAGAAATTTTATTCTAGATATGACCAAAAAATAATTTCAACGAAAGGAATTCGAACCCCTAAATTGAGCATATACTTTAATCTGCGAGCTCAAATCAATACCTGACTCAAACTTTCGACCGACAATATAGGAAGCTAACCGGAAAGGATGCGAACATTTAGCCTATTAGCGGGAACAAAATACCCAGAATTATTTTCATAAATAAAATATTTTCATTATCGATGTGTTAGTAGACTCCGTGTGAAACTTAATATCATCTCGACGCTTAATAGCTCGTAGCTACCAGAGATTTTCAGAGAGTTTGTAATTCCTGGAAAATTCGTGGCTCGAGAGATAACAAACGTAATTACAAAGGCGTATAGCAGAGAAATCGCAACTTCAGGGAACAAGATAACTGGAGAACGCTGTGGATAAGAACGGACTGATATTACAAAGAAGTGTAGTAAATAAACCCAGAACCGACTTTGAGATATAAAAAGAAATGTTACTAGCAGCAATTATACACGTGAAGACAGTATGTGTAAAGTTAATTGCCGAGTTAATTGCGTTATAATTTAATAGTAGTTTATGTTGCAAGTGTGTGAAGAAGGGTTTTATGCACGTGCATCATTATTTAACTACGAAGCACGTTAAAATACTGTAAAAAATACTTGTTTCTTACCGATAATATTGAAAAAATGTGACAAATTTTGACAGACAAAATACCTCAAATAACTGACACCTCCATGGCAAAAACTAGTAAAAACGCACTGTGACGGGACCACTATTTGTTCGTTGTCGATATAATATAGGTTAACCTAGATTAACCTATTTAGGATATGATTAGGTTAAGTTATATTTTATATTAGCATCAGATGAAACCAGACTGAGATGTAATCTTGATCTTGATGTAATAGATTAGATTAGATTATTTATTCATACCAGAGACAAATTACAATTTGTATAGTACAGGTCATATTACATCTATTTTTAGCATTTAAAAAACTAGCACTGGAAAATTCTTTGGTTTAGATCATAAATTTTATTTGGTTCAAAGCAGATTAAGTATCTGATAATTTTTTTTCTATAGTTGAAAAAGTTTTTCATCTGCTTAATTTTGCTAGGGAGCATATTATTAAAATTCCACACATTTATAAAAACTGCCTTTTTCAAGAAGAGTGGTTTTATGTGCAGGGAAGGTAAGATTAACTTTGTGTCTAGTATCATAAGAATGGCTAGGACACTACTCCATAAAAAAACTGCTTATTTTTAAAAACAAAATTTACACATTCTGAGAAGTATATGGCAGGTAGAGTTAACAAATTTAATGATTTAAATTGTTCTCTACAGGACTCACCTATTTTGTGATTTCCCATTATTCTAATCATTCTTTTTTGGATTGTAAAGACTTCTGACTGTGTGATCCACCCCAAAAAAGGATTCCGTATGACATAACTGAGTAAAATTGCCCAAAGTATGCTGTTCTAAGAGTTTCAGGATCTACCACTTTTTTCAGTTCCTTAAGTGCATAACAAATTCTACTAAGTCTGCCACACAACTGCTTCACATTCTGATCAACACATAAATTCATCAATGGTAAGTTCTGACCAACACATAAATTCATCAATGGTAATTCCAAGAAAGTTTGTTTTGTTGGCATATAATATTTGTGTCTTATAAAGATTGATGGAGTCTGAATACAGTGAAGTATTTCTACAATGTCTGAAAAGAATACTGTTTGTTTTGGATGTTTTCAGAACTAGAGCATTGTTTTGGAACCAAATTGCAATGTTTTCTGGGGCATTGATAGTTTGGTCAAACAATAGGGTAAAGTCCTTTTCTATTATAAGCAAGTTAGTGTCATCGGCATATGAAGTTACTGCAATAGTTGGGTCCGTTATGATATTTGAAATATCATTTACATATAGGATGAACAAGATCGGACCAAGTACACTACCCTGTGGTACACCCATAGCAATTGTTTTCTCATCTGAAAAATATGTTTTTGTATTATGCTTTACACATACTGTTTGTAGTCTGTTGGAAAGATAAGATCTAAACCAGTCATGTGCTATTCCGCGAATCCCCATTTTATATAACTTGCACAGAAGTATTTCATGGTTCACACAGTCAAAAGCCTTCGACAGGTCCAGAAATACATCATGAGCAATATAGCCATTGTCCAGATAATGAAGGATCCTCTCAATAAAAGCGAAAATGGCAGTTGTAGTAGATTTACCCCTCTGAAATCCATGCTGATTATTTGTTATCACTCTGTTTGCCCTCAAAAATTGAACGAATCTTCTACACATAATAATTTCAAATAATTTAGAAAAGGATGAGAGTAAACTAATGGGTCTGTAATTTTCCACTAGAAGTGGATTACCCTTATTTTTGAACAATGGCCTAATAATTGCCACCTTCAGCTTAGTGGGAAAGATGCCTTGTCTAAAGGATTCATTCAAAATGTAAGTTATAGGTTCTAAAATATATTGACTGATATTCTTCAGTAAACCATTACTTATTTCATCGTCTACCGATGAATACTTGTTTTTCAAACTATTATTATCATATATAACTATTATTATCACTTCTAAAACCTCATTTTGGGTTATCTCTGTTAAGTAACTCGATCTGTTGCATTCTGGCACAAGGTTACTTTCGAAATTATTTGCAGTATTACCACATATGAGACGAGAAGAGGCGGTTAGAAAATAATCATTGAATATATTACAAGCAACATCTGGTTCTGTATACAATTCATCGTTAGTTTTTATTCCATTGAAAGAGTAACTGGTGTTTTTTGACTTGCCTAGTTCTGAGTTCACAATTGACCAGACTGTTTTAGACGTGTTATCAGATTGAGCAATTTTTTCACCATAGAGTTTTTTCTTTTCTGACAGCAACAAGTTGCAGTAATATTTTTGGTATTGATTCAGTTCATGGTTTGTTATTTGTTTGAGGAGGTACATTTCTGATAACAAATTTAGTGTATTTTTTGCATTCATTACAATTTCTGATATCCACTTTGGTTTTTTCATTGAATGAATATGAACTTTCTTCAGAGGAAAAGCTTCATTCACCGAACTCGTGAGTTGAGCACTGAATCTATTATACATATAATCAACGTTTTTTGCTTCAAATACACTTAACCAGGTCTCATTTGATAATGATTGATAAAGCTTGTCATAGTTTTTTGCACTGAACGAACGTTTCCATTCATGGGTGTCTTCAGAGATTCTTTCTTTTTTTACGCAGATGTATTGTCCATAATGATCAGATATATTTGTATTTATGACATTTACAGAATAAGTTATTTTACTGGGAACATATATATTATCCAAACAAGTTGCGCTGTGTCTGGTAACTCTAGTTGGCTCATATATTGTAAAAATCATATCATAAGAATTTAACATGTTGTTTACTAGGACTATGTGCCTTTCGTTTTTTGCAGTTTTTAATACGTCTATGTTGAGATCTCCAGCAATCAGAACACATTTATCACCTTCCGTGACTCTTTCTAAAAGAAGATCTATTTTTTTAATGTAATGTTCAATACTAGTTATTGGGGGTTTGTAGACTACACAGATGATGTAATGAGTATTATCAATTCTTATTTCAGCACCACAACATTCAAAAACATATTCTTCACTTAAATTATTTATATCGCCTCTTATTAAATGATTCAATAATGTTAATGCATATAAGACTACTCCACCATGTGATCCTTGCTTTTTGCGACAAAAGGATGAGATCAATTTATAATTTTCTAAATGGAATGCTTCTAGAATGTCAGCTGTTTGCCAGTGTTCAGTAATGGCAATGAAATGTACCTTGAGCTGTTGAACTATTACACAAATATTATTTATACAATTTGAGATACTTTTAACATTTTGATGAAATAAACTTAAAGCTATATTTTTTTGATACTTTGATCTGGAGATGAACAAGTTAATTGCTATACCTTCTTTGTTTTCTTTGCTTCTAACTCCAGAAGCCTCTTATAGCAGGGACATTCAGGGTCAAACACAGTATGGTTTGTTGTTAGCATTTTTTTCAGTCTCTTATTTGTCTCAGCACAATTTATGCAATTAACGTTTTCAGGATCAGGGCAATCATTTGATTTATGCATACCTCCACAGTTGCATGTTATTCTATTTTCACTGTTTTGAGCTGTATGTCCATATCTTGCACATTTGAAGCACACTGAAAAACTCTTGCGCCATACATCTTCTCCATCCAATGTTGATCCTACCCAATTCACATATTCTTTCCTTGAGTGAGACATCCACAGTAAGTACTATATTGCCCTTATCAACCTTGTTCTTCTGTTTATAATTCCTCTGCACCTCTATTATAGTAGACTCGTCGATATGAAGGTTATTTTGTTCTCTTATACATTCTATTATAACACTATCATCATTCTCAATGTATTCTTCTTCAACGCCTCGAATAATAATTTTTGGATTTTTTTGTATTCCATCTGCCACACTATATTTATTTCCAAGGTCACTCTCCACCCTTTGCTTGATTTTCAATGATTTTTTCAATGATTCAATAAGAAAATTTAATTCAATTTAGAATTGGTGAAACCATCCTACGTTATAGATAATCATACAAACTTAAAACAAATGGAACACCGACTAAATATATAAATATATTCAGCCTGTCCGGAGCTCTATAACAACTATTGAGTCTTTTTAGGACTACCAAAACAAATCTCACATGAAATTTGTAAGTTATTTTACAGCTTTCGTCCACCTTCGTGGCACTCAGCAAAAACCATAAAAATAATATTGTTTTTAAGATCATGTCTTTCCGATACCTTAAGTGGATAGCCATCTGTGGACGCGTATCGAGATTTATCTCTCATCAGCACAGCTTTGCTTCCATGAACAATAATTTGTAAACTACTCACTTGGAAACCCATGTGGTGTTTAGGGTTAGATATTTATAATTTGGCATTTTGTGAGAGAGACATGAACTTGCAGGTTATTGATTGAACTGATAAGATAGAACTGGTGAAACCATCCTACGTTATTCGCTCCGAGCGTAACAGCACTAGCGCCAAAGGTGACACTTTGAAAAACTTCATGACCAATTACGTCATTATTCTGCATTTATTTGTATATATTGACATGTATTTGAAAAAATTTTAATTAAGAATTTCTCAATAAAAAATTGAATCTTTCCAAAATTACACATCGATTTTGCTCTTCTTGTCGTCTAGATACAGTGTGCCGAAAAAGCTTTCGCAATTTTTTTTGGTTCCGAGAGGATCGTAGAGAATCGAAAATGCAACTTTTTTCCTGATCATTTTTTTTAGCGATTTTTCAGATAATTTTATCGTATTTTTTTCAGTTTATGTGATGGAAATGGGAGTGTTGAGCACGATTTTCCAGTTTATTCGGTTCAAATACTCAAAATACCTAAGATATAGGCTAAATCTTGGTTTATTTGTAACTTTAGAGCGAAATAAACTGGCAAATCGTGTTCAGCACTTTGATTTCCTTAGGGTAACAAAAAAAAAATCACGAAAAAATTTTCAGACACAATTCGTCACGAGAAAATTTCCAGCATTTTTGTATTTTTGCATAAATGTTCTTTTTCGTGTATTTTTCAATTTTCTCAAGAACGGTGAACAGCAACGAAATCATTTTCGACACAGAGAAACTACTCGACAAAACGAACAAGTCGAGGTGTAAATTGTTCGGAAAGATTCAATAATTCGTTGAGAAATTTCAAGCTGAAATTTCTTAAAATTTACCTCAATTTTAGCAGGCGATAGTAAACCAAAAGGGCTAGCGAAATATAATTTACATATTTGTAATCAGCAGCAAAAATTCTGCAAAAACGTTTTTAAATTTTGCTGTAACATAAAAAATAACGATTTTTTTTACGTTTTCCGACTAATTTTGTGACGTTTAATCGATTGGTGAAAACTAGAATTCTCTGTGGTAAGAAAGGTTATGACATAGAGAAATTTTCGGAAAATGCGAGAAAATGTATTTCCTGAAAATCATTATTTATCAAGTGAATGGAAAATTTCAAAAGTGTTTTCCGACACACTTGTTGCAAATATACTAATAGCATTTTCATAGCCGCTTTCGTTCGCAAGATATGACAATATATAATTGCCAAATTTTTTTGCTGTAAAATATTGTATATTATATTAAATTAATTATTTTTTGTTTTTGTCTTTTGTTTTTATACACTATTATTGGAGACGAAGTTGTCTTTTTGGCCACGGGTGGCGCTAAGCGCGGTTATGCACGGGCCGAATAGATAAGGATATAAACTTAAAACAAACGTAACACTTGCTGTAAAAGAACTTACAAATTTCATGTGAGATTTGTTTTGGTAGTCCCAAAAAGACTCAATAATTGTTATAGAGCTCCAGAAAGGCTGAATATATTTATATATTCAGGCTGCGTTCCGTTTGTTTTAAGTTTGTCAATTTTATTATACGTCATAAAATTTATTTTCACTACGTCTATGTTTATTGTTTAGTGTCACGCGTTGTTGTGATAGTAACAACAAACAGAAATCGTTTAATAATGAAATTCCGTTTGATAGACATTGAACTTTTACGCACAATTTTGATTCTTTTACACACGATTGTGTAATTGTAATTGTGTAATAATAGCATCGTATACATACAACAATTTACTTATTAATGCTCTCATATTAATGCTCTGCGTTCATTTTGGCGTGCGGATAGATAAAATTAATTATATTTAAATAATAAGGAATATGCATATTTTTTCCACATTTTTAATTCACAGTTTATACCGTTATAACATAGTAAAAAATATAAATCCTGCTTAAAAATGCTGTGATTAAGTTTAAAAAAATATGTAAAATAATAACAAATTTTGATCTGTTTAAACGCCGCTGTTTTCGCGCGGTTTGTTGATGACGTCAATTACCACTGACAGTTCAGTCCGTTGTTTACAACAGCTGTTCTCATTTTGACCTTCACGTTTTTGACGTTGTGTTTTCTAACTAAAAGATTGTAATGACATACAAATGTAAACAAAACGAACTTGTTTATATGGTATATTACGTCACTACAAATTGTCATCTTACAAATTGCAATTCTTCACGACATAAATGTAATTCAACGATATTATTTAATTCGATGGCTTGCATGGAAAACCTCGTAAGTCCCAAATTTCATAACTTTAGTTTTTGGTATCGTTGGATTCAGCAGATTGAGCCCAACTTGTTTACAATGTAAAAAGTAGAATAATTAATGATTTATTTAAAGAATGTAACACATGAAATGACCAACTAATTGAAAAAGGCAGCGCTTCTTGTAAGCTCTTCTTGTAAGCTCTTGTAAGCTCTTCTGTAAAATTAGTAAAAGGTTTTTACGAGGTTTTATGTGCAAGCCATCAAAATATGTAGTTAAAACCCAAAAATTATTATTTTATTGAATTATTATTTTAATAGTAGTTTAACGACAAAATATGTATTTTTTAAAATTGTTATAACTGTTAAAATTGTAAATTAATGGCCAACGGATATAACGAATACGTGGTCTCTAAGAAAAGTATCCGACCCTTAGCCGGTAAAAAAAACTGGCATGCCTGGAGCGTTGGAAACCTAATCTCCCTCAAAGTAGTCTCCTTGGGACTCCACACACTTCTCCCAGCGGTGCTGCCATTTTTGGAAGCATTCCGAAAAAGCCTCTTTCGGAATCGACTTTAGCTCGACCGTCGTTGCAGCCATAATGTCTTCTCTTGTCTGAAATCTCGTTTCTTTCAATGGCCTCTTGACTTTGGGGAATAGCCAGAAGTCGCAGAGGGCCATATCAGGAGAGTAAGGCGTCTGTCGAACCAGAGGAGTCTGGTTTTTCGCCAAAAAATTGTGAACCAAGTACGAGGAATGTGCTGGAGCATTGTCATGATGGTGTCGCCAATTTCCTGATGACCACAACTCCAGTCGCTTGCTCCGCACAGCATCACGTAGGCGACGTAGGACATCCCTATAGTACTCCCTATAGTCGTTCCGTCATTTTACTTGCATTGAAAAACCAACGAGAGCACTACACACTACCTCACCCGAACATTGCTCGACAGCAACTGACGCTATCTACAGGCGGGAAAAAATTCACACATGCGCACGAAGGTTCAAGGTCAGCTCATGCAAGCGCGCTTGATTCAAATCCATCGGATTTTCAAAATACAAAATAAGGTCGGATACCTTTCTAACAGACCACGTATAATTAATTATACATTGCGCCTAACATATTATATCAAAGCTTGGGAACATGTTGCCAACATTGTTTCCTCTGTAGTTTCCTCCCTTGTTGAAATTACAAGAACATGTATCTGGATAGCGGCAGGGTGTACAGAGGTACGAAGAATTTTCTGATAAGGTACTATCCAAAATGACGATAATAAAAACTTAGATAGATGGAACATTAGAAGCATGTACGAGAGGGGGGAAATACACAACACAACACAGGAAATGATCAGACTGAACATAGAAATACTAGGCATTAGCGAAATATAGCCCAAATTCCGGCCAATGCACTGTGGATAGGCATGTAGTCTATTATGCAGACAACGATTCTCCATACTACCGAAAAGGGGTTGTCATAATTATATAAACAGAGATAGCCAAAGCCGAAATAATAACAAAAATATCATGCAGATACCATATCGTGTTCTTAATATACAAATAGAAACAACAACAGTAAACATGAATTTAATACAAGTCTATGTTGATAACAAAACATTGTTGTTGCATACAAGACTAGACAGACAAGATTTTTTTTGCGTGTGCTTGAGGTGAAAATCTGCAAACGGACACCACCCGACCCGTGCCGAGTGGTAGTTTAGGTACTAAAAAAAATCCCACCATACAGACCCCCCAGTCAAAAACGGAGAGAACTTGATGGAATCCAAAATTTGGCATAACTTCAACACGTTCCTCCCCTTTTCATATCCAAAGCATTCATCTGCATTCACTCGTTGTACCGGGCGCGCCGTTAATCGCCGTGACAATAGATTTGAGTTTACAATAAATTTGTGCGCCCCCTTCGCACTAAGGGGGGCCCGGCGTTGGCACGCACGGCTCCCGCGTAGCCACCCCTAGTCCCGCCGCACGCTCATCTCTTTCATCCTTTTCCTTTCACCTCATTATATATATATATATATATATATATATATATATATATATATATATATATATATATATATATATATATATATATATATATATATATATATATATATATATATGTCGCAGGGAAATGGTAAAATTAGAGATTTGATCAAATCCCTAAGGGATTTGAGTCGTTTCCCTAAGTAAAGTTAGTGATTTGATCAAATTACTGAACTGTTTTAGTGTAATGATGAAATAAAGTAAGTCAGGACGCGCACGGCTCTACGGTTCGCTTGTTACCATTCCCATTTATCTCACCGCTCGCATCCGGCGACCGTGCTGTCATATAAGTAGCGCCCAAACATCACGCGAGGAAGGTTATATTTTTGTTATTGTTTGCTATATTTCGAGTTTTATCAAGTACCTACCGTAGAAAAATGGGTTCAGATATAGAAAAAAATCAAACACTGACGGAATTAAATTCAAATTTTGTATCTGAAGAACAGTTTAATGAAACTATCAAGTCGTTTTTGAACAAACGGCATGCTACAGAAAAACCTTTGTGGACTCGTGAAAGAATAGAAGAAGCTACCACAGTCGTTGAACAATTTAAATTCGCACCACTACTTAAACTGCAACGGACACATAAACAGTACTATTATGGAAGAAAATACGATGTTATGGAAGTAGGTTCTAAAAAATCTTTGATTTTGAAGAGAAAGTCTGACTCCGATGCAGTTGTGAAAATAGTGCCAATGGAAAATTTTTACCACATACTCCGGGAAACCCATCAGTCAACTGGTGACGGAGGAAGATATAAAATGCTGTACAGATTGAAATAGAAATACCTAATACCTACTTCAGTTGTACTGATATTTCTAAAACTGTGCACGGTATGCCAGTCTAAAAAAAAATCCAAGAAAAGGAATCGTTGTTTGTCCAATTGTATCTAGCGACTTCAATCATCGTGGCCAAGTCGATTTAGTTGACTTACAGTCGACCCCAGATAGAAACTACAAATGGTTATTAAACTATTAGGACCACGCGACGAAATTCAACTTTCTTCGACCGTTGACTTCAAAAAGAGCTGCTGAAGTAGCAATGGAGCTATTCAAAATATTTTTGGAAGTAGGTTGTCCTCATATACTACAAAGCGATAACGGTCGTGAGTTTACGGCTGCTGTCATACAAGAATTAACAAGTTTGTGGGCAACGTGCAAAATTGTAAATGGTAGGTCTAGACATCCAGCTAGTCAAGGATCTGTTGAGCGATCAAATCAAGATATTTAAGCTATGTTACGTGCTTGGCTAATTGACAATAATACAAAAAAATGGGCTATAGGTTGTTACTTTCTTCAATTCCAGAAGAATTCCTCTTTTCATCGGACCATTAAACGATCACCTTACCAAACTTTATTTGGAACAGAATCAAAAACAGGACTATAATCTAGTCATATTTCAAAAGAGTTGCTTGAAAAACTTGTTACTGAAGAGGACTTGGATCTACTTCTTAATCCGCAGGACCATGACATTATTTTAACACCAGAAGACTTACCAGCAGCTGCCTTAGAAAAAAACAACGACGCTTCAACTTCAAAAGATCTACACGCATCTGAGTTAATTAATTACAAAGCCTCAACTTCAAATTGAAACAGAGGAACGTTTCTGGAACAGAGACGTAAACTGCGATATCTACGTATGCCTAATCGATTATCAGAAAGCGTTTGATCGAGTGCAACATCACAAAATGATAGACATCCTTAAACAAGTGGGAATTGACGCCAAAGACCTACAAATCATCACTAACTTGTACTGGAAACAGACCGCATCCATGAAAATTGGAGAGGAACAAATAGAAGACAAATAGAAGAACAAAAAGCTAGAGGGGTAAGGCAGGGGTGCTTTATTTCCCCGATTCTGTTCAATCTATACTCCGAACAGATCTTTAATTAAGCGCTAGAAGGCATAGAAGAAGGCATTTTACTGAACGGAGTCAGATTGAATAACATCCGATATGCCGACGACACAATGGTATTCGCTGACTCTCTTGAAGGACTCCAAACACTAATGAACAGAATTGTAGCGGCTAGTGAAAAATATGGACTTAACATTAATAACAACAAAACAAAATTCATGGTCATTAGCAAAGACAATATAGCTAATGCAAATCTCTACGTTCACAACCAACAAATAGAGAGAGTGAGACAAACAATATACTTAGGTACACTTGTGAACGAAAACTGGGACAATAGCCAAGAGATAAAATGTAGAATTGGAAAATCCCGAGCTGCCTTCATTACAATGAATAACCTCTACAAAAATCACGAACTACATCTTGAAACCAAAGTACGCATGTTGAGGTGCTACATTTTCCCAATATTACTTTACGGAGTCGTGTCCTGGACACTAAATGATGCAACAATAAAAAAGCTTGAAGCCTTTGAGATGTGGCTATATCGACGTATCCTGCAAATATCTTGGAAAGACCGGGTAACAAACATCGAAGTCCTCCACAGGATGAAGAAAGAGAAGGAGATCATGGACACCATCAAAACCCGCAAGCTCCAATATCTAGGCCACATCATGCGGAACGAGGACAGATACGCCCTATTACAAGCCATCATTCAAGGCAAGATACACGGAAAACGAAGACCTGTACGGAGGAGAATTTCATGGTTGCAGAATCTCGGGGCGTGGTACGGGAAGACTTCGAACGAGCTCTTCAGAATAGCAACCAATAAAGTGAAAATAGTCATGCTCATCGCAAACATCCGAAATCGGATATGCACATGAAGAAGAAGAAAAACTTCAAATGACCTATCAATAGTTAAATTAACCAGCAATAATATTTCAATATCACACGCTCTACCAGAAACTGAATCAATTTATTTATCGACAACAAGACAACTCGAACCAGTTAATAACTCTACTTCAACTTTTGCTTCAACAGTTATAAAACATCTGTAGTGTTACTTGCATCAGAAGGGAAAGCAGCTGTCAGTGACAATAAAGCATGTTGTGTTGTTTGTGAAATGGGATATACTGGAGCCTATATATGTGACATTTGTAAAAATCCGGTGCACGCAATATGTGGGAATAGAGTAGGATAAGAAGGATATGGATCGAAAACTCTATGCTATTTGTGCCAAAAAGAAGAGAGCATCATAGTTCAAAGGGAAAATGCTGCAAAAAAACTGAAAATATCATTAATATATATATTTATTTAAATATATTTTGTTGAGTTAGAAGATTTTGATTTTTCGATCAATTTAAACATTAGTGTTTGTATCTTATCTTCATAGATTATAATTTCTAGGAAATTGTTTTATACATATCGTTAACAAAGTTAACATCATTGCGTATAGAACGTATAATAATCTTTCTTTAACAAACTTTCTTAAAAACAACTACTTCACTGGCAAACACCTCGACTGACATTGAATTACATTAAGAAAGTTTTTTTGGGTTCTACATAACCCTGTGATTTTGAGGCTTCATCGATGAAGCCAAAAGGCCGAAACGCGTATATGGATGTTCATTAATTAATTGATAATTATTTTTTGTATTTGATCAGGATATTGTTATTTTTGGGAAAAATCACAGGGTTATGTAGAACCCAAAAAAACTTTCTTAATGTAATTCAATGTCAGTCGAGGTGTTTGCCAGTGAAGTAGTTGTTTTTAAGAAAGTTTGTTAAAGAAAGATTATTATACGTTCTATACGCAATGATGTTAACTTTGTTAACGATATGTATAAAACAATTTCCTGAAAATATCAGCTGAAAAAATGAAAGAATTTTATTTGAAGAAATTTAAAGAAGTGTTAGTGGATTCCACAGTTTTGGTGTATGTACCTAAGGTAGATAGAGGCCCATTAGCTGGAAATAACATTATAGGGATTGTATTAGATATAAAAAATAATGTTTTACCAAATTGGTACCTCAGTAGGGATTATAAAGGATTGGCTACCTAGAAAAACTCTTGAAATAGCTACTACAACATTTACCGAAACAGAAACAGTTCCACAGACTAACCTAAGTCTGCGTGAGATTTCGGGAAAATTATCCTTATTTGGAGGTCAAGGATTTAAGAAGTGTTCCTGTAGTCAATCCAAAATACAATGCAGAACAAAAAAATGTGCCTGTAAAAAATGTAACCTACTTTGTAACTCGAGGTGCCACAAGTCAACAACATGTGTTAATAAAAATGATTGAACATTATTATTTATTAATATGGTTCATTTCAAAAACAACATAAGTCATTTTTTTCAAATTTAAGTTTTAATTTTGAACCGCATCTACGGAATTATTTACATCTTCTGTGTAAAAACCACACAAGTTTCAGACACATTAATTTAATCAATAATATGGTGTTATAGAAGTTGGAAGATTATTACACAGAAGATGTAAATAACCCCGTAGATGCGGCTCAAAGTAAAAACTCAAATTTGAAAAAACATTGAATTATTTCGTTTATTTTCGTTTTGTAATGAACGATTCAATATTCTTATTAAAATTTTAAACATCTTTAGTGAATGTAAACTAAAGATGTTTAAAATTTTAATAAGAATATTCTCTTTTTTTGTTCCTTTTTTTCTATTTGTTTAGTTAATTACTTTCGAATAAATAATATAATTTGTGTTTTCAGTGTTATTGTTTTATTACCTACGCAACTATGAGTATGAGTATAGCTTCAACTATGGAGTTTTGTTAGTCAACGGACATTTATATGTTATTGTAACTATCAAATAAAAATTTTATTTCGTTAGTGAAATAAAACTTTTTTTGTTACTGGTGTCTGTCATGTTGACAAATTGACTAATGTTTATTAAATATCTATAAAATTTAACAAAAATCCATGGCAACTATACCTAACAATTGACGTAAATAATTTCAACGTTTACATGCTGTGAAAATTACAGAAATAAATTAAATTTAAAAACTATTGCAAGAAAAAAAAAATTATTTGTTCATTCGACATTTGACATGTGAATGTCGGCCAACTTGCTATTACTTACTGAACGTTGCCCTCAATAATTAACATTATCATAATTTTCTTGAAACATAAATAACTATTATTTGATAAATAAAACAATAAACCACTGTTTTATTGATATTTTATTGATAATAAACGATATTATTTCATCATTTCACAAAAACAGTTCAGGGATTTGATCAAATCACTAACTTTCTTTAGGGAAATGACTCACAGAATTTGTATTTTAACATCTTCCGTGATTTGATCAAATCCCTTAGGGATTTGATCAAATCTCTTATTTTACCATTTCCCTGCGACATATACAATCATACTAGTCAGCACGCCCCATCCATACTCACTGCAGAGCTGGATCCTCACCATACTCTCCTTATTTACATTTTCTCCCCCTTGCATTCTGCTGCGCTCCTCTCTCCCATTTCATACACTCAAAGATGATATGCTCCGCTGTGTCCTCAGTCGCTCCGCAATACCTACAGTGTGCATCAACCAGTTTTCCGATGCGCACCAAGTAAGACCCAAAGCATCCATGCCCCGTAAGCGCCTGGGTGAGGTGATAATTCACCTCCTTGTACCAACAGTTGACTTATTCATCGATAATCAGCATCATTTGGCTGGCCCAGGCTCCCTTCTCCGACCCCTCCCATAGCTCTTGCTATACATGCATTGTTGTTTCCCTTTCAGTTCTAGGGCCATTACCTTCTCAAACTCTCAGCCTTTTATGCGACAGAAAGTCTAACGGGACAACTCCAACAACGACCGCCACGGCTTTGCCAGAAACAGTCCAGTATGCGTTTCACACACGCAGCAGCAGCATACACTTTTGCACTCTCGTAAGTCTCGCTTTGTAAAATTCAATCCTGAACGCATTTATCCATGCCGGCACCCCATACAGGGGAATGGAGTGCACTGTCGCATTCATAACCCTCCTCTTGGAGGCTAACGGCCCACCTATGTTGGGGCTCTAACCTTCTCCATCCTCCACCTCTCCATCTCCTTCTCCACCTTCCAAGGGCTCTCACACACGCTGTAACCTTGCTCACCACCCGGTTGACCTGATCGGATACCTCGAGATTTCGTTGAAGCTCTACCTCAAGACATCTCACAGATTCCCGAGCCGGTACGTCAACTGTCCCCATTCGCACGGTCAGTTCACGCAGCTTCTTCTAGAAATTAGCAGGACCGCCTCGGTTTTGAAGGTAGCGAGAGCAAGCCCCCTTTCCTCCATCCACCGGTCAATCCCACTAATTGTCTCATTCATTATCGTTATCTTTCTTCAGTTCTTGCGACAGCGACAACCGCTACGTCATCTGCGTACCCGACGAGTGTAATCCCGTCTGGCAGCCTCAATCTCAAAACCTCATCATAAAATATGTTCCACAGTAGCGGCTCAAGAACCGAACCCTGTGGAACACCCGCACTCATTTTGAAGATTTTACCTTTCACAGTCACTATCTCGATTCCATTCCAGTAGCTCCCCACCAGCCTTAGAATGTAGGGATCTACCCCCTTCAGTTCCAAAGCCTCCATGATTACGCCCAATGGGATCGGATTGAAAGCATTTTCACGAGACAGATAAGAGTAGAAAGACAAGACCAGACATACAAGACTAGATAGACAAAACTAGTCTGAGAACACTAGACAGACTAGACTATAAATACAAAACGAGACAGACTAGATTATACATACAAAACGAGACAGACAAGACTAGGCAGACAAGGCTAGACAGACAAGACTAGAAAGACAAGAGCAGACAGGCAAGGCTAGACAGAGAAGACTAGACAGACATGAATAGACAGACAAGACTAGACAGACATGACTAAGTTTCGTCTAGACTAGCTTATTAACTAGGTAGTCTATATAGAAGAGTCCAATATAGATGAGACAAATATATACAGGTATATATGTAGGTATTATAATAGAATGTAGGCCAACGAGCTGTAATTAAAAAATGTTGGTATCGACATATAATACTACTGAATGCTGCATTCCAACTTAACAAATTAGGTATTCTTAACGACATATTTTACGCGGTATAATAAGAACTCAAAATCAACAATCAGGTAACGGGTATAGCACTATCAAGTATAATATCAGGTATAATACCACTGAATGTTCTATTTAAACCTAACAAATTAGGTGTTCTTAACGGCATTTTTTACACGGCGTTATAAAGTAATCAACAATGATCAACAATCAGGTATCAGGTGTAACACAACTGAATGTTGCATTACAACCGAACAAATTAGATATTTTCTACATTTTTTACATAAGTATTCAACATCAACAATCTTGTATTCTTGATAATACCGGTGTAGCCGGTAAAGTTACCACATATCAAATGTTTCCGTTGTTTTTTGTTGTTACAGCACATAACAGTGTAATCTAACGACAAAAATAACGACAAAATATGTAATCCAACGATAAGAATAACGACAAAATATATAATCTAACGACAGAATCAGTACACTAATTCTACGACATCCTATTAAACTAACGACAAAATATGTAATTTATTGACAAATTATGTGATTTAGCGACAAAATTGGCAATTTAACAACAAAATAGGTATTTTAGAGGAAAATATGTGTTTTATGTGCAATTTTCTCTAAATCACATAATTTGTCAATAAATTACAAATATTGTCGTTATTTTAATAGGATTTTGTGGAATTAATTTACTGATTCTGTCGTTAGATTATATATTTTGTCGGTATTTTTGTTGTAAACTATCTATTAATAGCTAATGATATAATTGAATCTCTTTCATTTCTATTGCATTGCCGTTGGTGTTTAGACTTGTTTTTTTTGCGACATATATAGGAAATTAAAAGAAAATGTCTTTATTCAAGCAATACAAATTAAATTATCTTGCATTGTTGGGTTTCTGTGTGTTCAAGAATTCAAATTGATTATCCTAAATTAATCTTCTCGATTCAATTACAACGGGATAACGAAATAAATCCATAAAAAAGAAATGTATGAAAAGAATCAAAATTTGCTGAAAGACATGTTTCTATTAGAAATAATCTTCAAATTGTCTAGTATCGCTTGTCTAGTCTCGTTTGTCTAGTTTAGCTTGTCTTATTTGTCTAATCTTGGCTAGTCTGGTGTGAATATTCTATAATCTATGTAAAACAAGTTTAAATCTATTTGGGCTTTACGGTTACGTACGAAAAGAGAAATTTCATTTTACATAAAATATTGTCTTTATTTCGATTTTATGAACCCGCATCTCCAAGTGGAACAAAACGGCTCGGATTCGCATGCAATTCTTTATCAATGTCCAGCTGGCGTTGGATTAATTGCCTCTGGCATTTGTTTCGTATGGATCAATTGAATATGAATTGTGTTTGGATTCTAAACCAACTCTTCGCTTAACCCGATTCCATCCCGATTGCCTTTTCAGTTTGTATTCCCATTATATTTCCGTAGGCTAAATGGCGGCTTTTCTTTATTATTTTTATAAAATTAAAATTCGTTGCTGTTTCAATGGAAATAGGATTTTACGAATATTTTCAGAGCAAATAATAGTTAACTTATTCAAAGGTTATTTAATTCTCGAACAATATTCGATATTAAAACATATCTAAACTGATATGAAATAAGGACTCTAATTCATCTTTATGGTAACGGAGGCCCAAATGTTCCCAACTAAGGTTGTTGTCTCACAGGGATCAGATCTACAACGACAGGAACTAGTGTAGAATATATTATGGGCCTAATATATTCTACACTAGTTGTTTAACCCTTTTAGTATCGGAGGCCGATATATAGGCCCTCGCTGCACTAGCAAAAAGTGCCAGAGCCAATATATCGGCCCGTAATCTTGTAGCGCTTTACTATTCGGTATTAGGTTATCTTCGCATAAACACCTCTTTTACGCCACGCACTAAAAGGATTAAAAGTACTACCTTATTATATTTTGGCAGACCTGTTGACATTTGCGTAGTCTTATACAAACTTGTCTATCTTTCTCCAGCCTTGTCCAGTCTTGTCCAACCTTCTCCAGTTTTGTAAAGTCTTCTTAAGTCTAATGCTTCCGCAAATAGTGGTACTCTCCTTTTCATTTCTATTTGCTTCCGTTTCTCTATTCAGAGCGTATTTTCCTCAACTTTTGTTTCCATAAGTTTCTTGACTTATGATAACTTGCTGCTATCATACTTTTACAGCCACAGTAGTCGAAACTTCGAGTGAAAGGCTGCAGCCAGCTGGCATTGTTCATCTTCCATAAAACATTCAATTTTATGTTATGCCAGATAATAAGGCACTTGCCTAAGGGGTACAACAATTAACCAGGTGGCTAAGATCTTGCAGTTTCAACACTGTTGTCGCCATAATTGGTAATAGAGTCCCAAGATATGCTTGAGATTCAGCCTGAATTAAGTCAAGCGCCCTAGTCACTGGTAACTTGACCTGCAAGGCAATTATTTATGAATAAAATTATGTTTATATGTACCAAAGAGTACTTCGAGTAGTTATCCAATTAAACAGTTCCCGAGGGAAAAAGCGATAAACGACCTCTAGCAGACAGAGTCGCATGCAAAATCTGTAATATAAATTTTAGAATAGAAATATATAGATATTAACCTTCACATACTTTTTCATTAAAGCTACATCTTAATCATTGAAAGCCTGTAAGTTCATTAGAGTCATAATTCTATGAAGAGTAGGTCTTTTTGTGTCCAAAATTGTGTTGAGGACTATTTAGATGAGGATAAATTGTGTTGTATTTGGAAGAACGAGTTTCCTTCCCATTTCATATTCAATATTGTCACTTGCCACTTGTCATGAGTTTTAAAAACAGATGTTTTTAGAACAGCATCAGCATCTTTGCTTGCTATTAAGTTAAATGTATGAGCAGCTCATATCATGTGAACTGGCAAATTACAGCTATCAATAATTTGGAGTAACAGTTGTAGCAAGCACCTCTTGTAATAAAATAAACTCCAAGTCTTGTTCAAGGTCAGATTCAGTTACACGGGCAGTATTAGCATCATTAGTATCGGAGTTCATCAATCATGGGATGTTAATGGCATGTCTGGTAATAGTGGCAATATATCAGCCTCAACGCTTTCACAAAGTTGCTGCCGTTGTCTGTTGGGATAGCCCACTGCCAGTAGTCGCGATGCCAAAGATTCACCATTGCTTACTTGATGTAATCTTTTAACAGGTTAGGTTAGGTTAGGTTTCGGGGATTGTCGGCTGGTAGCGTACGCAGACGACGTGGCGGTTCTCATACCCAGCACCGACTGTGACGCCATCGCTGCACTGTTCGGGGAAGCCATGGAGTTTATCTGGGAATGGATGGAGTCAGTCGGCCTCTCCCTGGCCGTACAGAAGACTGAGGCAGTGATTTTCACTGGCAGAAAGGTTAGGACCTCAATGGTACTAACCTACCGGGGATGCACCATCAGGAGCAAACCTGCCATCAAGTACCGGACTGTATCCACAGATGCAGCACAGGTAATCGCTGGCCTGCTGTCAATAGACCTGCTAGCAAAAGAGCGCATGGGGCAATATAAAAAGAAGAAGGGGCCGGCCCAGGACGATCCCCAACAGACGGAGGCCGACAACGATCGAGCACAGACCGAGAGGGCGATCACCGGACCTACTGCTTGATCCCGTCCATCGAGCCGTGGATCTGCAGGATGCACGGTGATGTGAACTATCTCACTCAAATACTCACATGGCATGGTGGCTTCCGTGAGTACGACCACCGAATGGGGGCGGCAGTAACGCCCGACTGGCCCCAGTGCCCAGGGATCTCGGAGACAGCAGAACACGTCCTGCAGGAATGCCCCAGATTCCAGCAATAGAGACAGAGATGGGAGTATAATTCTGGCGCACGCATAACTGCCGCTGGATACGGTGCGTCATTGTGCACTCGGACGAACAATGGAATGCTGGCTGCTAGCTAGCCGTAAACATCCTGAAGATAATACTACGCCTCCAGGAGGAGGCGGATAGGCCCAGGAGAGCAGGGCGAAGAGGACTAGCGAATAATGACTAGCGTCGTTTCCGCGGGGGATCATGGGGGAAATACAGAGGTTAGGTTTTAGTGGGTAGTTGCGTCCTGGGAATACCGGTGGCGGTGAGTCCCACACTCTCCAGAACACAACGTTCTGGGGGTCGTGCGTAAATGCATCTCCTCCTCTTAAAAAAAAAAGGTTAGGTTAGAGTTAGGTTACTAAAAAGTATCAGCCTCAACGCTTCCACAAAGTTGCTGCCATTGTCCGTTGGGATAGCCCACTGCCAGTAGCCGCGATGCCAAAAGACGTTTCTTGACGTAATCTTTTAACAGGTTGAGGTGAAAACAAATGGCTTCTACTGCTAATGCTATTTGCACCAACATCAGAAGAATTCAAATTCACAGCACATGAAGAGGGCTTCAGAACCCTCAGAACCCTTCAGCGCTGCTTTTACTATTTCTTCAAACTGCACATATTTGGATGCATGCGTCCTTTTCACATGTTGTTTAAGATTGTTGAGACTTGACATGTGAAAATATAGGCAAACACAGTTTGCATTCATACATCAACTTCTGTTCTCCAAGTTTTGATTGGAATACAAATTAATCACTCAAGTGTGGCCAAGGATTTGATTCAGTTTCACTTTCAGAGCTTTGCGTATTTTGAGTAGAAGTAGTAGTGTTCATGATGTAAACTTGCATATGTTACATCATCAACTATTTCCACCAACAACCAACACAAACGAAAAAGATAAATAAAGAAAGCATGATAAAATGTAAATGAAGTCGGTTAACAATGACGCAAACGTAAAGAAAGTCAGGTTATAATAACTTGTCACTATTCACTCGCACAGACCAAATAATCAACAAGGTCGCTTTATTCTTTTCGGCTCTGTAGTTTCTGCGCTTAGGATTTTTTCTCTTTTACGCAAAAGTGCCGCGACGCGCCGGTGTGTCCGCGTGGCGCGTAATTCAAACAAAAAATGACAACATGTCAACAAACAACCTGTAACGGACTAAAGTTAACGGAAGTTCAATTTAACGGAAGTTAACAAGAGCTGCATACTCTCACCACTATTATTTAACCTATACAGCGAAAGTATCATGCGCTACGTATTAGATGACTGGGACGGAGGGGTCACAATAGGCGGGAATAAAATCTCCAATCACCGATTCGCAGATGACACACTGCTACTGGCGAGCAGAGCAGCAGAACTCAGCAGCCCTATCGGAGAGGTTAGAACGCGTCAGACTGGAGTGTGGTCTTCAAATGAACATCCAGCAGACGAAAGGGATGATTGTTGACCGCGCAAATGACAAGTGGCCAAATACCCTTAAGGTCGGAAAATATGATATACATATATATATATATATATATATATATATATATATATATATATATATATATATATAATATATATATATATATATATATATATTATATTTGAGGTTTTCGCGGATAGATACCTGTGTTGTATTGTTTTCTCGGGGATTCCGCGTTGATGCTGAGGGTTGGCTCTGAAAAGAACCGGATTCTCGACGTTTCGGCGAACTAACATTCGCCATTCTCAAGAGATATATGCGTCCGTGCGGGTCAACCGTTAGACGCATACTGAGATATCGTTCGTGCGATGCGACTACTTATAGCTGTCTGGCTTCGGGTCATGCGCGTTGTGTGCGGTGCTTCGGTTCGGTTGTTTGTTTGTCTTGTTGGTCGTACATGAGTCTGGGGTGTGTGGGATTGCATTTTGAGGGTGGATATGATCGGTCGCCATGCTGGGGGCAGTCTCAAGGAATCGCCTCTCATGTTCATGCAGTAGTCTCGTTTTTCTATCTCTATGGCTTCTCTGTATACTCGTGACATTTCGTGGCTAATGTGGCTAATGTTAGTTCGCCGAAACGTCGAGAATCCGGTTCTTTTTAGAGCCAACCCTCAGCATCAACGCGGAATCCCCGAGAAAACAACATATATATATATATATATATATATATATATATATATATATATATATATATATATAATGTGTGTGTCGTGGGTGCCAATATTAATAGCAAGGGATGCTGTGAATCCGAAATACGCCGACGAATACAACTGGGAAGAACCGCCATGTCCCAGCTTACTCAATAATAGAGGGATAGCAACATAACACGCAACACAAAGATCAAGCTGGTCCATGCCCTGGTCTTTTCTGTATTTGGCTATGCGGCGGAGACATGGACACTACGTGCGGTTGACCGTCGTCGAGTGGATGAGTTCGAAATGTGCTGTTGGAGGAGAATGCTTAGAATACCCTGGACTGCACGACGTACCAATATCTCTATTCTTAACGAGATCAAACCCAAACAACGACTCTCAAGTCTGGTTTACTCCCGCATATTGAAGGACATGTAACGAGAAGTGACATCGTGGAAAAATTGATCGTGCAGAGTAAGCCAAACGTCGGTCGAAGAAGAGGGAGGTCTACCTGCCTCTGGATAGACACCATTAGGCAGCTTCTCCACACTGACATTGAGACCGCTGTACGTGGAACAAACATCAAGAATTACATCAAGAACCGGTACCGGGGGACCTGACGACAGGCCCTTCACGGTTCCGGAAATAAACCGCGTACTCAGATTCATGAACGGAAGCAAAGCGCCAGGTATTGACGGTTGACGGCTGGTAATAGTGGCAATATATCAGCCTCAACGCTTTCACAAAGTTGCTGCCGTTGTCCGTTGGGATAGCCCACTGCCAGTAGTCGCGATGCCAAAAGATTCACCATTGCTTACTTGACGTAATCTTTTAACAGGTTAGGTTAGGTTGGGTTAGGTTAGGTTAGGACAGCAGACATAGTTCGCATTTCTTTTGAGAATAACTCGTCCCTCTTTAGAAATATCTATAACAAATGTCTCGAAATAGGTGTCTTCCCAGCTTGCTGGAAAGAACAATTAGTCAAGACCTTCCCCAAACCAAACAAGAACGGATCAAGCCCAAAAGACTTCAGACCTATCTGCCTACTTCCTGTGGCCGGTAAAATTCTAGATTCGCTCCTAATCACTAGATTGGAGCATCACTTGTCCCAAAATAAGTTACTCTTAATATAATCAATTAATTAATTTTTATAATAATCAATTTGTCTTTAGTAAGGGAGTAGGAAAAATAGATGCCATCAAAAAAGTAGTTACATTCGTCACAGAATGTAAATCGACGGGTCACTATTGCGCGGCGGTCGCTCTAGACATCAGCGTTCGACAACGCATGGTGGCCACTCATTATTGACAGACTTATTTCTAAGAAATGTCCAGACAATCTTATCCAACTAGCCAGGGACTATTTCAACAACAGGACAGCAATTATATCAGAGCCCAATATACAAGCGGCAAAAGCTGTAGAAAAAGGTTGTCCGCAAGGATCCAAATCTGGTCCTGCCTTCTGGAAGATCCTGTACGATTCCATCTTCGATACAGATCTCCCGGAGGGTTGCGAAATAGTTGCTTAAGCTGACGACACAATGCTATTAGCGAAATCCACCACGTATAAAGGGCTCAGAAACTCAGTAAATCGCGCGCTGAAGACACTTAGCGAAAGGTCTTCCGAGACTAAACTTAAATTTAATGCGACAAAGACAGAGGCCATTTTCTTTGGCAAAAAGCCCAACCTACAAAATCCAGTTTACTGCTCTCCCTACATCAAATATCTGGGCATTTATATTGATAGGTCTTTGAAATTCAAAGAACACGTCACTCAGGCGTGCGGGAAAGCAAAGCAGATCGGTTTCAGATTTAGCGCCGCGTCAATGAAAGAGTGGGGTCTTGGAAGGCGCCGGTATGGTACAGCGCATGCGGAGTTCGAAGCTTCTCAGTGTGCAACGCGTTTGCACGCTGATGGCCGCGAAAGCGTATAATACCGTCTCGGGCGTCGCTGCCTGTGTCATGTCGGGGCTACTGCCGGTGGACTTGCGTGCGGCAGATCTAACTAAGAAACATCTGCTGCGCGAACTAGATGAGATTGAGCTTTCCGAGGTTACGGGCCTCACAATCTCACCGGGCGACAGCGAAACTAGAGCCTGCTTTTAGGGGATGGTGCACCCCGTGGATATCGGGTTTGTGAAGTATATACAGGGTGAGGCAAATGCGCACTCTTTAAAGTTGTTCACAGACGGCTCTAGGTGGGAACGGGGAGTAGGTGCGGCTTTCGCGGTGTACTCAGATAAAACTGAGATACACTGCGAAAGCATGCGGCTCGCCGATTTCTGCTCCATATTTCAGGCCGAACTAATCGCGGTAAATCGAGCGATTGTGTATATAAGATCCAACATCAACGACTTCGTCGGCTGCTCCATCCTGTCCGACAGCAGATCCGTTCTAGAAGCTCTACAACTCATGTCAGCTCCCACGGAACTTCTTGTAGAAACGTGGGGGATCGTGCGCGAAATATCGCAGCAAATAGAACTGCGCTGGCATTGGGTTCTAGCTCATAAAGGCTCAATCGGCAACGAGAGAGCAGATGCGTTGGCTTGACTGGCCTCGGGTATAGATCCTCCTCAGGAGCCAGGAACTCAGCTTCCTGTTGCGTTTAATAAAATATCCCACAGAGATGTGAGGAGCAGAATCTCTCTCTTCTTTTTCAGGAAATGGCAGATACACTGGGAGAACACCCAAAACGAAATCTGGACCAGGAATTTCATCCAATCGATCAAAGAGTGGATGGAAATGGACCTGGCCCTTACACACCAAGCGGTCCAACTAATCACGGGACACGGGAACTTCAATTCCTACCTCCATCGCATTGGAAGGAGGAAGTCGCCGGCCTGCGGCTGTGGAGAGGTGAGCTCCGTTGCCCATGTATTATTCAGCTGCCCGATGACCAGAGAATGGAGAGACCAGACAGAGATCGCGATGTTCAACGCCGGATGTACTTGGCCCAGAAGAGAAGAAGAAATCAAGAACACGGAGCTACACAAGACCTGGTGGAAGACTTTCGACAACTGCGCCCGACGCCTCACACGACTGAACCACGACCTGCTCTGATACCCCTGCCCCCAGAAGCAACCCAACACGGACTCCACCCGCCCCCCAAGCCCCCCCCCCAGATTGTTAATTAAATAAAAATACTGGCGTCAATTTATTTTACCTACCCGATTTCTTCTAGGTTTCTTTCTAGGTCACACCAAATGTGCTATTATCGTATAATCTGTCACCATTCTGCACACCTTCCCCATTTACCACCCATCATACCCATCCTACCCTATCCTATCCTACCATTTCACCATCACTCTAGCATAGTTTAGGTTACTTTCAGGCCTTAAGTTTTTAGCTTTAGGTTCCTTTAGGTTAGCACCAGAGAAACTCATGTACAGTCATGTTAGCCATTAGTTAAATTAGCTTAAGATAACCGGCTCAGAGCGAGAGCGGAGAGCCGGCAATGTATTCCTTACATATTAAATAAATAAGATGTACGTGGAACAGCTGACCGATCGCGATGGCGAGATACCATCAAGCAGGTAATCAAAACACTTGAGGGGGCCTGATGGAGGCCGACATTAATGACCTCTCACACGTCTGCCAAGAAGTTAGATTAAGAATAAGAGAACAAGAGCGTTAACATTTTTTTGAGTTAACTTAAAAGTTAATCTGTTAAGTTTCTCCAATCTCCTAAAGACATTAAAACTAGAAGGACAGGAACTAGTGAAAACTATATTAGGCACATGTCGTTATGTAACAGTCCGACCTTATTATAATATGGCAGACCTGTTGACCTTTGCCTAGTCTTGCACAAACTTATCTAGCTTTTTATACTGCCTTGTCCAGTCTTGTCCAACCTTCTCCAGTCTTGTTATTTTAAAGTTATTTTAAGCCTTGTCCAAACTATTATAGACATATCCAGTCTTGTCCAGTATTATAAAGTTTTGTCCAGTCCTTCAAGTCTTGTTCAGCCTTTTACAGCCCTGTACATACTTGTCCAGTCTTGTCTAGTTTTGTGCAATCTTGTCCAGACTTATGCTGTTGTGCCCAACTTTCTCTAGAATTGTCCAGCCTTTTCCATTCTTGTCCAGTCTTGCCGAAACCTGTTTACACTTATCCAGTCTTCTTCAGTCTTGCAGATTACTGTCTATTGTTTGGACTTGCCAAAGCATGTCTGGTCTAGTCCTGTATGATCTGGTCTGGTATTGTTTGATCTTGTCTGGTCTTGTCTAGTCTTGTCTGATCACGACTGGTCTTCTGTGGTCTGGTCTGGTCTTGGTTACTCTTGTCTGGTCTTATCTTGTCTGCTGTTGTCTGGTATTATCCGTAGTTGCCTCGCCTTGTCTGGTTTAGCCTGGTCTTCTCTGGTCTCGTTTGGTCTTTACTGGTATTGTTTGGTCATGGCTGGCCTTGTCTAGAAATGTTTGGTCATATCTGATCGTGCCTGCCTTTGTCTGGTTTCTCCTAGTCATATCTTTTCCTGTCCGGTCCTGTCTGGTATTTAATGGTCTTGTCTGGTCTTATCTGGTGTTGTCTGGTCTTGTCAGGTCGTTTCTGATCTTGTCTGGTCTTGTTCAGCCTTGTCTGGTCCTGTTTAGTCTTGTCTGGTCTTGTCCGCTCATGTCTGGTCTTGTCTGGTCTTGTGTGGTATTGTCTGGTCTTGTCTGGTCATGTCTGGACTTTCCTGGGCTTGTCTGGACTTATCTGGTCTTGTCTGGTCATGCATGTACTTGTCTGCTCTTGTCTATTCTTGTCTTGTCCTTTCTGGTCATTTCTTATCTAGTCTGATCCTGTTTGGTTTTGTCTGTTATCGTCTGGTCTTGTCTGGTATTGTCTGGTCTTGTCTGCTCTTGTCAGAACTTGTCTGGTCTTGTATGGTTATGTCTGGTTTAGTCAGATCTTGTATGGTTTTGTCTGGTCTTTTCTGGTCTTGTCTGGACTTACCTGGTCTGGTCCGGTCTTGTCTGGTCTTGTCTGGCCTTGTCTGGTTTTGTCTGGTTCTGTCTTGTTTTATCTGGTATTGTCTGCTCTTGTCTGGTCCTTTCTGGTCTTGTCTGGTCCGGTCCAGTTTTGTCTGGTGATGTCTGGTCTCGTCTGTTCTTGTCTGGTCTTGTCTGATCTTTTCTGGTCTTGCCTGGTTTTGTCTAGTCATGTCAGGTCTTGTCTGATCTTGTCTGGTCTTGTCTGTTCTTGTCTGGTCTTGTCTGGTTTGTCTGGTCTTGTCTACTCTTGTTTTGCCTTGTCTACTTTTATCTAGTTTTGCTTTGTCTTGTCTAGTCTTACCTAATCTTGCCTAGTCTTTTATAACCTTGTCAAGTCGTGCCTAATATTTTATATTCCTGTCTAATTTTGGCAAGTGTTGTCTGGTCTTATCTAGTCTAGCCTACAAACAGTATCTTGTCCTTACGACAAATCACAAAAGACGTTATTTATTTATTTGCACAGGTTCAAATCCCACTGAATAAGACAGACCCTTTTGAGAGACTTCTCTGCTTTCATTAATATATTCTCTTTATTGACCCTAATTTTAACACCGCAAGAGACCGAATATATAGGTCCCAATATAGCAATGATGTGTTCATAAATAGAACTCATTTAACTAGGTCTTATCTACTATGTATTGTACTATCTATTTATTAGGGTTTAGAGTAATCTGATTGTTAAGTTTCTGTCTCTATTGTGTCTTTGTTTTTATCTTGTTTGTGTAACATCGCATTATTTTATAATGGATTTAGTATATTATTTGTGGTGTAACTATTTATAACTCACCATTCGACCTAGAAGAATGTTATCTGAAACCATCACTGTAGCTGTCGTATTCAATATAAATAATAGATTATGGTTAATGGAAATTCTAGATATATCCCTTTGTGTATACGAGATCGATATACGCCACAAAAAATATTCTCTGCAAATATTCCTGTTGTGTCTGAAAAGAAATAACGTGGGCACAATAAAAATAACGAGTACGAGTAAATATCGTTAATGTGTTCTCCCGAAAGGAAAGCATTTGAGTTGTCTCTTCGGAAAATTATGTTTGCCTCTTAATTGCAGCGCGGATACTGCGAAATTGACTCGGTAATTATAACTTTCAGTAAAAATCCCTTTGAAATTCTCGTTAGCTTGCTAAATTAAAACGTAACCTTTGAAATAAAATCCTTTTCATTGAATAATTAAAAGTTTGAATATTTTATCTTTGCGATTTTTTGGGTATGCGGTGGTCGCATGTGTTGTATAGATGGATGAGGGAAGGGGTCACGTGTTTGGCCGCACCGGAATTATTATTAAGCTCCGGGTATTATGCTAACGTATCCGGATTTAATTGCGCTCTACCGTGGAACGCTGTCATAACATGTACCGTTGGACGGGCGCAGTTTTACAATTCAAATCTCATGTATACATTATCATCCCGGCTTGTGGGGACTCTCCGCAATTTCTTTGCCGTTCATAACTTGAACTGCTTTATTAGTCTGCTTTCACTTACGCGTTATTTTTTTCCTTCCTTTTGAAATCACCCTGTCGGAAAATATATCATAAGAGGGCTTTTGTCGGCAAAAGGGGAAATTAGAAAATAATTAAATTAGAAGAATTCATTTTAATTAGAGAAAATTAAAGCCAAAAGTTGTTTTTTATTCATCTAATTTTATGCTCATGAAAATTTGAAAATTAAAAGATAAAAATATTGGTTGCTTCATATTAATACAGGTTTAAAAAAAATCTCTAATATTTTGCACTTTTTACATAATACAAGATATTATAGGAATAATTTAAAAAATATGTAAAGAAAAATATCATTTTTTTTAATATTACTCTGCTTAAAACAGCATCATAGTAGTCCGAAACCTAGACAACGTATACTATTTGTTTTTTTATTTATGTTATAATATTGTTAAAACTAGTTACGTGAATTGGGAATCGACATTACAATAAAAAACATTAATTGTCGTTTCTTTTCTTATAGGTAAGATTTTGTTATTAGAATTTATAATATTGTTGTTAAAAAATTTATAATATTGTTCATAAATATAATATATTTTACAACGAGAGATGAAAGTGGCGTTTTCTTGGTGAGGTGAGAGTTTGTTCACGAGCGCCAGCGAGTTAGTAATCCCGCCGAACCAAAAAAACCCTTTGATCTCGAGTAGTAAATGCAATTTTTTCTACTGATATTCGGTTGCAAAATCCATAATTCGACTTTAATAAAACCAATTTGAAGCGAACTAGAGAAGGTTATTCTCATAGAAGGTGATACTTTTCAATTCAAATGTCCTAATTTTATTTCGGTTTTTTTAAATAGTTTCAGGCTCGTTTTACGTTTGTACATAAAATACTGCATTGAAATTGATGTAATTAATAAGAAAGTCCACGCAAATATGGTTAGTTTAGTGTCTTAATCGAGAAAATAATAAATTTAAAATGCTCATTTTCATATCTAGATGTGAAAATATTTTCATCTCTAGAATGAAAAAATGTCACTTTCATGTAGGGTAAGCCGCGGAAAAATATTATATGTGCCATTTTCACATATATCAGTAGAAAAAATACTTTTCGGTAAAACCGGAGAAGTGCGCATGTAAAACCCGCTCTTTTTTTAAATAGTGCACATGCGCAAACGAATGGCAGTGGCGTAATGTAAACAAAAGTTATATCCAAATATATAAGTGTATATCCAAATAACATTTCTGGCAGATAATGATTTACAAGAAATTTATATATATATATATATATATATATATATATATATATATATATATATATATATATGTGTTGTATTGTTTTCTCGGGGATTCCGCGTTGATGTTGGGGGTTGGTTCTGAAAAGAACCGGATTCTCGACGTTTCGGCGAACTAACATTCGCCATTCTCAAGAGATATATGCGTCCGTGCGGGTCAACGGTTAGACGCATACTGAGAGCTCGTTCGTGCGGTGCGACTACTTATAGCTGTCTGGCTTCGGGTCATGCGCGTTGTGTGCGGTGCTTCGGTTCGGTTGTTTGTTTGTCTTGTTGGTCGTACATGAGTCTGGGGTGTCTGGGGTTGCATTTTGAGGGTGGATATGATCGCCATGCTGGGGGCAGTCTCAAGGAATCGTCTCTCGTGTTCATGCAGTAGTCTCGTTTTTCTATCTCTATGGCTTCCCTGTATACTCGTGACATTTCGTGGCTAATCTGTGCAAGAGTCCTTGAATTTCTAAAGTCCATCCAGTGACCGGTGTTTGTGTGTTGGACAAGTGCCGATGAAACTTTGTCTCTGTGTCTGACTGAAACTACATGTTCTTGAATCCTAGCAGATATTTTTCTATTGGTACGTCCAATGTAGGTTCGTTCACATGTTCCGCAAGGTATTTCGTAAATTCCATGGGATTCTAACGGGATGGTGTCTTTAACGCTGCGTAGCATGGAGGATATTTTCTGGTTAGGTTTGAAAAATCAAATACTGATCACCAACTGTGTAATCAATTGTAAGCAATTTATACTGAAAAATCACCAACTCCAGCCCGGCCACCTCCTTGTGAGCTTTGACATTGTATCTTTATTCACAAAAGCACCGGTCCCTGAGGCCTTAAACATCATAAGATCAAAATTAAAACCAGAAAAGTACGTATCAGATCTGGCAGAACATTGTTTAAAGAATACATACTTTAGCTACGGTGGTCAAATATACAAACAAGTCCTAGGAGCACCAATGGGTTCACCTCTATCCCCAGTAATAGCCAACATATTTCTTACAGATTTTGAGGAAAAGGCAATCTCATCAGCCACACTTAAACCTACACTCTGGTTAAGATATGTTGACGACACATTTGTAATCTGGCCCCATGGCAGACCAGAGCTGGACAAATTCCTTACCCATCTTAACTCCCAACACGACCAAATTAAATTCACAATGGAGATAGAAAAGCATCAACGACTTCCTTTCTTGGATGTTTTGGTACAGAAGAGACCTGACGGCACCTTGAGTCACACTGTGTACCGGAAACCAACCCATACAGACAGATATCTGAACGCTTCTTCGCACCATCATCCCAAACAACTAGCATCTGTAGTAAACACTCTTACCACCCGATCAAAAAGACTAGCCGACCAGCTGAACTTACCGAAAGAATTGAGGAACTTACGAGAAGCTCTTTCTTCAAATGGATATCCAAACAGCTTAATATCCAGAGCTTTTCGTCGTACAGAGAACAGTAGCCAGAGAACTGAAGAACGCCAGAAACCCGTTAGCACAGCATACCTACCATATGTTCATGGATCAACTGACAAAATCTCCAGAATTCTTAAAAGACACAACATCGACACCATTTTCAAACCTAACCAGAAAATTTCCTCCATGCTACGCAGCGTTAAAGACACCATCCCGTTAGAATCCCATGGAATTTACGAAATACCTTGCGGAACATGTGAACGAACCTACATTGGACGTACCAATAGAAAAATATCTGCTAGGATTCAAGAACATGTAGTTTCAGTCAGACACAGAGACAAAGTTTCATCGGCACTT